>OV884035.1:6012500-6612500 GCA_930367265.1 Catocala fraxini
TCATATAAATTGAGATAGTAACTTTGTACTGTAAGCAATGTACTATTGCACCTGTTTGCGAAATTATCGTATACTATATGATCATATCATACATAGATAGCATTTTTATTTTTATTGGGGTATACACACCGCTGTACATTGTGTCTTACTGGCTAGGTACATAACAAAATCCACGTGCAAGCCACGGCGTTTCCACATATTACCTTGAGAACTACAGTTAAACCTAGTTGAAGCTTAAAACTAGTAGGTATATACTTAAATCTAAGTCTAAGTTTTTATACAAATGTTTATACTATTGTTAACGACGAAGCGTATGTATGATATTATTTTTAAATTGATTACATACGAGACGCAAAAATATGTATATTAACGAAAAATCTTCTTCTCTCTTAGCCTTTATTATTCCCAAGTCACTTGGGGTCGGCTTTTCTGGTCTAACCGGATTTGATTGGATATCAGTTTTTACACGGAGCGGCTGCCACCTGACCTCCGCAACCCGAAGGCTAACGATACCCTAAGGTTAGACCAGTGTCAGGATATTAGAGGGTACTGACTTTCCCAATAACGACTGCCATAGATGTTTATGGCAGCCGGGACCAACGACGGCTTAACGTGCTCTCCGAGGCACGGAGCAGGCGATAATAGTCAATCAATACGCACATAATTTCGAAAAGTCATAGTACTTCCGAAAGTCAGAGGTGCGCGACGTGGGTTCGAACGCTGTAAAAAATGTAATACTTTTTTTAACTATTCTATGGAGGGGCGCTCGCTCTCCCGCATTGGTACGACTAGCAGTCGTAGCAAAGAGCGGGTAGGCGCGTGTCTCTCGTCTTATTACAGATCTGGGTACAGTATAATATAAAGCCGTAATATGTTCAGTACAATCATACTTATTGCTAACAAGGTCATAGAGCATCATAGCCGGAAGTAGCAGTCGTCTCGAGAATTTAACTGGCTTACCCTATGGTAAGCAAGTAAAATTTTTGCAGACTCATTGTATGTCTCCCAGTAGTCCTGAGTTGCTCGCAAAAACTTACGCTGCACTCTTTCAATTGCATGGTCGTACTTTGCATAATAGAGTTTCCAAATCATAATACTAATTTTGCACGAAATCACAGTATGAGCGCGATTGTCAACAGACTAAAACAATTGATTTGTTTGGCCTCGATGGCGTAGTGGTTAGTGTAACCGACTGTCACGCCTGAGGTCGCCGGTTCGATTCCCGCATAAGTCAAACATTTGTGTGCATGAACATGGATGTTTGTCTTGGTCTGGGTGTTTCTATGTATAATATGTATGCACGTACAAACAAAAAAAAAATATCTATGTATGTTTATCCATTCTCTAGTACCCATAGTACAAGCTCAGCTTAGTTTGGGCTAGATGGTGTTGTGTGTATGTGATAGAATATTATATCATATTATTGAACGACGAGGAAAGACTGACTAAGAAAGTTTATAAGGCTAGTGTGAATGGAACAGTCGCAAGAGGAAGACCTAGGCGAACGTTTCTTGATCAGATCGGAGGCGTTCTGGACAAAGGCCAGGTTAAGAGCACCTTGAACCGACGGGCGTGTATGAGGAATGTGATGAAAGTGAATGAAGCCAGAGAAGTGTGTCAGGATCGTAGCAAATGGAAATCCGTAGTCTCTGTATCTATGTATGTATTATTGAACGGTTGAAGCATGAACATGGCTCATAGTTCATTTGGCACGCCTGTCCTGCGTACAAGGCATTTCTATCTTTATTCTATGTTCTGTGCTGAACACATATCTACACTCACCGGCACGGAAACTTGCCCACACATAAAATTGACAGTTATTTGTAATCTTATGTTTTTTTCTCACAGGAACAGGTGTTTATAAGGCTTTTAGAACAATAAAATCAACACAAAACTGCACCATTGTGAATGCTTTTAAAATTAAGCACTTTTACAATAAATACGACATTTACACTATTCATTCAAAAGCGGTAAAAAAATTTGAAATACTGTTTTTATTGTCTCTGCTTTTAAATATAGAGTGTTTCCTCATCTAGCTCTAATAACCGCTTGCATTCGATCTAGCATGCTTTGAATGATGTTTTTGACATCAACTCGTGCAATACTTTCCCAAGCGGCCAGTGCTGCGTTTCGAAGTTGGTTAAGAGTTTGTAGCGGTTGCCGTTAGCGGTGGACTTTATCTTCCTTTTAAGCATGTCCCAGACATCCTCTATAGGATTTAAGTCCGGACTGCGAGCCGGCCACTGCAATTTTTGAATACCAACCTCTTGAAGATATTCATTAACGCAATTTGCAACGTGGGGGCGTACATTATCGTGCATTAGGAGGAATTGATCATGGCCAATGAATCCTGAATATGTCAAAACATGTTTCCGAAGGACCTCTTCGATGTATCGGGTTGCATTTAGCCGGTTCTCAATCATAACCAATGACCATCAGAACTTATTACTCCCCAAACCATGATAGCCTCCATGAAAACTCACAGTTTGTGTGGTGGTGTTCTATAGAAACCTCTCTCCTCTTCTTCCCCACACTCGCTCCCGACCATCTGGAGCACGCAAAGCGATTCTACACTCACCTGTGAACAGCACCGAGCCCATTGCTCGTGACTTCGTGAGTCCAGTTGGCGTGTTCACGTGCAAATTGAAGTCGCGCTACTCGGTGATGTCTGAGAAGTTCTGGACCGCGTTATGGTCTACGAACTTTTAAATTTACTTCTTCCATACGTATTCTCACCGCACCATCGCTAACATTGACGCCTCTTATGATTTGAAGCCGATTACGTATCTCAACAGCTGTCAAATAGCGATTTTTTAAATTTTGACCACAATAAAGCGGTCGTCTTGGGCAGATGTGCATCTGACGCCTCCACTGCCTGGTCTGCGGGAGTATTGACGTGTCTCCTGGTACCGTTTTGGGCATACTGCAGCGACGAACGTGGTACGTCAAGCACTACAGCGACTTCACGCTGTGTCAGTCCTTGAGTAATTAATGCTGCAGCCTGTGCTGGTGTTAAGGCAATTTTTATTATAACCTAACCGAAATATTTCACAATACACAAATTTCAACTTGCAACTTAACGGGTCAAATGACGCTATCCAACTAAAAGCTAAAAGTTATACCATAGTGCACTCAAACCTAAAGAATCACACTCTTGAACTAAGGGTAAACACATTTTGGAGCTACCTTCATCATAAATAATCATTGAAAACACTTAAAATCTCTATTATCGCATAAATCGCGCATGGCCAAGATTCCGTGCCGCTGGGCGTAGATTCTGGGCATGTCAGCGCCGCAATGGAGTGCGATATGAACGATTTCTTTTAAAAGAAAATTCTAAGTTGAAAGGTGAATTATTTAATATAACAAATGCGCCGCAATCTCTATAAACAGCATCGTATATTGCCCTATGTTTGAGTTGTGCTGGCACCGCTCCGTGAACAGAAACAACGTCCGCCGCGCTGCGAGACGCCACAACGCGACGCCCCGCATATCCGTAAATGAGGCCTTAAGCTTCAAGAAAAACAGTACGAAGTTGTCTATTGAAAATAAATTACAAAACATTAACTAAAAAAAATAACAAAACATGAACTAAAAAAGCTCACAAAAAATTACAAAACATTAACTAAAAAAGCTCACAAAATATTACAAAACATTAACTAAAAAAGCTCACAAAAAATTACAAAACTAACTAAAAAAGCTCACAAGCTTCTTGTGTGCTGACATTAGACTTAATTTTTGATTTTATATAAGACGCTTATTTTATAAATGCTATTGTCCCAAATAAAATAAAAAATGATATCGTAGCAAATGGAAATCCGTAGTCTCTGCCTACCCCTCTGGGAAATAGGCGTGAATCTATGTATGTACCTATATATGTGTATGTTTTTGCAATGCAACAGAATAAAATCTATGTCAATTAATAAAAAGGAACCTGAAATTCTTGATCCTGGAATAAAACAAAGACAATACATACAAAGCTATGACGTACCTACATAGGTAAATCTGTACTCAATTCGCATTAAGACTTGTGTCAGTGGTATGTTATTATTCGGTACGGTACCTTTCCTTCCAACTTGGTGGAGACCGAGTCGCACAGCTTGTTAGCGATGTCAGCGGCGACGTTCTTGCCGATCAGATGGTCCCGCAGTTTGTCCAGCACTGGGCGCATCGTCTCCTCGGATAAGGCTTTAGAGCCCACCAACCCTGAAACATAACATTTTTGTCTGAGTATTAAACATAAATTCAGCTTGCTTAAACCACCTACAATGAACTAACTTTTGCCTAAGGCTTCGCTCGCTCCGAAACAGTACGTTTTTTTGTATGTAAGCTACTCTATGTTCTTTTCTGTACATCATGATGATCGATCGAATAGTTAAGGCTTGAAACCGAAACAAACTCACATTAGCAGTTATATTAGTGAGATGTTGTAATCTATATATATAATAATCTCGTGTCACGGTGTTTGTGGTCGCATTCCTCCGAAACGGCACGACCGATTTTTATGAAATTTTTTATGTATATTTGGTAGGTATAAGAATCGGTCGTAAAGTTAAAGCTAAAAAAGTATTAAAGTTGTAGAGGCACAGTTTCAAAATTATGTAATAAAGTGTCAAATAAACGCATGATAAAATCAGTATGACGTAGTTTAATTTCAATGAATAACATTCGTGTATGACAATATTATGTCTCCCGAATATTTTATCTTTTTGCTTTCAATCGAACAATTGTTTTGGACCCTGGGGTCCTGACAGAAAATTTTCCTCACTATGTCTAGTTTGCCACGAATTGTTAATAACTGCGCGTGGAATACTAGACCCACAAATGGCAGATCACAAGTATAGTTAAGATCCACAGTAATCAATGTCTTGATTCTTAATTATCTTTAATCGATTTGGTACAGTTATTATTGTCTTTTTTTCCAAGGTCAATCAGCATATTTTACTTTACTATTGGCATCGATCTATTAACAACTAGGCACCAGATCGAGAACCTAATTAAATTTTAAAAAGTGTGTATGTTGACATTTACATTTTAAAATATTACTAAAGATGTCCTCGATGTAATTGAAACTCTACACGCAAATACATAATGTCCAATTATGCCTGCCCTATAATAACATCTCACAAGCAACCAGGCAGCCTGCCGAAAACTTATTTGCCATGACGATAACGTAGCGCTGAGCCAATATCTAATCCATTATTTGTTCAAAGACTGCTGGTTTGAACATGAAGTTGTATTAGTATTATCTCATAAATAACTCACCCTTGAATATGCTGAACATGCCCGTAGTCTTCTTAGGGCTGGGCTGTGCTTCGTATTCCTCTTCCTCCTCGCTGCTGCTCTCCTCAGATTCCACCTCCAGGTCGCGGATGGCGCCGGTCATTTTACCCACCAACTGAAAAACATTTTTCAAAATTAATAACCGGTCTTCCGCCTTCCATATCCTGTCTAACCCAGCTACCTACTTCTTCATCATTGGCCATCGGTCCATCTGGCCGAAGGGCGTTCTTACGTTTACCAAGTCGCGATTTCCACCCTAACACTCGTTTGCTCCAAGGGCCATCGGTCCTTCAACAGATGTGGCCAACCGACTTCAGCTTGCTTATTCTGCAAGCTATGTCGGTAAATTTTGTTGAGTTCATGCTCCATAACCAACTGGGTGGCTTTCAGATTGTGGCCCAGTCCTATCGTGACTATCTACGTTAAGGCACCGTAGATCATAACTGGTAGGACGCACAACTTTGCTCTACAGTCATTGTGGTAAAGGTGATAAGGAAACCTGACATAGCTGACGAAACACTGGCCATTAATAACTGGCAATATTTGAATATAATACACTTCTGCCTACCAGGTACACAGGTGTTAGACAATGTATGTGTGCATCGTCAATAGTTCCTAGGCGCAAAAGTAACTAAGAGGACAAATCAACCGTTGTAGAAGAACCTACATTAACCAAGTCGCGGTCTCAAGATTCGTTTGCTCCAACAGCCACCACACACCACACGGTTCTTCAACAGGTTTTTATGGCATAGGAGACAAGCGAGCATACGGATCGCATGATGGTAACCGATTACCGCCGTCCATGAACACCCGCAATACCAGAGGAGTCACAAGTGCGTTGCCGGTCTTTTAAAAGGGAATACGCTCTTTTCTTGAAGGTCGTATTTGTCCGAAATTGCCACCTTGACGCCACCGTCGTCGGGCTGTTCATGAATATGTATGAGTATGTACCTGTGTGTCAGGCACGACGTGGTTGTCGGCGTCCTCCGGCTTGTCGGTGCTGAAGTCGAGAGCTGGCAAGTCGCGCGTGCCGCCGCCCAGCTCCCACACACGCGGCTGCTTTACGCGATCCACCTTCGGGCTCTTTGGGCTCTTCGGAGACTTCCTGTGGGAAAACGTGACATCAGATACTATTGGCGTATAGAAGGGAAGGCCAGGCAAGCTAGGACCCGGCTAATCCAGACCGGTCTGATGCACACCCCAGGGTTTATGGATGTAACTGTCTAGAAAATAATTCTTAGATACACCAATGTGAGGTACAAATATGAAGCGGTAATATAAATGATATCGTTCAAAATTAGCATGATTTGTTAAGCAGCATTGATATCAATTATCAATGCATCCTTTTTCACTATTATGGTAGTAAACAAGTAAAACTTCCTAGTCAACCTGTTTCGGAGTAGACTTGACAAACAAAAACAATATTAAAACAATGCACAGAAAGAATGCTCAAACTGAGAACAACCATTTATGGATCACACAAATTTTGTATAGTGTTGGTGACGAGGTGAGACGAACTCGAAATCCACCATGGCTTCTGGGCAGTCGCACATATATTTTACTGTATACATATAATTGTGATACACTCGTGAATAATTTGATGGTCAGGTATTAAATTTTTAAATTTAACCGTCTTATCATAGTATTTTCGTGTATTGCCTCCTTTTAAAAAATAATATTTATATAGATATAAAGATTCGTTTTTCGTTTCATTAGGATGTAACCTGACAAATTTCTACTGTTTTCTTAAATGTGTTTATGCTTACCTCTTGTTAACAGGAAAATACAATGCCATAAATGTATTTTCCTGTTGCTAACAGGAAAATAGCCGTATAATACGAAAGCAGACTCGATATGATATTCCTTAGACAAATACATGAACAAGATAAATATTTATTTTCAATCAACAGATAAAAACTTTTAATAAGTACAATATTCGATATGTTAAGAGATTTTGTATAGAAAAGCTATCACATTTTATATTATCAACCTCTCTATTAAAAAATCTGTGGTTAGACAGCAAAGAACAACAACTTTAAAAAATTACATCTATTTAAATAATGGAATCGATGCTAGCATGCTGTGTAATATACCAATATATCAACTAACAGTCAATAATGATGAGATGTGGTAAAAGAAGTGTCATGTCTTGACAGTATGCATGCAGTGGTAGGAAACCCACTCATTTTTTGAAGGATGAGAAAAGCACAAGCAACCTTCTTTGGAGCAACAAAAATAAAAATCCTGCAATTGTATGTTAGGTCTATAATAACACTTACTTTGGTTCCTTCTTGCCCTTAGAAGCAAGTTTCTGGGCCAGCTTAGCTCTGTTAGTGGCGATGACATCATCCTCCGGTTCAGGTGACTCTTCCACCTTGCCATTCGTCAAGCTCTTGTTTTCTACTATTTTTACTAAAACATAATTTTTTTATTATACATATGAATGGCAAGCTGGAGTTTACTTGCTGACAGTAATAAGACCCACATTACATCAGGATTTATTGAAATTAAACTACTATATATGGATTTTATTTCATTGTTTATTTGACACGTTATTACATAATTTTGAAAACTGTTACACTACTACTACTATTAAACTTTATTAATTTTTAAGCTAATTAAATTATTATTAAAACTATTTATATTTAAGTTTACACTTAAATTCAATGTTTCGGTCCAAACAACCAAAACGTTGGGGAAAGTGAAAATGAATAATATTCGCATAAACAGAAGACAATATTATGTACATCAGCATTTGTTTGTGTGATTCCATACCCTACATTACTTCTGAAAGCTCTATAACAGGAAAACAAGTATATTTATTCAAAATTCTATAATATTACTTTTACAATTTACATAAATGGTACTTTTCAATTATTTGAGAGCATTATAGTTTATACAGCACCTTTTTTTCAAACAATATGTTAGGTATATAGCAAGTTACTGTAGTTAAATGTTCTGATAATAACTGATAGTAACTCAAACTTAATACACTAAACCATTTCAGAAGTAAAGCTATATTGTGATCATTATTATTAGAATGTTGAATTTTAATATTATGGTTTGTATATATAATCATGATATCAGTGAACATGGTTCTTAGCAGTAGTTGCTAATGAATATTGCTGACATAGTCTGAGATAATCCATCTATGTTGATCAATGTGACATAATGATATAAGTGGGTCACTGTCATATTTAGAATGTGTGGAGTATGCATATGACAACATATTATGTAACTATAATGTTTTGTTTACATAATGATAATGTATTACCTGATTTCTTTCCTCTGTCCTCTCCCTTGCGCTCAATCATAGAAGCAACAGTCTTTTTGGACTTCTGTGAGTCTTCAAATGTTCTCATTTGTTTTGGAATCTTAGCTTGCGATTTAGCTGCAAAATAAATATATATTAATAACATAAGCCTAACCAAAAATTGTTGGATTTGCCTCAATATTATATTATTTCATAGTGGAATTCAAAATGTTTTTAAATTGATTATTTAATAACTAAGGCCACCATCTTATTAATAAGTTGTATTTTCGACTTCCACAAATTGCTGATAAAGGTGAACATCTATCACTTATTATTTTTGAAACCATAGAACCTGTTTTAGTAAAATCACTTAACTTAGTCATAAGGTTTAGCCAGTATGCTAGTACCATTTTATTTATTTAAAATACTGAATGTGTTCTTAATCTAAAAGGATCGATAAACATACCCCAACTTTCACATTTCCTTAGAATCTCATCGAAACTCATCTTGAAATCAAAATCCATGATATGATGGCCACCTTGCAACTCATTCTTGTACTTGTCCCTAAATTCCAGGTGGACATCATTGAGGAACTTATCCACATATGATAACTGCAAAATACGCTGGTACGCCACCACAAACACCAACTCAAACTCATTGTCAAGTTTGTATTGCAATTTTAAGGCATTATGATTGAATGTGTTGTTGCCTGAACGCTCCTGAAAAAGAAAAACCATTGATTATAAAATATTAATATTATGTCTATGCAACATATAAACGTCTATTGCCTAATCATATTAAGCATAAGTAGATTATAATATGATTAGGCAATAGACATTTAGAAATCAAATAGAAAATGTTGGTAAATTGCAACAAGTAACAAACAACTATTACTTTTATCCACAGGTTAAAGATAACGAGTATAAATATAGCATATGTTTATTTGCTTTTTAGACATGTGATAAGTTCATAGGACCTAGATAACATAATTAAAACGTAATAAAAATAAGCCAAGGACATTATAACTAAAAGCTACAAAACTACGCAAATTTTGGATTTACGACGATTTAAAAGGGCATGTTTAACATATGTCAATTGTCCACGTTCTGAATAGTTAATAAGATTACACGAGAATTCACCACGGGCTTCCCAACTTTGATATCGGACTTACTTGTAATATTACACTGCGAATTAAAGCGTTAACAGATGGCGAAAAAATCTCACTCGTGCTCTGAAAGCACCACAGCACTATCCCTCCTTTACTGAAAATGCTGAATAAGTCTAACATTTTGTAAAATTATTGTGTTATTCACTGAGAGTAACTTCACAGATGTTTCGTTCGTACTACGTAGGAATGTCTGTCTGACAGAAACTTGACAACTCACAATGCAGGTAAATTCAGAACATGTTTATTTGATTACAATGAGGGATGCCGAAGAGAAAAAACTAAATTCAAAATTTCTCAAAAAAAATGTTTATAAGTAAACTATCATCAACAAATAATACAAAAATTACAAAATTAGCAGAAATATTTATAATTAGTTTTGAGCTTTATTTAATAAATAATAATATTTTAATATTAATAGCGCCTTGGCTTGATGTCTATGATTGTAAACAGCAAAGAAATGGGGCGGTGTTCCTGTATAAAAATTTAAGTATTTTTGTACAATCAATTGACTTTGTTACTGTAAAATCGGTAGAACCATCGGCAAATACATTTCAAGCTTATATAAAAACATCAACCGTTAAAAAGTACACCAAAATCTCTTTTTTATATAGTTGTCTACTATAAAATGGTAGCCCGAGTAGTTCTACATAGTTTATGATTAAAAGAAATTTGTCAAATCATCATATTGTTTGTGCTCGTTTCAGAAATTGCCGAATAATAAGCAAGAAGTGTGAAGAAGTGTTTGTAAAGGATTGGTTTTATTATATTGTAAGTTTAATTAACCACAACACAGGATGAATATCACATCTGCGGCGGGGATTATTTCCCTGCTCGACGAGCCTATGTCTGAAGTCAAAGAGTTTGCGTTGAAAAGGTTGGACAACATAGTCGACGAATTTTGGCCTGAGATATCAGAGTCCATTGAGAAGATTGAAATTCTTCATGAAGACAAAGTGTTCTCACAGCACCAGTTAGCTGCTTTAGTGGCCAGTAAGGTATACTACCATTTAGGAGCGTTTGAAGATTCGTTGACGTATGCGTTAGGAGCTGGTGATTTGTTCGATGTCAATGCACGAAATGAGTATGTTGATACGACGATCGCGAAGGCGATCGACTTCTACACTCAGAAGAGGAAGGCTTTATTCGTGGACAGCTCAGCGGAGACGATCGATCCTCGATTGGAAGCCATTGTGAACCGAATGTTCCAGCGATGTCTTGAAGACGGACAGTACAGGCAGGCGTTAGGATTGGCGCTGGAGACACGCCGTATGGACATATTTGAGGAGTCTATCATGAAATCTGATGATATAGCTGGTAAGTACAATATCCATTGTATACATGATGAAAATATAACCTATTCCCTGACTACATTATGAATTCTGCTCTATTTATGTTAGTAAACTTTTATAAGAAAACAAATGACTACTGAAAAATCATTAGTCACTGTCCTCTTTGTTGATGTTAGAAAATATAAACATGTTAATAAGCTATTTTTGTTGTTACTTTATAATCAATAAAAATATTTATTGATGACATTTGTTTTAAATTTGATGTCTAGTTATTTAAAAATGTTCAACAAATAAACATTAATTTCAAAAATTGCCTCGTCAGTCATCACTATAATTATATTTATATTTTCTTCAACAAAAATTCAAATATACCATCACATAAAAAGGCCTGATTCATGGATAGTTTTTCCCTTATTTACTTTTACTTATAATTGTTTACATTGTGTCATCAAAACTTGTATAATATTTGCTAGGTCTGGTACACAGTGTCCGTCAATACTCATTAAATAATTACCTAGAAGCAAAGTTCTATTATAACACAAAAATATCATTACAAAATACTGGCATTGTCAAACTTTCATATTATCTTCTTTACAATAATTCTGAATAGATACAGTCATAAAACACATGTTTAGCTCAATCACTTTTATGATAAGACTAGGATTGCTTATCTCTGATGGGCTAGTAACCATTAGCCTATCTAATTGTACATGCACAGGACATCACTTGATAGATATGAAGCATTCTTTGTTGAGACCTAAGCTTATTCCTTTGTTATCAAAGGAATAGGCATAGGTCTCAATAAAGAATTTTCTCCTCACAGATTGTTCTCAGAGGAGATTGTTCTCCTCACACCTAGTAGTATATACAAGTGTAACTCTGTCTACCAGATGACAATTAGTGGTACAGTACAAAAGGGTTGTATTAACCTGTGCATATAGTGAAAGGTTCAAGATTACCATCCACCACATTTATTAGTTATATTTTTGCATAAAGTACTCTGGCTACTCAAACCTTAAAGTACATATAAAACCATCTGTTAACATGAATGTGTAATGATTTACAATTAATACTGCTACAATGTATTTTTTACTTGACAATAACATTAGTAATAACATTAGCATATTTATTTGATTACAGGAATGCTTCAGTATGCCTTCACTGTTGCTATGAGCCTGCTCCAAAATAAGGGCTTTCGTAGCACAGTACTCCGGTCTCTGGTGGGACTTTACAGAGGTCTCAACATCCCTGATTATGTCAATATGTGCCAGTGCCTCATCTTCCTGGAAGATCCATTGTCAGTAGCAGAGATCCTAGACAAATTAACACATGGGCCACAAGAATCTGTCCTCATGGCATACCAGATTGGTTTTGACTTATATGACTCTGCTACACAACAGTTTCTTGGCAGAGTTTTACAAGCACTTAGAAGCACAGCCCCAATTCCCAGTGCCCTTGGGGGCAAGCCACAGCCACAAGGAGGACCATTCCCAGAAGCTTCAATGGAAGTAGACCAACCAGCTGAAGAGGCCAAGAAACCAGAGAGAGATATAGAAAGTCTGAATGATGAAGAGAAAGAACATCAAAGGAGAGTAGAAAAGTTAATTTCTATACTAGGAGGTGATGTCTCAATAGGTTTACAATTGCAGTTCTTGATTAGATCTAACCATGCAGATTTACTTATCCTAAAGAATACCAAGGATGCTATTAGGGTGTCCATATGTCATACAGCCACAGTAATAGCTAATGCATTCATGCATTCAGGGACTACCAGTGATCAATTCCTAAGGGACAACTTAGAATGGCTTGCTCGGGCAACAAATTGGGCGAAACTGACCGTAACAGCGTCCCTTGGAGTTATCCATAGGGGACATGAAAATGAATCCCTAGCTCTCATGCAATCTTATCTTCCCAAGGAGGCAGGACCTTCATCTGGTTACTCTGAGGGCGGTGGCCTTTATGCCCTAGGTTTAATTCACGCCAATCATGGTGCTAATATCATTGACTATCTTTTAACTCAATTAAAAGATGCTCAGAATGAAATGGTGCGCCATGGAGGCTGTCTTGGTCTTGGATTGGCCGCTATGGGCACACATAGACAAGATGTATATGAACAACTGAAGTTTAACCTCTACCAAGATGACGCTGTTACTGGTGAAGCTGCTGGTATTGCCATGGGTATGGTCATGTTAGGCTCCAGGCATGCAGCAGCCATTGAAGACATGGTTGCATATGCTCAAGAAACTCAACATGAAAAAATATTGAGAGGTTTGGCTGTTGGTATTGCCTTTACAATGTATGGGCGTCTGGAAGAAGCTGACGCTCTCGTACAGCAGTTGTTAAGAGACAAGGATCCATTGTTGCGTCGGGCTGGATGTTATACTATCGCAACTGCCTACTGTGGTACTGGTAATAACGATTCTATCAGAACTCTCCTTCACGTTGCCGTGTCTGATGTTAACGACGATGTGCGGCGCGCTGCTGTTACAGCTCTCGGCTTCCTATTGTTCAGGACACCAGAACAATGTCCATCAGTTGTCTCCTTGTTGGCTGAATCTTACAACCCTCACGTCCGTTATGGCGCAGCTATGGCTCTGGGTATTGCTTGCGCCGGAACTGGAAACCGTGAGGCTATCGGCCTCCTAGAACCAATGGTTAAATTTGACCCTGTTAATTTTGTGAGGCAAGGTGCCTTAATCGCATCAGCCATGATCCTCATCCAGCAAACTGAAGTCCTCTGTCCTAAAGTAACATATTTCCGGCAACTTTACGCACAAGTGATTTCAAACAAGCACGAAGATGTAATGGCTAAGTTCGGCGCCATCTTGGCTCAGGGTATCATCGACGCGGGCGGTCGCAACGTCACTGTTTCTCTGCAGAACAGAACGGGTCATATGAACATGCTTGCTGTTGTAGGAATGCTGGTATTCACCCAGTATTGGTACTGGTTCCCTCTAGCTCATTGTCTTTCGCTAGCATTCACACCAACTTGTCTCATTGCACTTAACTCAGATTTGAAAATGCCTCTACTTGACTTGAAGTCCAACTCGAAACCATCACTTTACGCCTACCCTGCGCCTCTCGAAGAAAAGAAACGTGAGGAGAGGGAGAGGGTTACCACCGCCGTACTTAGTATCGCGGCAGCTAAGGCTCGCAGGCGGGCGCACGGAACTGAAGGCTCCGGGAGCAGCATGACATCTTCATCAACCTCTAAAATGGATGTCGACGAAGAAGAGAAGAAGCCTTCAAAGTCTCCTAATCCCAACATTACTGTTCATGGAAAGTCGGATAAGGACGCCGCCGCTGGTTCATCTAAGGAAGTCAAAAAAGAAGAAAAGGAGGGGGCTGCTGAGGAAAAAGAAACTAAAGAAAAGAAGGAACCAGAGCCAACATTTGAAATATTAAACAACCCTGCTAGGGTGATGAGGCAGCAGTTGAAAAACTTATCCATTGTAGAGGGAACAGGATACGCTCCACTGAAGGATGTGACAATCGGTGGTATTGTTATGTTGCACCATGCTGGTGAAGGCGAGCAAGCTCTAGTAGAACCAGTGGCCGCGTTCGGTCCTAAAACAGAGGAGGAAAAGGAACCCGAGCCCCCTGAACCTTTTGAATATTTGGATGATTGATATTGTCTTTTCAGTTAATTCTTCAAATAGTAATAGGACCATAATGAATCATATTCAATGTATTGAACAACCTATGATAGCTAGATTACAATGTTGAAGTACATGATTACTAACAGGAAATTATTATTGTGTTTCAGAAATAAAATAATTACGCCTAATTATATTGTTTGTTATTTAATGTCCTATAATCTTCTATAATAGACTGCACGACTGACTGCATACGTGGCAGAGTTGTTGTAGTCGTAAGAGCTACTACCGTTGCCGAGGCTTGTGGGTTAGGTTAGGCATGACATAAACCTTGTGCCCACAAATGGTTATTCCGACTTCGGTTTCTTTATGTCCGTTATGACTAGTACACCGCAATACGGGAATCGTATCTGTTCCAGGTTCCGGTCCCGGGTATTGTTATAGGTTTAACATGTGTATCTGTCTGTCTATTAAAGCTTCCAAACAGATGAACCGGCAGACGTGTTTTTTGTTTAAAAGATGATCAAGAATGTTTTTTTTTTAATACTAATGTGGCAAACATGCATACATCCTACCTGATGGTAAGTGGTCACCGTAGCCTATGGACGCCTGCAACACCATATCAATTGCGCGTTGCCGACCTTGTAAAAACCTTTTAACGCCCTTTTTTAATAACCCCATACTGTAGTCTTGTGGAAAAACTTCGGCAGGGAGCATTCCACAACCTAAGCGTCTGCGGGAGAAAATTCCTTTAGAACCGCTTGGTGCGTCACCAATTAGGTTGTAAGGTGTGAAAATGAAATCCGTGCCGATGGCGAACGGTGCGATGATAAAACGTAGCTGAGAGCATCGTCTCAAAACTCATCAGAACACAATCCATTATATAAGCGGTAGAACACGCAAAGGGAGGCAAAGTCCCTTCTGAGACTTAGTGGCTCAATACTGTGTGTGAGTTGGGGTCATCGACAATTCTCAAGGCTCGTCTCTGTACCGCGTCAAAAGGATCAAGCTGGTATATTGGTGAATGGTGAAAATTCAAAGAAGCTATGATTAAAAAAAATTTGGTTATTCGTTTAAAGATCGTTTAGGTCTTTTCTAATTGGAGAGATTCCACAGGTTTGATCGGATGAAAACAAGCTATCCTGTTACTGTAATATACACTCGCGTGCAAGTAAATCGACTCAAGCCTCAAGTGCGCATAAAAAGTGATATAACTTAAAAATGCCTTATTATACCTCTATATAATGTTTTACATAATTAAAGCCTAGTAATTGAGCTTTAAAATGGTGTAAGTTGCATGAAAATCGATTCAGTAGTTTAGTAAAAAAGGGGTAAATGCCAATGATAATGTAAAAAATGTTGAAAATTCATACAATTTCACAGTATGGGGTTATTGTGTTTAAATGAAACAAAATGTGCGTAAGATAAAAAAATTATTCGTGTCAATATTTGGTATTTCCTCCTCTAGCTCTGATCACTGCTCTCATGCGATTCTTCATCGACCTTATCAACTTTTTAATGGATGATTGTGGTATTCGACCCCACTCTTCTACCAACGCAGTCTTGAGCTCATTGATGTTTGTCGGAGCTGGATTCCTCGCTCTAACTTTCCTTTTGAGCTCGTCCCATATGTGCTCAATGGGATTTAAATCGGGGCTGAGCGCTGGCCAATGCATAGTGTGAATTCCAACTTCGTTCAGGAAATCACGTGTGGCCCGAGCAGTGTGACATCGGGCATTGTCATGCATCAAGATGAAATTTTCCCCAATAAAGCCTTGATAAGGGACAATTTGATCCAGTAGAACATTTTCAATGTAACGATCACTGGTCAGACCTCCTCCCCGGCCTCCCCCAGGCACGAAAACAAGCTCCGTTTTGCCTTCTAAGGAAATTCCGGCCCACATCATGCAAGATCCGCCACCATACGCAACGGTTTCCACAAAGCAGCACTGTGAAAACCGTTCACCGGGACGACGGTATACCCGACCTCTCCTGTCGCTGCCATGGAGACACATCCTCGTCTCATCTGTGAACAGGACTGACTGCCATTGCTCTATGCTCCAATCCAAATGCTCTCGAGCAAAGTGAAGGCGTGCTTGACGATGAGCTGTGGTCAACTTCGGGCCTGTAGTGGGTCTTTTCGGAGTAAGGTTAGCTTCTTTCAACCTTCTTCTAAATGTCCACTGACTGACAGTCACCCCGCGAACTTGACGTAGCTCCTGCTGCACATCTACGCCGGTAAGGTGTCGATTTCGGAGAGAGGTCGAGACCAAAAACCGGTCGTCACGCTCCGAGGTGCACCGGCGTCGGCTGGTATTAGGCCTCCGAGTGAAGGCACCAGTCTCTTGAAACCTTCTGTATACTCTCGAGACAGCGGACTGACTCATATTCAAACGACGAGCGACTTCTCGCTGGTTCAACCCTTCTTGCAATAGGGCAACGACTTGAGCGGCTTCTTCAGGTGTTGTATCCATAATTTTCTTCAAATGACGGCTTTAATTTGCAGAGATGTGTTCAGGTCAACGTCTAATGAGCGACTGATAAGAAAAAACGATTACAGAGGGTTTTTATAGGGGGTTGTGTCGCGCAGGTTGTGTATAGAGCGCAGAGCAGTTTACGGGAGGTTGCGTTCAGTTGCATTCTAAGTACAAGTGTTTATTTAAATTACTGATATTATGCTACCATTTGAAAGCCTAATTACTAGGCTTTAATTATGTAAAACATTATATAGAGGTAAAATAAGTAATTTTTTAGTTATATCACTTTTTATGCGCACTTGAGACTTGAGTCGATTTACTTGCACGCGAGTGTAGTAGGAAATTGAGAGGTGTTTTGTATCGAGGTTTACATTTTTCTTTTATCAAACGCCAGTTACTTTAATACTATCAGTACTGTATTGTGAAACGACTGATTCACGATTAGAGAGATTACATTAGGGCCAATAATTGCAATAACGAACCCTTATATGTGACGATAAAATGCATCACATGTAACAGGTTCGATTCCTATAAGAAACAAATAATTATAACATGATAATAATTGTTTGTTGATAATTATTGTTTCAAGTCAAATAGCGTTTATGTACAGTTGGCAACATAAGTCGATACACACTTGTAAGATTTCGAAAAGGTCTATCTTTCAAAATTATAACAAATGTTATTTTATTGTAGTAATAGTTAAAAGATGGTTTAATTCATACAATACTGTTACAAATTTGTTGAGTGTAGCTACTTTTGTTGCTGCTGTAGGTACCTACTACTTTTAGGCTTGTTTCCCACGTACCACAACCACTCCACGTGGGCAAGCGCAATTTTGTATTGAAAATGAATAGTAGAATTTACATGGACCACATTTTGCCGTCATTATCAACCACGTGGGTGATACCAACCACATCGCAACCACAACACAACCACCAGCGACACCGCAAACTAGCGTCCGACCACATCGCCGACGACGCTGCGTCGACCCACTGACACTGCGCGCACGCCTGCGCCCTCCCCCCGACTACGCTATCGTCGTCTTCTTCTTAATAAAATCCATAGGATAGCAACAACAATGTTTCCTCTTCAAATCCCATGAGTTTGTTCAGTCAAGGCGTGTTTCCTCAACGAAAACTGGTGTCGAAATGTCTGTCTGCGCTCGTGAGCGTCATTGCGTTGTCGTCGCAACCACATCGCAACTACTAACGACAACTCAACCACATCCACATTTTGTAGGAACCACAACGCAACTGCAAAAAGCTGCAGCGACACTATTCACACGTAACCACTGCTTGATCAGCTTTTGTCGCGTCGATGTGGTGTGGTTGTGGTACGTGAGAATGAAGACTTTGGCTAAACATACACTACAATATAGGTAACAAGGGAAAAGAGGAAGGATATGGAAAACTGAGAAATAAGCGATGGTGGATATTGTGATGATTGATTATGAATTTATATGCGTAGGTATAAAGTATTCTATGATTCATAAGTTCTGCTCCATAAAATTCCAATTATCATAGGCGCTTTGTGCTCCTACGATCATTTCGGCGCAGGAATGCGAAACGAAAGAATCAAAACGGACGGGATTTCTTTTCTTGATACGTTTTTCTATCGACTGAAGTAACAGGAGACTGTAGTGAGATCAAAAAGTCGCCTCGTGTTTTCGATCTTACTACAGTCCTCGGGTGTAAAAAAATATCGACAGCGACGTTTGAAAGAGGCACCTGAAGCAATGCGGGCCGTTAAAATCCGTAAATATGGTATGTTTTTGGCCTATTACCTTGCTCCTCTTTCGAGAAACAGACGCGAGCTATGTATGTAATCTCTTTTCAATCATTTTGATAAAATTTCAGTATCTAGTATGAACGGTAGAACATTTGTATTTGCAAACCTAAAATATAGTTGTCAAAATATTAATGACATTACCAATAAAATTATGAACAAACCTTTGATGTTTTTATCTGAAATGGCTAAAGACACCCATTAGTTAGGATATATATTATACTGATTTACCATTTATCCATGAACGCAACAGAGTCATGTTTATTCACAAATGTCATATATGTCAGACAGTCAGTCATTTTACAATTTTATTTTCAGGGTCAGGTTATAAATTACATTATACAAAACGTGGTGCTTTTCTATTCATACAGATAAGTGTACACTGTGTAACGACTTCTGACAAACGAAATTGAATATAAATTGTAAAATATGGATTGGGATCTCAAATACGGCGAGCTCTCGAAGGATAAGGACTTCGTTAACAACTGCGAAGGTCTAAAAGAGAGTTTGCGTGAGGTACAACAAGTATTGGACCAATTGTTGCCGCTAAAGGAACAATATGATAAACTAACATTGCCGGCACAAATTGAATTAGATCTGTTCTTGGCCTTCACCTTGAATTCCCTCCAATGGATTAACTTACGGATACAGGGAGTTGATCCGGCAAAACATCCCGTCAAAGATGAGCTCCAAAGAGTAAAAGTTGTAATGATGAAGTGGCAAGAAGTTAAAGACCGCGAGAAAAGACCAACAGTGGATGTAGAGGCAGCAAAAAGGTTCATCAAAAGTGGCCTCTATGATCCATACAGAGCTACTGGACAGCCACAGAATAAAAAGATTAAGTTCCCTGAAAATGCTGAGTAATGTTTGCTGTTTAAATGTTAAAATCATTAAGACTGAAATTAAGATTATTGTATAAGACTATGTATCACCAATTATGAAAATAAAAATAGAATAATTATGGCATTAGCCAAGTGAATATGGAGCTTAAGAGTGTTTAAATATTTGTGAAACATAATTTCAAGTAGTTTTAAATACTTTTTGATAATATAAATGATTTATTAGAAAAAATTAAATAAGATATAAATAAGCTCCATTAAACACAAATCAAATAATATTGTAAAAACATTTTTATTTGATGCCAATTATGTTTTTATCCATTGAACTGAAAAACAAGCTTTTAAACCTATGTTATTCAATTTATGTGTTTTCCATCATAATATTATATTAAGAGAATGTTTGGCCTGTGCAAATTAATAGGCGACTTTGTTTCTTTATAAGTATTTTTTATGTTACTGTAGTTTTTTATTGTAGACATACTTTTACATAATGCTGTAACATACACATTTGGACAAGATGGGAGATCAAATCTATTTAACAGCAATTGTTTTGAATTTACCATTGACTCAAAGTAGTGTATGTTACATTTATGTGTTTGTCACCGCAATGTTTGTATGTCCTCTCTGATACAAAAATGTTCTGGTATGAGTGTGAACTTGAAAAATAAGCAGCTGTATTGATACAGATAGATAAAAATGTACCATAAATGTTTTTACTATTTTGGTATGATCCTTCGACAAACATTTCTAGCTAGTGATTGGATTTGAGGTCTAATGTCCAATTATTAGGTTAGGCTAAATTTTACAACAGCATTGAACCAATAGGCTGTTTAAAAGAGAGCCTATTAAATGCGATCTTGTCACTCCTCCGTCACATCATTTAGGGACATACAGTCTTGCATATTGGGAATCCAATTTATAATAATTGTATCTTGTCTATGTATAAAGTCCATTAGAATATAAAAATCTGCCAATACTAGTTTTAAATTTATTGTTTTAGTTATCTTTAAGCATTTTGAGGTTTATTAAAGAATTCCCTTATCATTCAGTTACTCTTGTATTTTATTTTTAATGTTTGAATTAGTTATTTAAATTGTTTGTAACTATCTATGTATATTATTGTACATAAGCGTTTTAAAATTAAACCAATTTGTATATAAAAAAAAGTTTTATTTGAACAACAATTAACACCAGATCCTTTTCATACATAATTTTAGGAATGTAATAAATTACCACAAAATATTTATCTTAATGCATAACTTGATTATTTATTACATGAATGTATACTTATTAAATTTTTAAAGCATAATGTATTTAAATATTGTATCCAGTATTGCAATTTACAAAATAGTTCAAAAACTTGTATTATATTCATTTTTTTGCCAGACATTCAAAGGGTTAATAATAAAAACATATGCTATAAGGTTTGTTCATAAATGTTCCATGTTCCAATATCACTAGCTTTGTTAACTAAATAAATATTTGATACTACGAGAAAACACTGCAACACTAACAACAATTTTATTTTCAATAAATACATCAGTTGTCTTGTACTTCTAACACAAATAAATTACAGAATAAATTTTGTAAATTGTAAATAAATTGTTTCCATTTATTACTAGTCATAATAATAAAATAAGATACTAATAACTAATTGAGAACATTCTGAAAGAATGGCACCGGAAGTGCTGTTTCTGACAAGCAGGTTTATCAAATATACTTTTGTCTTTTTCTTAAATGGACACACAAAGTACTACAAAACATATGCATCATCTATATCATTTTATACTGAGGCATTGATGAAATTTTATCATATGTAACCTTATTGCAATTGTTATTCTGTATGGATGGCGTAGCGGTTTGGGTGTTTGCCTCACCACTGGAAATAAATGTGTGATTAACAAATAACAGAATATCTACTTGTGGGTCACACAAATTTTTGTCTGGCTACCTGGGTGCTCTTTGAGTCTGTTGTTTGAATATTTGTAAAGTCCCTCTTGTCAAAGTTTTGTTTGTAAATTATTTTTAGATAGGGAGTTGTCTTACAAAAGTAAATTTAAAATATAAATTATTGCCACTGCACTACACAGCTTAAAATTGTATATCATTTTAAAAGTAACAAATAAATGGCATTAGGCCATAATTTAATAATACATAATATGATTGTGTGTGGCATAAAGATATAGATACATGATAGCCAGCACTTAGGATCCCAATCTGCTTGTCAGAAAGAGCCCTAATATAGATATTGTAACATTCAAATGGAATGAGTAAAGCTTTATTATAAAAAAAAATCATAATGGATATTTAGTTTAATGACTATTCATTTTTCGACTTGTAACACCAACCCAGCGGCGGAGATATTGTCTCCAGCACCCGCGGTCAACTGTGCCTCTGTGCAAATAAGTACTGGTGCCACGCAAATGTCAACTTCATCCTCACCTATTACCTCTTCCCAGCAAGATACAGGCTTTGACGGTTCAAAGAAGACCCGACTATTATTATCATTATCTGTAGTTGTTGAAAAACTGTCGTCAAGGAGAAGCTTACATTTCTCTAAGGCAATGTCTTGGCTGTTGCACACATATCTGTGGGCCGTCAATGATGCTTTAGCTGCTGCAGCTTCAGTCCTCTTCCAATTCGACATTTTGACTGTCAATATTGCTTGATATGCCAGTGTATGGACATGGATACGAGTCAATTTTCTGCTGCTATTGTATTTTTTGTTTTGCCGTCTTATGAGTAAAAATGATTCTCGCATCTGATCCAAGGCTGTCGCTACTCTTGGATTGGAGTCGGCTACTACACTGACTTCACCATGTTCTAATACACTGTACAAATTGGTTAACTCTTGTTCATTCATTCCTACGGAGTCTACAAATGGCAAGACTTTTGTAGTTAGGTGTTTGAGTAACTCCAGGTCAACATAACTGGCCATCTCAAAGTGAGCTAAAGTTGATTGGGGCTGGGATAGAATTTGTTTTTTAACTAAATCCAGCCTTTCAGCTCTCAAGTCTGTAATAAAAACATACATACCAAATTAATGTACCAAATTCTTATTTTAGGGCTGTTCATTTATTTCGTAAGGCAATAAAAGTGTTGTTGTTGGCTTTTTTGGCCATGTTACATAGATCAACCAAGTTATTTTAATTCATTGGCACTGCTTTTGCAATCTCAAGCACACTCAGCAATTTCCATTAGCGGTGAATAAATAAATGTGACTGACTATAATATTATATTAGAAAACACCAACTGGTGTAAATACTAAAAATAATAAAAAGATATCCATATGGTGGAAGTCAGAAAGTGATTTAACTCACTTTACTTATAAATAATAGCCCTCAGGGCCTTAGTATCACCTAATCTATCCACCAGAGCATGTTTCAGACTTCAACTGAGCATGTCAAAATGTCTAATTTCTATAACATGTCCCTACATTTTATGGTAATTAATTCTCTATTTAGACCCGGAAAACACATGATCTGTATACAGTATACACTCACATGGAGCTACTAGGCTATTAAGCAATCCATTAACATCACTTATCACAAAAAGCTTCAATAAATTTGTTGTACTGCTGTAAATTGCTTGTTCAATAAAGGTGTAATAAAATTTTATAACATGATTGGGTAATGAATTATTGTTAAGTAGTAATTATGTTATAAAACCCAAGATAAAGCGATAAAATTACCAAATATACATATTGATGTGATTGTTATTTGAAAAAACTACATAAAATAGAATAAGTGTGCCAAAAATACAAAGATTGAAAATATTTTCCAAGGTAAACCACTGGCTATATTACATGTATAAAGTTTCTGTTAGTTCTATTTCTAGCTAATTTATTCAGACTATGTATAAAATAGAATTTTTAAAATCTATATATTTGTAGTTTCTTAACAAAACAAATTAGATAGGCTAATACAGAGTATTCCACTAACTCCAGAAACTTCTATTTACATACATAGATGGTTTTATAGCAGTTTTCCAGAGGGTAAGCAGAGACTAAGCCTGCTCCAATTCTAGCAAATCTCTCCTGATTCATTATATACTTCAGAATATCTCTTATCTTTACTTCTATTTAGTGACATTGTATTTGTGTTTTTATTAGACCTAGATCTATGGGAAGTAAGTAAGACCAAAAACGTTTTGCATCTTACAAATTATTGGACACATACATGTAATTATATAACTAAATAATTTGTGTCCAAAATGTGCTATTCTTGTGAACTAGCTAATCTAATATGCTTGTGTTGGGAGTGGCTTGACATTGGTAATGCAATGGGAGGGATTCTAACTCACTAGCTCTCAATGTCATATCCAATACCTTAACTATTAACTATACTGGCACATAATTTATTTTAATTTTCATATAATGAATAATTACCTTTGGCATCTCCTGACTTGAAAGGGTAATTATCCATCATCTGCAATCCACTTATGACTAGTAAATTAGGATTAAATCCAGGCAAGTGTTCGTCAAATTTTTCTAAGGAACTAAGTAGGGGATTGTTCTCATCATTATGCATGATATATCTATTAGCTCTTGGGGCTTTGAACACACCAAATTTTTCATCAGCCTTATACTCTAAGATCATATGAACATCATCTTTCACTTCTTCATTTGCATCATCGCCAACAATCTGGATTTCATTTGGAATGTATTCTTTCAGGTTATTGCTCATTTTTGCAGCGAAAAGCACCTTCCACCCTTCTATGAAAAACCTCTTTGCCATCAATGGTGCATTGCCACCAATAGCCCATTTTGTGTCAGGCAGTTTCAAGGCTTTTTCTATCAGCTCATCAAAGAGCTCCGAGTTCGACATAAACCGCCTGAAAGTTTTATAAACATTCCTTTTATATTTAAGTTAGATAAATTATATAGATAAGACATAAAACTAAATTCTAATGAAAATAGGCTTTGTAATGATACACATTAGACACATTTTAATGTGTCATAACTCTATTCTTTGTTGAACTTTCTTATCAGTACGAAAAGAAAACATAGCATTAATAGCACTAAATAGTGTATATAATGTTTAATTACTTACTCGGCCGCAGCGCCGTGTTTGAAAAAATAGGCGAAACTCTTGAGAAACTCCTCCTTGTTTGCGATCTCGTTGAAGTGTTGCGGTGCTCCTTTAAGTTCTTTGTGGTCTAATAACGAGGTTGCATTCACAAATAGGTCGTGACACGCGCCATAGCCAAGCGCAACTTTCGGCTGAAGTTTCCCAGAACCAACTCTGTTTTCTCTCTCCAGAAACAACAAGTGATCCTTTACCGGCGACAGCCGGATATCTCCAACATCATTCTTACGGAAATAAATCGCGTACAACACAATACAGAACGATAAAATCGAACCGAATTTCACCGGAGCACCAGCCATTATTAATGTATATTTATGTATGTAGCTTGTAGATTGGAATGCATTAGTGATTAGCTATTTATGAGATCCACGTCACCTCATAATTTCAATTAAGCCATTTAAGTATTTAATGCCTTTTTCTACGATAATAATAAATTCTGTTCGAGGTGACGTTGTTTGACAAATGACATTACTAAATTGTCTGTCACGTTATCGAAAAAGTTAAAAGACGGATGACGTTGCAACAACTAGAATAAAAACTATCGTCTAAAACAAGAGTATTATTAAAAATTATGAAATGACAAGTATATGAAATTGCTAATTCTGCTTAAATTAATTTTACTAAAATATATTGAAGAAGTTATAAACTTATAACGATTTCTAGAAATGTTTTAGTGTGATATATGGAACGGAACGCAATTTTTACTCGATTGTTAGGAGTAAAAAGAGTGTCATGGTTTCGTTTATATCCTACCTATACTTTTACAACATTAGGCAGTGCGGAGCGACGCGCGGTGCGGCACGGTTCCGCGTAGAGAGGAAAATAATTATGTTACCCTTAACGACGCCCTTAACGCCCTTAAAACTTGCCTCCTTGGACTTGGCGCTGAAGGTTAATTGCCTAATTTGCCAATTAACGAACGGAAAGATGGGAAGTGACCATCTTGTCTTAAAAATTCAAACAGAAGTTAGGGGCGCCTATATAAATAAATATAAACGAAATTACAAGAAAGGGGATTGGATAAAATATAGACAAAAAATTATGAATACTTGTATAACTTAGACTTTTATTCAGATAACAAAAGCTTATGACGATTTTATAGAGATAATTAATAGGGCTACAAATGAGAGTATACCCACCGTAAAATTTTGCGAAAATCCTGCGCGCGCTTAAAAGATTCAGCCAAAGCCATATTGAGGACCAGAATTAACACGTTTAGTTGCGGGGCGTCAACTTGCATTGGCGACATTCAGGAAGAATCCTACGCCTCAAAACTTACAGTCTTTGAAGAGTAAGATCGGTTCTGCCCAAAGAGCGGTTCGCAACGCTAAATATGAATCATGGAAGAAATTTTGCAACAGTTCCGATGGCAAGACCTCTGTATCTGATATGTGGAGACGGATGAAGTGGTTAAAGGGATATACATAGATCCCCGCGAAGTGCCGTACCTCGAGAGAAGGTTGAAACTTTAATACGTGAATTGGCCCCAGATTTCGTTCTTCCACCTAAGCCTGACTTTATGTCTGTAAACATGGAACTATCGATCCCAATATCGATTCAGGAGCTTATTAACTGCATCAAGCATTCAGACACGGCGCCTCGCAAGGATGGTATAGCGTATTCAAAGGTAAAACATATCCTTGATTCAGGTAAAACAGCATTATCTTTGTTATATACCAGGTTTATGATATCGGGCTTTGTCCCCAGATAATCGAAGAGGGTCAAAGTGGTTCCTATTCCAAACCCTGTTCGCACCGAAAGCTCAGTGGTTGGTGTCAGGCCAATAGCCTTACTTTCGTGCCTATGTAAAATATTCCACACGATAATTGCTCGACGACTAGAATGGTTTCTAGAGAGGGACAACCGATTTTCTAACGAAACTTTGGGATTTCGTAGGAGTAAGTCTTGCGCAGATAGTCTGTCTAGATTAGTTTCTCGTATCCAGATAGGATTATCAAAGGGTATAACTACATCGGGATGCTTTATGGACATCGACACTGCGTATAACAAAATAAACATATCAGTTCTTTTAAAATTATTAGACAGTTTCGGTGCGGGTTCGATCCTATGCTCATATTTGTGGGAGTTTTTGCACGAGAGGCAATTGATAATTCATATAAATGATAACACAATGCTGAGTAGATTTACAGGGACTGGAATTGCTCAAAGAGACCTCTCTCTCCACTATTATTCAATGCTGCCACTTCAAAGATCTGTCACAGCTTTACGAATGTTTTTGTTTCGCAATATGCGGATGATTTTGTAATATATGTTAGTGGACAAAATATTCCGGATGACTTTTACCATTTGTTTACAGACACCTCGAAAGATAGTAATTATTTAAGCGCGGCTATATATGATCCACATACGAACGACACTATAAAATTTAAAAGTAATGAGAATATGTCATTTCTTTATTTTATATTTTCGGTGCCAAGAAATCGTAGTACCTTTGGGCAAATGCGGTTTTAGTTACTGGTACTGGACATCTAGGGCGTCTTTTGTTAGTGTGTGGGAGAGTTGGTATGCAAAAACGATGATACCGTGTGACTGCCTGCAATACAAAGAGCTTTCTCATTGTAAGCACTCCAGATTCCAGATATACTGTAGTAGTTGGATGTCTATAAAGAAGGCACATTAAGACTTTTAGTACGACTCTCTGTGCTCGTTCAACTTCCAACATGAACGTTTTTGCTGCGCCACCCCATGTGGTTATGCAATAGTGAATAACATTCTGGCATAGGGCTTTATAGGTTTGTATTAAGATTTTTCTATTTGCCACTGTTCTCAGTTGTTTGAAGATATATATCAGCCTTTTGACTCGGGTAGACATATTTGTTATATGAGTCCGCCAATTCAGAGTATCATCCACGGTAACACCTAAGTATTTAATATTTCTGGCCCTAGTCATGGTATCGCAGCCACATTGTGCACTCTGCAGATACCGTCTATTACAAGAAAAAGTATGTATATTAACATTGAATTCCTGGTTTGGAATATGTATTGATTTCTTGCTAAAGCACATATATTTAGTTTTGGCAATGTGTAGTGTCAAAAGGTTATTTTCCAGCCAGACTGTAACACTTTTCAGTCCATATTCTAAATTTTTTTGCGCACTTTCCCAGGAATGACTGTGGTACCTACAAGAGTACCACATCATCTGCAAACATTAAAATGTTGGCATTGGATGATAGCACGTTTGGTAAGCTATTGACGTATATTAGAAATAGAGACGGGCCAAGCGTACTGCTTTGTGGAATACCAAAGCTACACAACCTACGATCGCTTACATATTCGCCTACTTTGATATACTGTTCTCTTTCGGCCAGATAGCTCCGAAACCATTGGTGCACAATTCCTCGGATACCTAGACCTTCTAATTTCGACAAAAGTATGGGAATTGAAACAGTGTCGAATGCCTTTTTTAAGTCCAAAAAGACACCGATGACATTTTCTCCTCCATCCAGGTATTTATTTACAGTGACCATATCGTTATCTTTTCTGACTCAAAAAGTGCTCTACTGCATCTGGATCGGTTACCCTCGAGGTTAAGAAGTTCCCCGATAGCCTTAGTACATTCAATACCTACCATAAATGCAGGACCAAGAAAACAGTCGGTATTCAGTGGGTCCCATCTCATATTGGCATTGTGGGTAACGAAAAAGCAGACGAGGCGGCAAAATTGGCTTGCAACGAGCGATATACCTACTTCCAGATGTCTACCACTATACACAGACCTCATACACACTATTAAATAAAAGTGCAATGATTTATGGCAAGAATATTTTGATAAGGGATCTCTTATTAAGGGAATATGGTATAAGACCATTCAACCATAAACCCTACGCCACCCGTGGTTTTTAGAGACGAATGCACACAGAAAACTAATTGTAACGTTGTTGAGACTACGTTCGGGGCACATACCATCTAATAAGTTTACACACCTAATGGGCAAATCGGATACATACAATTGTCCAGACTGTAATATCATTGACGACATCCAACATGTGTTGTGTGAGTGTGTCCGGAATGAGTCTCTTCGACGACAGGTGCTGATTAAGAACTACAACGTTGGGCTGTGCAACAGTGCCTTGGCAGCTTCATTGTCGGATGAAGCCAATATGCTATGTGCAATATATCTCGCGAGGATGGTGTCATGAGGAATCATTTATTTATTTTCAGTTGTAATAGTCATAAGATTAAGTATAAAATTGTTATCTTCTCTATAGGACGACATCGTCAATGTTGACGAAGTTCCTTTAAATAAAGATTTAAAAAAAGAAAAAAAATTTTTTAGGTAATACCTACATTGCACTTATCGATCTTCATTATTGGGCTATACGCTCACATTTGTTGTGACAATGCATGACTTGTAGTCTCACCAGCGAATTAAGTACAATTTTACGATAATTTAGATTTATATTAAAAACTAGCTGACCCGCGCAACTTCGTCTGCTTCACATAAGAGATTTTGCCCGGTTTTTGCGAAATTTTTCATGTATACTCTGCTCCTATTGGTCGTAGCGTGATGTTATATAACCTATAGCCTTTCTCAATATATGAGCAGCGATAGCTCAGTGGGGAGACCAACAGACTGCAATGCAGAGGGTCTCGGGTTCGAACCCACGTCGCGCACCTCTGACTTTCAAGAGTTATATGACTTTTCGAAATTATGTGCGTATTGATTGACAATTATCGCCTGCTCCGTGCCTCGGAGAGCACGTTAAGCCGTCGGTCCCGGCTGCCATGAACATCTATGGCAGTCGTTATTGGGAAAGTCAGTACCCTCTAATATTCTGACACTGCTCTAGCCTTAGGGTATCGTTAGCCTTCGGGTTGCGGAGGTCAGGTGGCAGCCGCTCCGTGTAAAAACTGATATCCAGTCAAATCCGGTTAGACCAGAAAAGCCGACCCCAAGTGACTTGGGAATAATAAAGACTAAGAGAGAAGAAGGAGCCTTCCTCAATATATGGGTTATCCAACACTGAAATAATTTTTCAATTCGAACCAGTAGTACCTGAGATTAGCGCGTTCAACCAAACTAACAAACAAACTCCTCAGCTTTATAATATTAATATAGACACAGATAATATAATACTATACTAATACAGATACTCAATCCCATACAAAAATCTTGGATCTGGCTATTCTACTTGCTATTTTGGTACCTATCTTCTTACACTAGATGACAGTAAAAAACTCGCGCCACTACTGCCATCTACCCATCGCATATAGATAGATATAACAAGACCATGATCTCGCCGCGCCATAACTTTTTAACGGCACAGGACTTCTGAGATAAAGTTTACAACCACAAGATCCAAATAAAATTCTTGCTTTCCCCTAATTTTACCGCAGTGCGATGTACACGTAATAGATGAATAATTCGAACAAAGAGTGTAATAGTGCAAGTGATCATGTTCGCCAATTCGCAATTATACTTTAACGTCTTTAAATCTTCGAATACTAATATTATCAGTGACCTATTCAAATTATCATGTTGTGCAGGCCATAATCGTGGTTACAAGATATACCTAGTTAAGTGTTTTAATTGTTAAAATGCAACCCTCTAGAGCGGGACTTGTCCTTCCTTTCCTCGTCCCGCAAATCAGGATTTATTCCTAAATGAATCCTGTGTCGCGTGAAACTTTACAAACATTCAAACAACGGACACAAAGAACATCTAGATTAGCTCAGTAATTTGTTGATCACACAATTTTTTGTCCTGTGTTGGATCCGAACCCACAATCTTCGGTGTAGTATCAATGGCGATCACTTAAACCACTAAGCTGTGCGTGCTTCTGGTAATAATGTTTACCTATATTATGATTATTATTTGCTAAATCATATGTAGTATAACTGGCGCCACTGACTGAGGATGGAGGTGTAAATAAATTACGGTTCAAAATTTCACGAGTGTGATGTAACTGTAACCGGAGAAGACGATATTCAAGTTTAGGTAAAAATAATCGAATTAATGTTGTTATTGATCCCATCTTCAGCAATGTATCACTTTATCGAGAGACAGAATTTGTATGTAAATTGGAAAACCCTGTTTATGTCCACGCTCTGCACTTTCTACCAAACAAATTAAAGATGAAATGGGAGATAAGACGTCTCGACACGTCTTGTAACTCCCTGAAGTTCGTAACATCAATATTGTTTTAACATTTGGCTATCGCATTGGTATGTAAAGTAAGTAGGTACCTACTTCATTAAGCGTGTGCGATGTGGGCCCGCGATATCTCGCAAATGTTTTCGAAAGCCAAAAAACATACCGTATAAGGAACAACCAGTCGCCTCGCTCTCCTAAAATGGAAGCATGTATGATGTTAAGAGCTTTAGGCGTAAATTGTCCGTGTCACGGCGTATCGTAATTAATTTTAACAAAGTTCAACTCATGCAATTTATTTTTATCTGTTGTTACCTACTTGACCTTTTGGCCTACCTACATTTTCAATATGGTTGATCTTGTATTGCGGATCAACAAAAAGGGTGACGTTAAAATTCTTATTAATGTGGTGAATTAAAGTTCATATGCGTTGTCCCACGGTAATTAAAATACCGAACGTGGTATGTCGAGAACCCGAATGGCAATACTAGGCTAGCTTACTTAGCTGTAAACGACAATCAGATATTGGATCTTGCATACATTTTGATGATATGACGTGTCTGCAGGTTTTGCATGCGATGTTTTGTCATGTATCAGTTGTGGATGGGTCACAATCCAAGGAGATTGTTTGAAACATATCTACTCCTTAAATTTTACTTGGTACTTCACTGAGGATTCCAAACTAAATCATATATTCAAAACTAAATCATATGTATTATCATTTAGAACATGCACAATTGAATTTGCGACAGAATCCCTCGTACTCTCGTGACAACTTCCTCTCTATACCTTACTCTTTTAAACTTAGGAATCATAATGATATTAATATGTGACCTCAAAGCTCTGTCGTAATTGTTGCTGTAAAATGGGGTTGATGGCAACTTTATTGTGTCCATTACATGAATTTTAACCCTGTGTTTCTCGACGAAGAAAACCATGTTCAATAGGGACGCCTTCTTATGTACACTCAATTTAAAGCTAGCGAGCTATTGGCTAAACACAAGGGGTGTTCAGCCAACAGCTATCACCTGAGAATTTTATGTACACTTGTATGTTTACTTGAAAGTCATGAGGTAATAATATACTCTTGCTTAAGATGTCTTTTGCCCGCGGCTTGGCTCCAAAGCAGTACTTTTTTTCTGGATATGAGATACCCTATATCCATTTGTGTACCCCTGAGAACGTGCATGCGAAATAGCATCATGATCGGTCGATTAGTTAAGGCGTGAGAGCGTAATAAACCTGCATTCGCATTTATAATATTACTTAGGATTATGTATCAGTTAGTAGCACTACAAGAATATGAAAGGAAAAGAAAATATCTTTCGAAAACCTATTGAAACTAATATTCCAGAATTAATTAAATTATTTATACGCTGTCTTACCTGTCGTACAGACAGATACGTTAATTATCACACTGTCAAACTGTCTGTCACAAACATGTACGTATCATTATTATCACTGATTTGCAAATATTGTGACTGTGAGACTAACTTCTAGAAGCGCCTATGTGAATTATCATGCCCGCTTTGGTATTTGAGCTACTGCAATTTTAATAGGTTTCTTATTTTTGTTCAGGCACTAATAAATTATTATAAAGATAGATTGAAATTAAAGACTAAGATGTTGGTAGTCAACTAATTTACTTAACCACCATCTTAGTCTCTCCATGAACATGGCTGCTACAAAGCAAACAAAACGTCGGTCAAAATGTAAATTTAATTATTAACAATTTAGAAGTAAAGTTGAACAATAGTAGAGTAATAGTTTCAAAAATATGTAATAAAATTGTTTAAAAAAAAACAACAGTATAAAATCCGTACAAAGTAGTGTAATTTCAAACGTAACATTCGCGTAAACGTAAGACAATTTTATAAAGATAGATAATTATTTAAAAGTGGGTTGTAACAATGTTCGTTTAGCGTTCAGCTTCTTACACAGAAGGATCTTGACGCCTTTATGTGTTCGAGATCTTATCCTCAAAGGACAAGGTTGTTCAAATATGGTAGGTAGGTTCCTATCTTTTCACGTATCATATATTACGTCGCTACTGCACTTACGTTGTTGTCAGATAAGTACATTCATAAATAATTTAAAATAGCATTTTAAGTCTGTAGAAATATTATCGCAAAAAATTGAATCTTATAAATATTAGTTATTTATTAGTTGAATAATACCTAGAGGTAATTAAAGACTAATTTAAAAAAAAAGTCTATACACTTTGTTTAAAGAAAGTGCGTTTTTAGAAAATCCTGTTTTAAAAATAACTAACCTAAAGATCATGTTTTAAGAAATGTTAGTCTACCGACTCATTTAAAAAAGGAAAACTTAAGGCGCGATTTTATCAACATTTTAACATCTTATAACAACAATAGACGCTTTACTGCTACCATACAGAGAGATAAAACTTTTTAAAAGCAAAAAGCGAGCTGAAAAAGTATAAAAGCGTCCGAATATGGCGAAGTCACGTATTGTTGCCGCCAAAATAACGTGGAGATGAAATCTGTGTATGGTGTAACTGTCTGGCGCCGGTGGTGGTGCTTTACACACGCTAACGCTGCGAACTTGAGGTTTAAGTATTTAAGAACTATCAAAATTATATGTGACTTTGCCACAGTAAAGGCATTCCATTATAGATTAAAGGCCAGCTACGTGTTGGACCCATTTTTGCTGGGCAGCTTCGCAAAACGCTTGGTTATTAATTTATAGCATAACTAGCTTTTGCCGGCTTCCCTCGTAGGAAAACGTGTTCACTATGTTCTTCTCTGTAACTCTGACAACGTGCATGCGAAATTTCATAATGGTCAGTCGAATATTTAAGGCGTGAAATCGGAATAAACAAACTCGTCCAACGTAATCTTATCCGATTTTGTTATTATTTCTTTTTCCTGGACCTAACAACATAAATGTAAATTTAGACACTTCAGTAAATTCACTAACAAATAAACTTTCATACGTGTTACTTTGTGTCCTAAATGAACTTTGATTTTTGACTTTGACTTTGTTATGGTATGTTGTGATTGATTGGACCCTGATCGAAAAGTAAATAATTAACCTTTGTAACACGAATATTACGAAAGTTGTTGCACAGTAAAACGAATAAGCCAGGATTAACCTGTGGTATGCCGGAACGTGGATCTACGCGAGACACAATGCTTTTTCTATTATGTCTGGTATTCCGGCATACAAGAGGTTAAAGTTGTAAATAACGATTTTTCTATATTATGTATGGCACAAATAAATTTTCAGAGGTAGATGTAAATGAAGTGATGAGTAGTGAATTATTGCCAACCTCATATTATTTTAAGGTGCCAACACATTACAATTATGAGTAATACATTCTAAATTGAAACATCTATTCTAAAAGCACAAATGCTGCTTTTTTCATCTGCAATGGCCGTGTTACACCCAGTTCCTGAACAGTAAATCAACTTCTATCAACTTTAATTAATTTTTTTCATTTTCATTTAATTTATATCTAGTAAATAAATAAAAAAATACCTTGGTGAAAACTTTTTTTATTAACTTTGTAAAGTTTGTGCCAGCCCTGACAAAATATGTACAAATTATGAAATTTCAAAAAAAATTGTGGCTGCTTTACTTGATATCCAATATCTGTAGGATTTGACCCGTAAATGCCCACGTAACGTAGGCTGTAGGGATCAATATTCTTTAGTAAAATTGCTTAGGTAAAGTTGCCATATCTGTGTCAAATTTACTTGTGTCATATTTTTGAACACTGTAACGTGTTTATTTAACTTTTTGTAGATATAAATCGTTAAGCATGTAGACACATGTCTTTGCTACAGAGTAGATATATATGTATATTTTAAAGTATCATAGTTAATGAAAAACTGATAAAATGTCAAAAAATACGGTAATGTTGCCACAGTTAAGGTACTTAAAATTATTTTAAACTAGCTTTTGCCCGCAGTTTCGCTCGTGAACAGTCCTTTTTTATTCGTTTCGTTCTGGATGAAATATACACTATATCTTTTTCTGTCAGTACCCCTGACAACGTACCAACATGCGAGTCAGGCCGTTAAGGCGTGAACGTGTAACAAATAAACCAATTCACATTTGGCATTTATAACATTGAAGTTGATAACTGACAAATCACATCATGTGGACTTAACTAAATAAAGGAAAATTTTGAACTAAGTTCACAGCGTACGCAGTCGCAGGAGGCTCGGCAGTATCAGGTCGTATGATTCATACCTCTGAGGTCAGGATTACCAGTTCGAGAGAAATGAATGACTTGCCGTCGTATTTCAAGCGATTACGCGCGGACCTACTGTTTATTAACAATATTGTTTGTATTTATATGTATTTCAAATAATAATGCTTTAAATAAAATATGAATAACAACTGAAATACTGGCTTAGTAATGTAGTGATAAATTTTAATAAAGGAACGAAATAAATGGCGTCGTGGGTAGCCGACAATGAGAATAGAGTTTGAATTTTATTTTTTCTGCGAAATAGTGTGAGTGTGTGTTCTTTTTTTGGTTGTTTGTGTTTACATTTGTAGGACAAATGTACGACGGACGGCAATATCGTATAATTTAAAATATTACATGTCCGCTAAATACTTTCCAAATTGTGCACCTAACGAGCTTAGAACAACGAATGGGATAATTCTGAATAAAAATAAATGTTAAATGAATGATAGAAAAGCATGCCTGTTGGTAGGAGATCTTCATAGATTTTGCGTGCGATTGTCGGACGGGTTGTAAAAATCCCTCTGTTGAGGGTGATATAAAGGTCATCAATACCATGGCTAACTAATGTTATTGAAATACATAGAAAATCACAGAAAGTTAAATTTTCAGCTTAATCTGTAGTCAAAAGCTTTTCGTATTATTTTTATTGTAAGTATAATTCTCGTATTAAGAATTCTGCGATAGAAGCTTTGGAATAGCACAAGCTTGTTGAAAGGCAATAAAATAACAAACAATGATCTTTTTAACACACTTTTATTACCATGGTATGTATCTATGAATCTATGTATGTAACGGAATCTTTGAACGTGATTTTCACCCCTTTCAAACCGACGGATTGATTTGAAACTTTGCACATTTATCGAGGACCGATGACAATACAATGATATAGATTAAAAAAAAATATGAATAATTAAAAATAAATATTAGTTTGAAAAATCAAAAAGCACGCTTTGTAAAGTAGAAAATAATTTAGTAATTTTAATGTAAAAAGCGTGGGGTGCTTTCTAAGATATTTTGATAACCCCCACCCCAGGCTTTTTTACATAAAAATTATTAAATTATTTTCTTCTGTTTAAAGCGATTTTTTATTTTTAAACTATTTTTAGTATCGGCATAAGTTATATGCGTAGGTACGTTAACTTATGAAAGGACACTTAAATAAAGTACATATACCTACTTATATGTTACAGGTTTTAGAGCGTTTTAAAAAAAAAGCATCGCTAACCTAGTTGGACTGCCAAACAGAGGTCTCGAGTTCGATCTCAAGGTATGCATCTCTGACTATTCGAAGTTATATACGTATTAAATAGTTAGTTATCGCTCGCTTCAACATTGAAGGAAAACATTGTGAAGCAACCTGCATGTCTGATTGAGAGTTCTTCATAATGTTCTCGATATGTGAAGTTTGCCAACTCGCACTGGGCCAGCGTGGTGGACTATGACTTACCCTTCTCACACTGGAAGAGCTTAATACCGGGCTGATAATATTATATTATAGCGGTTTATTTTCATTTTGCAACTTTTTTCTAATGTAATACTAGCTGACCCGCGCACCTTTGTCTGCGTCACATAAAATAATTTTCCCCGTTTCTGCATTATTTTTCATTGGTGCTCCGCTCCGATTGGTCGTAGCGTGATTGTATATAGCCTATAGCCTTCTTCGATAAATGGGCTATCTAACACTAGAATAATTTTTCAATACGAACCTGTAGTTTCGAGATTAGCGCGTTCAACCAAACAAACAAACTTCAGCTTTATAATATTAGTTATTAAATTACAAAAGTTGATTAACTGTAAAATAACACTATCGTGTATAATCTTATTAGACGATGATCCTTATGACTTAATAAGTCACAATAAAGACTTATTACATTGAAATAATAATAAATAATATCAGGTAAATATACATATTCGCTTAAGGTAACACCAGCTAACAGTAGATCTGAGTAATTTAGAACAAAATTAAAGTGGAGCGCACTACGTTTATCATTATCTATTCCAGAGCATTGACGTTGGGACAGATATAAATTCAAATCTATTCACAGAAATCATTACCATGGTCACATCTTGTGAGTTATCGACTTTTAAAGTGTACACACGGTTACACATCAAGTTAGACACCCTATATACGCATAACTACGCTACATACAAAATAGACTGTTTGGACTTTGAACCATTAGAAGTTGAACGCTGCGAATCGTGCGAGAGAGTGCGTTATATTTTTGTTATTTTGTCTCATTCAAGTTGAACGGGACGCGACGTTCTATCCTTACCATTACATCGACACCACTATGCACAGTCCCTTTCCGACGATTCTCTATTTTGTATGTAGCGTATTTATGCGTATATAGGGTGTCTGACGTGATATGTAGCCGTGTGTACGCATACGATAAATACCAAACAGGCATTTGGTATTAGTTCTCCTAAGTTCATGTGAAAGTTCTTCATTTATACAAATTAATAAAATGGAAAATAAGTTTACGACCCGTCTTGTAACACTAAAGGTGTTAGTCGCCGATTCTTCAATTTTTAGAGGAGTGTGCTTAGAGTCTGTTGTGTTGTCAGCGCAAGGTCAAATAATGCACTAGTCCAACCTTATGAAGCCTGAAAATTCTATTTATTTTAGGAGAAAAGCGCAATGTTTTCCGGCTGCGATTGTTTGTAGAGTTACTTTTCTAATTTGACCATTTAACAGGCTGCGATAGCTTAGACTGCTACGCAGAGGTCCCAAAATTGGTCTCAGGGCACACATCTCTGACTTTCGAAGTTATGTGCGTGTTGTATAGTTAATTATCGCTGGCTTTAACGGTGAAGGAAAACATCGTGGTGAATCTCGTTATTCTGATTGCTCTCCATAATGTTGTCGAAGAAATGTGAAGTCTGCTAACTCGCACTGGGTCTGTGGTGGATTATGACCTAACCCTTTTCACAGTGAGAAGAGGCACGTGCCCAGCAGTGAGCTGCTATAATTATAGCAGCTCACTGATGGGCACGTGAAGTGCATTTATATTCCAATTTGAGTAAATCCAAATGTCTACACTCTGTCTGATGATAAGCCGTCGTGTATAAAGTCCACGAGTCTTCGACACCTCGTCCTCACGTGAAGTGATACCAACATCTATACTTTGACGGCAGTACTCTCTTGGTGGCTGCAAAGAATCAGGTTCGATTGCCGTATTATATTAAAAAGTAGGCGGCAATAAGCTCGCTAATGGTAGGTTGTGGTGACAAAACTATGAGTATATAACAAATAGTTGCGTTTCTAGGTGTGATACCGAAGCGGAGTAATTTCGTTACTTTATATGGGGTGGCAAGCGTTGACAAGTCAGTCATTTAATTTGAATATTAATCTAATGTTTGTACACAGCTCGCTGCGTTTATTGGACGTGCAATGTCTGGCTGCAATAATATGTGTCAGATAAATGTCTGCACAGCTCAAAAATAGTATTAAATGGTCGTAAAATTCAGGCCGTTACGACTTTCTTGAAGGACTTTTGAGCCTTAATTTTGTTTTGCGTTAAAAGCATTGCCGGAATAAGCGTATTTTGTCGATGTCTTCGAATGGTATTTTAGGATGTCTAACAAGAACATACATATATGTTGTGCTTTTGTTTAAAACTCGACTGTCTTACCATTAAAACCAAGCATGGAATCGGATGAAACAAGTCGAATTTCTTATAAGTAGAGCTTACTTATGAAAGAGAAGATACATCTTAGTAGTAGTTAATTATTATATAGAGATAAATAAATATTCAGCAGCAGCGAAGCGTCTGAAAATGTGTCCGGTACACGCAACTAGACAAATTTATTCATTTATTTCACAATCAATATAACGTGTTGAAATTGAATATAATAATAATATTCTGCATGCTGGACCGATGTCCCCGTGTAAGCCTCCCAAATTGCCGGGTTTTTTCTAACGCATTAGGAAAATACCTGTGAAAGAGAAAAAAATAATATATATAAATTTATTTAAATGATTATTAAAGTAAAAATAGAAAGTAGCATAATAAATCGATGAATAAAAAGATTAACAATTCATTACAATAAACATTTAATAATTAATATGCAGCGATAGCAGCGATAGCTCAGTGGGGAGACCAACAGACTGCAATGCAGAGGGTTTCGGGTTCGAACCCACGTCGCGCACCTCTGGCTTTCGGAAGTTATATGACTTTTCGAAATTATGTGCGTATTGATTGACAATTATCGCCTGCTTCGTGCCTCGGAGAGCACGTTAAGCCGTTGGTCCCGGCTGCCATGAACATCTATGGCAGTAGTTATTGGGAAAGTCAGTACCCTCTAATATCCTGACACTGGTCTAGCCTTAGGGTATCGTTAGCCTTCGGGTTGCGGAGGTCAGGTGGCAGCCGCTCCGTGTAAAAACTGATATCCAGTCAAATCCGGTTAGACCAGAAAAGCCGACCCCAAGTGATTTGGGAATAATAAAGGCTAAGGGCGAAGAAGAAGATTTAATAATTAATATGATTAAGATAATTATTTAGAAATGTTATTTCACAAATCGTCCACTATTGCGCGGGCCCTCAAACCATAGCTGGCTAAATGTGAATACATTACATCCACATGAGTAGGCTATGGTATTAGTATAATTAATATAATAATATTAGCCCTGTATTAAACTGTCCCACTGCTGGGCACGGGCCTCTTCTCAAAGTCTTCAAAGATTAGGCCATACTCCATAAGTCCACCACGCTGGCCCACTGTGGGTTGGCAGACTTCACATATCTTTTTTTTTACAACTTACAATTGATTGGGCAAACGAACTCACGCCACTGATGGCAAGTGGTCACCGTAGCCCATAGGCGCCTGCAACACACGAGGCATCACTTGCGTGTTGTCGACCCTTTAGGAAAGGAAGCGGGAAGGAGAAGCAGCGGGAAGGGGGAAAGAGGGTGATTGAACGTCCGGCACTCTCACTCACCGAACGATACACAACAGTAGGAATACTGCTATTTCACGTCAATATTGTGTGAGAGGGTAGTCTTTGCCCGGTCGAGCCGGCCCATTCATGCTGAAATCAGCGAGGCTCTACTACTCTGAAAACATTATTGAGAACTCTTAGACATGCAGGTTTTCTCACGATGTTTGCCTTCACCGTCAAAGCAAGCGATAGATAACTATTTAATATGCACATAACTTCGAAAAGTCAGAGATGCGCGCCTTGGGATCGAATTCGAGAACTCTGCGTGGCATTCCAACGGTTTCCCATTAGGCTATCGCTGCTATATATAGCAGCACTAGTTTAGTATTATAATATTCTCTGTGGCTATGGTGTGGCTGCGTCAATTCCTATTCTACATAGGCAGAGATGCACATCTATGTAGAAAAAAAATCGTGGCCAAATAACCGGCAAATATCTAAACTAATATTATAAAGAGGAAACATTTGTGTTTTAGTATGTATGTTTGTAATGTTTGCACACAAAAATTACGGGACCGATTTCAAAAATTCTTTCACCATTCGAAAGCTGCATCTTCACTGAGCGACATAGGCTATATTACATTAAAAAAAAAATAGGGATCCTTAATAAAAATGCAATAATATAACCCAAGGTGTGAAAAAATTTGTCATAAAAAATCTGTCATTGCGTGCGCTGCGGAAACTATTGATGATAGAACAAAAAAATGTTCTACAGTATTATAGAACGTATCAATATCTACAAAAAAGTCTGCGATACCATATGTATTTTTTTAATATATAGCTAACTGCCCCTATATAGGAGTAGTTAGACTTATTAATTTCTTTAGTTGTAGTTTTATAATTATATTGAAATTAGATAACAAATTAAAAGTAGGTATTGGGTAATAAATTAAAGTCCACGTGGACGAAGTCTCGGGCAACAGCTAGTCACTTATTAATTACTTTATATAAAATCGCAACGAAATGATCTTGTTTGCGCCTCACTTAATCCTGCGACGATACTTCATCATTCATCTATTCATTAGATCAGTATACGTGCTTCCTGTTTATGTTTGCTGACGAAGAAAATGTTAATTAAGGGAAAAGCCAAGTGGGATAAAAATAGTCCTAAATAGCAAGTAAAGCCGGCATGATGATTGGACAATAGCTACTACGAAACATAACCAAGGTTACTTGAAGTTAACGTACTAAGATCAACATAACACACATACTTATTATTTGGTCTATCATTAAACTTTTTGAGGTTTTTTATATCTTTAATTGGTTCAGCTCTATGGTTCGGCGCGTGTCTGCATTGAGTTAAGTATGAATGTATAATATTGTTATCGGATTTTAATAGGCTATGTTCAAGTAATAAATCTTGAGTGGTGCAGCGGTAGTGAATGCGATTGCTGTGATGATACGGGTTCGATTCTTGGGTCTGGCAGTGTTATTGGGTTTGTTGTTAAAAGTTCTCAGTGACAGGATGGAGTCTGCAGCTGTGTTCGGTAGACAGCAGTATTTCGCTCTCTATTGATTATGGATTTAGGTCCGACGTGATCTAAATTGAAAAAACATGGGTGTATTACATCTCTGCCTACCCTTTGAGAATAATAGGCGGGCGAATATACAGCCTTGGCCAAAAGTATTAGGCACCCCCAATATAGTTATCACACACCTGTGCTATTTGAACAATTAAACAATATTCTATAGAACTGCGATACCGGTGTCATAAAAGATTATTTAAGACAATAGGCGGCATTTTTTAAGCAGTCGTAAAACATCTGGTGCGTCAATAATAAAATTTTATTTTTTCCAAAATTTATTTTTAGTGTTTCGTCAGTTACCATTTGGAAGTCTTAGTGTAAAGACAGTGCATTTGTGGTTTTGTGAATTAATTGAGAAGAAATTCATTTGAAAATGCCAAAACGAAACGAAATTAGTATTGAAAATCGTGTAAAAATTCAACTTTTACATGAGCAAGGCAAGACTCAAAAAGAAATCGCGAAGTTGGTGAAATGTTCGCGATGCGCCGTTCAATCTGCTATCAAACGTTTTGTTGAGACTTGGCTCTCATGCAAATAAACCAAGAACAGGCAGAAAACGCGTGACTGCTAGCCGTCAGAACAGAAAACTTATCCGAGAGTCTGTGAAAGATAGAAAAAAAACTTCTTCGGAGCTTGCTGTGGCTTTAACTGAAGAGACTGGACATCCCATAAGCGCACGAACTGCAAGACGAAGGCTAGTAGAAGCCGGCTTAAAAGGTTGCAAAGCTAGGAAGAAGCCGTGGCTATCCGCAGACAATAAAAGAAAACGACTTGATTGGGCTCTGAGACACCAACATTCCACAGAAGAGGATTGGTCTAATGTGCTGTGGTCTGACGAATCAAACTTTGAGGTAAGTTTTTTTAGTGAAGTCTATACCACAATTACAACGATCATTGTTGTGTTTGTCTTCAAACTCAAATGTTATAAAAGTTTGTAATGTGTGCTTTTTTTTGGAATCTACAGGTATTTGGAACACCAGGTGTGACGTTTGTGAGGCGACGCAAACGCGAAGAATATCACCCAGATTGCGTAGTACCAACCATAAAACACGGCGGAGGCAGTGTAATGATTTGGGGTTGCATGGCTGCGGATGGAGTCGGCAAAATGTTTGTTTGCGAAGGTCGCATGAACATGAAAAATACATTAATGTACTGGAAACTGCTCTCGTACCTTCGCTTTCGTGTATTTTTGGTGACACTAACTTAAATGGTGTGAAATTCCAACAAGACAATGCTCCGTGTCACAAGTCAGCTACTACGATGCGCTGGTTTACTGAAAATTGTATTGATCTGTTAGATTGGCCTGCCCAGTCCCCGGATCTAAATCCTATTGAACATTTGTGGAGTATTTTGAAGAGAAAAATAAAAGAGCACTCGATAACATCAAAAACTGCTTTAAAAAACGCGTTAGTGCAAGAATGGGATGCAATTTCTCCAGAGGAATGTGCGAAACTTGTACGTAGTATGCCCCACAGAGGTGCTGCTGTCATAAAATCAAAGGGTGGCCCAACAAAATATTGATGTTTTTACAATATTCTAATGGAAATAAAGTTCTTTAATCATTATAATTAGTTTTATTTCTCTCTAAGCCTGAAATATGCAGTAATTTATAGGGTGCCTAATACTTTTGGCCAAGGCTGTATTTATATGTGTTGAAATTAAACTACAATATACGGATTTTATCGCGTTGTTTATTTGACACTTTAGTACATAATTTAGAAATTTGTTACACTACTACTACTTAAACTTTACTAATTTTTAAGCTAATTAAATTATTATTAAAACTATTAAGATTTTATTTAATTTTACACTTTCCCCGACGTTTTGTTTGCTTTTCAGCAGACATAATCACTGGGAGACTAAGATGGTAGTTGTCTCAATCATTTTTAATTTATATGTGTGTTAGTGGTACACCTGATGATCTGCTGTAGCCGTTTCCCATAGACATTACGCTCACTTAACAGAAGCAATGCCAAGGTAACATAGCTACGGCCCTATCTGTTGTAAAGAATAGGACCACTAACATGAAAACAAGGGGCCGGAACTTCATGGCGAAAAAATATTAAGAATATATCTACTTGTTCGTATTTATTGCTTTCAAAGTAACATTACGCTGTCGCACCACTTCATAGTAGGGTGTAGGGGCCATCAAAAGGGTAACCTTTTTTTTTATCTGGGGACATGCGCCTGATTCATACCCGCTCGACACAAGGGGAGGCGAGACGGTTATGTCCGGCTCTCCCGTACTTCGGGCCTACGGACCAAAACCCCACGGTGTGCCTACTCGCTGCCTTGTATAGTAGATGGGCCGCTGGAAAAGAGACTATCTCAGCGACCCACCCAGCAGGCTATAACTCCTGGGCGACGCCCCGGCACTACAGAGGGAGTCGGACCGACTCAATGGCTGGCGGACAGGAGAACCACATTCTCCCGCCCGCGGCCTTCATTATGGCGGCATGAGGCGTGCGAACGCGCGCCTGCGCCGCCCGGTTAGTATACTTTCCTCACGATCCGCTCCGCCGCCTTAAGTGGGCAGCGGTCGCAACCTTCTGCGAGGACGTCATCTCGCAGAAGGTTGCGACCGTTGCTCACTTCCTCTCGCTGTCGACCATGGCTTTGATCACGCCCGGCCGGCCGGTCTTCACCCACAACCTCACTCAGTGAGTTCACGGCGGTGCACCGCTCCAGCAGGACATTGCTCGAGCGTGTGCTGTGCCGTGTCCTCTTCACACTCGCAGTGGTGACAGATGGGACTCGGTTCCCTCCTAGCGACCGTGTGCAGGTATTTGCCAAAGCAAACGTGCCCTGACAACACCTGCACCAGCCACCAGAAGGAAATGGTCCCATACTGCCGCCCTGCCCACCGCTCCAATACCGGCTGGAGATCCCCAACGGTTTTGAAACCGGCCAGGGGCGCCTCCAGCCACGCCTTCCACTTACCAATCATGCCCTGGTGGACTCGATCGCGCGTGTTCTTTAACACTGCCGGGAGGGGACGACAACCCGTCTCCTTCCGCACCTCCTCACTCATTGTGAACACTTCGGCGAGCACTTCAGCCTCTAAATCCCACGGAAGTGTCCCGGCCAACGCGCAAGCTGCGTCAGCTGACCGTGCGCTAACCTCGTATGACCCTGACCGCTATGACTCTCTGGGTCTCCGCAGAAGAGTCCTGCACTGAGCGGTCAGGGAGTCCGCCCACATAGTCTTTGAAAGACAAATCCCGCACTAGGAATAATGCCTGTGTCGCAGAGGACTTTACAATAAAGAACACCTAGACCCGAGACAACTACTTATCGATCACGCAATATTTTGTCCCGTATGGAGATCAAACCCACACCACTCGGTGCGATAGTAATGGCAAGACGACCACAAAGATCAATACGCCACCCGTGCTATCACCTACTTTGTAGGTCTAATATAACTATAATATAATAATAATAATATTCTATCACATACACACAACTCCATCTAGCCCAATCTAAGCAGAGCTTGTACTATGGATAAACATACTTATATACTTTTTTTTTGTAAATACATACATAACTCTGCATGTTATCTATACTAATATTATAAAGCTGAAGAGTTTGTTCGTTTGGTTGAATAGCCCATTTATCGAGGAAAGCTATAGACTATATAACATCACGCTACGACCAATAGGAGCGTAGCATCAATGAAAAATGTTGCGAAAACGGGGAAACTTCTCTTAGCAAACGAAGTTGCACGAGTCAGCTAGTCGTAGCTATAAGTCGACCTATAGCCAAAGCTGCATTGGCGCACGTTTTATTTCTATATAATATAGACAGTGTGTTGACAATAATGTTCATGATATATTTGGATAACGTGTTCTCAGTGAGGGGTGAACATCTAAAAAGAGTAATGAAACTAGCATTGTATATTTAGAATTACTTATGAACAAACTTTAATTCACGGGTGGTTTTCGATACAAATGGTATTCTGTAAATGCTTTCACTTCGAATTCAAATGTCACCTTGACAGTAAATGTTACAATCATTTACTTATTACAGCACAGCGCTAGCGTTGCGATTGCTGTGTATTTGGGTCTGGTTCGTTTCTAGATTGAACAAAGAGTTTTTGGGGTTTTCTGACAAGAAATTATCTTTAGCAGACATTTGGAACTGTGCATGGTAAAATAGGCCCAAAACTTGTTGTGGAGACTAAAACGTAGCTGGAAAAATACACTTAGGCATATACCACTGCGCTTATGTATGTAATATAGTTACTATAGAACATTCAAGTTCGTATTACGTATTCGGAAGATATCAAATTGAGGTTTCATAGTGAGAAAGATGGTATTACCCAATTCACTTTTAGATTTACATTGAAAACTACAATGCAGTTCTATTCTATGAATTCGGAAAATAGCTTTTAGGCCACAGTAGTTTTAACAATAATTTGCAAATCCTATTAGAATTGCGATAACGTTATTTTTATTTCGGTTCCTTATATTTACCGATTCACTGATCCATAATGTGGTCAAGGTTACTTGTGACTTCGTAAATGGTCACCCATTCAGGCCAATTTTTTTAGCTACAAGGTAGTGCTAACCGTGGCCGACCTCGCGGATCTATTAATCTGCATGGTCCCCATTACGTCTCGGCCCCTCAATGTAAGATAATAATATCCACGTGAACTAGATAAAATTGAACAGCGTACGATTACTACGATTAGTTAATTAAAGTGACACGCGACGCAGAGGCGCCACCCGCATATACATCCATAGGTACTAATAAATGCGGAAGAAATTGTTTGTTTGTTACGTTTTTACGGATAAAAAGCTAAACAGATTACAGTGAAATTTCGTTTTGTAACAACTTTAATTCTGTGGAAGGATATGGTTGAGCTTTCAACATTTAATATTACTGCAGATTGATGTAGGTTTGGAAGCGGCCGACCCTCTCCGGCGCAGACGGACGGGAGCGAGAAGGAGGCGATTTGCCCGCCTTTTCGCTCCTGTATAGTGGGGTCACTGGTACAGAGTCGGGGGACTCTCTACCAGCTTGCACGGCCCCACACGTCTGGGGGATGGTCTTGGTGAGCAAGGCCTTCCCTCCATAGGTGCTGAGGCCCGGTCACCATCAGCCGGGCCAACCGCCAGGGCGGGATGGTGATTGCTAACGCGACCCCATCTCGCCCCACTCCGTTGGCGGAGGGACTGCTCACCCCAGGTTTTTAGTGTGTATACCGACCCCCTTCAGGGGCGGAGAGTCTCACATAACCACCCTTCCCCCCCCGGGGGAGGGGGTATCCATAAAGGATTTTCCTGGGTCAAAAAAAAAAAAAAAGGTTTGGAAGCGGCCAGTCTTGTTCGTAATATTAGTTAGCCTCTAAAAATTAGCTGTATTTAGGCTATTATGTTCATTTTGATATCAGGTATCTATAATATATATGAAAAAAAAAACTTTGTACATATTGCGCCCGGGGAGGAGTGTGATATTTGGTCTAGTTAATCTGTACATGGTACGATGGAATTTCGAAGTTTCCTAGTTATTCGTTATATTCATGATTTTAGTTTATATTTATTCTAATAATAATAATTCAATAGCTAAAATTGAGAGTCTTTTAAAATAAACAACGTGACAAAATCCGCGTTAAGTAATTTAATTTCAATGTGTAGTATTAAAATTGCTATAAAATAGCCTTTTTTTCTATAAAGATCCAACGCAGCAGAACACATGCACTCTATTATTTATAAATTTAAATTAATGTTAACGGTTCATTACCTGTTTGAAGAGCTAATGTCATGCCAAAACCGCACCAGCCTCCTTTACTTTTTACTACATAATTAATGTCTAATACACACAGTATCATAAAAAGTGTAGTAAGTACCTAGTAAGTTTATACACCAACAGACCTGAATCTTCGCAGAAAAACCAAAGTAGCAATTCTCACTTGCCAATTAAGACTGACAACTACTGACTGAGTGCCAATCAGCGTGGTGGATTCCTTAACACAGTTCTCTTTTCAGTTTGAGATGGCTTGGGAAGGCCCAAGCCTTCTCATACCAAGAAGACAACTTTGTCCAGCAGTTGGACATTATTATAAATTGGACTAAATATGTTTAAACATTAAAGAATCGCAATCAATAGATAATTATATATTATTTAAAATCAAAAGTCATTGGAATGATCGCAATTTTCACTTTTTGCATAATAATATGCATTCGAACAACTAATTTTTGAACAACACACTATGCATGCGTAATTTAAATATCAATTAATTGTGACAGATTCGCATAAAAATAAAAAGAATATCGGCGATAGCTCAGTGGGGAGACCAACAGACTGCAATGCAGAGGGTCTCGGGTTCGAACCCACTTCGCGCACCTCAGACTTTCGGAAGTTATATGACTTTTCGAAATTATGTGCGTATTGATTGACAATTATCGCCTGCTCCGTGCCTCGGAGAGCACGTTAAGCCGTCGGTCCTGGCTGCCATGAACATCTATGACAGTCGTTATTGGGAAAGTCAGTACCCTCTAATATCCTGACACTGGTCTAGCCTTAGGGTATCGTTAGCCTTCGGGTTGCGGAGGTCAGGTGGCAGCCGCTCCGTGTAAAAACTGATATCCAGTCAAATCCGGTTAGACCAGAAAAGCCGACCCCAAGTGACTTGGGAATAATAAAGGCTAAGAGAGAAGAAGATCGGTCTGCGCACAATATTATATTTGAATATTCGGATATTAGGCACTGATGTTAATACATATATTGTCATATTCAAATACAGAATTAGACATTTAATAATACACTATTTATTTTCGATAGCAATCGTGCCATCTAGCGTTTTTTTAACATGATTCCAAGACTTAGACATAAAATAAAATAAAATTAATGAACTAATTTACTCTGACCGCCAACCGTGAACGAATTATTTGCCATGTTAATAATATTTTGTTTTATTATATTTTTATTACATAATGATTTTCGTGGTCAACAGTCCATGGTTTTATAATTGAATGTGTTAGGTTGTGTCCTGGCGAAGAAATACTGTAATCTTTGAATATCAGAAGAAACAACTAAAAGGTCTTGGTCAGCTATGTAAAAACTATAGTAGTCGTTTCCATACATACATACGTGCTTTAACTCCTTTAAAAATGTATATTCAAAATCAAATTGTATTACGTTTATTAATTACGTTTCGCAAGCAATGTTAAAATGTTAAGTAAAATGTAAATATAGTGTGTATGTAATATCTTATACGTCGTGTACTTATTAAAATAGTATGTAAGTTGCGTAACATTTAAAAATTTTCATGCCCAAACAGGGTCTATAATGTACATTTAAGTTTGTATCACCTCTTAAACGTTGTGGAATTGCAAGACATAATACTGAATGGGTACCATGTAGCGAGCTTGCTTATTGTCGTCTTTCCGGCACTGTTCTTGACTATGTGGTATTATTGAGAGATTCATGACAGACGAACCCTTTTAGGTGTTTCCCTGATATGAATAAGGCTGTTCTGTGAATATCCACTTTAGATCTTAAGATAATCACTAGCGATTATCGAGTTGATACTATATTTACGTTATTTTTATTAATTAAAGATGCCGAAGGAAACAGGTATCTAATAACATTGAATGATATAATATATTGTGCGTAAATAGAGCGTCGTCTTAGCTACTTTTAGCTCTAGATTAGCCGGTATCAATGAACTAATTGGGACAATCAATCGCACAAGACTTTCATCAATCAAGCTATAATTATTTAATTGGGATCAACTGAACTAGGAACAGCCGCGTCCCCGACATGGGAACGAGGACGGAAGTGTTAAAAAGGTGGTACGCCACTATTATTATTTATTTTATGACTATGTTAGATAGCAAAGGACATTTCTGTCCAAACGAATAAGACCAGTGTCACGGCAGGGAAGAGAGGACTAATATTATAAAGAGAAAATATTTGTGTAAATGTTTGTAATCAATAAACTTTAAATTTTCCACCATTAGTATCTAAGTTACTTTACCCAAAATAAATATACTGTATGTACATAACGTTACGCTATGAGCTACGAGAGCAGAGTAGTAATCATAAATGTGGGTGAAGCGAGGGACAGCTAATTATAAATACATACAGACAACAGTCTATATTTTTACATTTTCTCTGTATTTCGCTTCTGTTTTTTATAAAGTCAAAATGGCAAAGAAGCATACGGTCCGACTGATAGTGCTTACCAGCCGTAGGTGATTACCGAGGCCTATCGATACTTAAATACCAGGGATTCTTCGCGCAATGTCGACCCTTAATTAACTTCAATTATCTATGTTATTAAACTTATTAATTACCTGCACTGGTAGTGCAAGGAACTTAGATTACTCCTCTGCTAACAGTAAGCTGCGTCTTAAGAATACCCAAAACCCAGTTCCCTAGACAGTAACATAATACCAGGTTGCTCAGCTGCGAGTTTCTTAACATATTAGTTAATGTGTTTATAGATGACAGAAGACATTCATGACCGGTATGGCTTTCAATGAAGAGGCAATTTGCTAGTCAGTTGTTTCTGCTGAAGCGAAACTTCAGGCAATATATTCTTACTATGTGAACTGTGGTCAGAATATAATAGCGTACACAGTAGCAATGTGCATGATTGCATTTGAATCGCACCGCATTTATTTGAATGTGTTGACAACACTATACAAAGCAGTCACTCTCGATAAGATGTATACCTACAAAATAATGTTTCTTTTAAATTTACAAATTTGTGACGAAATATGATATTAACTGTAAATACCTGTTTTAAATATTTGTAAGCATGAATGTTACCTAAGATTGATTTTCATGACCTTTATAATCCAATAAGTTGTACTACAGTTATTGATTAATAACTGAGTAAATACATGGAAAATTTTTCTTAGTATATTTAATGTAGCCATATTAATGGTCTATCTAAAGTTTTTTTTTATATTTACATACATATTAAATCGCCGAGCGTGTATGAAGAATGTGATGCAAGTGAATGAAGCCAGAGAAGAGTGTCAGGATCGTAGCAAATGGAAATCCATGGTCTCTGCCTACCCCTCTGGGAAACAGACCTGAATATATGTATGTATATACATAGTTTCAACCCTGTATCTCCGTAGATATAGGCAGGTGTATTACACCGACATTTTATAAGCTTTGTTTTTAGGTAAGGCTCACCCACTTTATGGGATTTAATAGCCTATTGGCGTCTACTGGACACAGTCTTAGACTACGTGTTGTTATTGAGAATTTGTTGACAGAAAAGCTTAATAATACAACCGGGAATCGGCACCAAGACCTCATATACTTATGCCGTCACATTTATCATTTCACTTCGTCACGCCTCTGGTCGCGTTGGTTGATACTAGTCCTTACAGTTGATAAAAATAAGACGAAGGGCAAATCAATAAGCCAGTGCTACTGACGATTTAAGAAAAAGAAATTGATACGTCCGTTTTATTTCATCGGAGGTGAAAAGTCAAATAACATTTCCTATTAGGTCAAACAGAATACTTAATATAGTCCTGTGTTTGAATAGTCGAGTGCAGTATAATCCATTTTTATTATTTGTCTTCCTATCTAATATTATAAATGCGAATGTGAGTTTGTTAGTTTATTTGTTACGCTTTCACGTATTAACTACTCGATCGATGATCATGAAATTTCGCATTCACGTTGTCAGGGCAACAGAAAAGGGCATAGGATACCTGTTATCCAGAAAAAAGCACTGTTGTTTATCTAACTTAATCTAGCCTACATTTATGCAAGCAAAGCGCCAGGCAAAATCTAGTATTTAAAAAACCAAATATAGTATGGTAGTAGCTATAGACAATACATAGAGTACAGTATACATTTATTTATGTATTGTTTTAATTTTTTATCATCTCTATTTATTAGAGCCTGCAATAACTTCTCCACCATTTTTCTTTTTGTCTAAAAATAGATTTAAAAATAGCATTATTCATGACCTGATCGTAAGTTCCTGTTACTGATAACTGTCTTTTTGATAAGTAGGTACTCTTATTATATAAAACTCATAGTGTAACTTAGTAAAAGCCTTAGAAATCACAATTTCCTACCTCATATTCCAATGTCGTGGAACTCTGTAATTGGCTTAGAGTTAGTCTTAAGAAAATTTGTAATGTATCTGTGTAAAAAAGTTGTAGCGTTTCCATTTTCTCTCATTATTTTCGTGTGGTTAGTGTTTCCATAAAATAAATAAACTGGAAATGCAATAGCAGAATGATATTATTTTGAGTTAATTAAAACTGTACCGGACGGGCGAACTCGGGGCTGAGGTTACTATGGCGATGGTTACGATAACAGCCGTCAAGTCGCTGACGTCCTATACACGGTGTGTGGACTGTACTATAGCGGTTACTGGTCTCGGTGTGGAGGCGCTGAAAGGCGTGTCATACGATGTGCGGGTCGGGACTTCGATAAATAATACACATGCTTCACTGTTCAGTTGTCTTGAGGTTTCTGGCTGGCTCCATTCGGTTCTTGAGGCTTGAAGATGAGGTTTCTTGAGCACCCAATATCGATCGATACGGTGTCGCTTAGGTACCCCAGATCTTTACCGTAACGAGAGCCGGCCAGAAACCACTGTTCAACAATTTTATTATATTTAAAAAATTACACATTTCTGCTTATAACTATGGAACTATGCTAGCTAGCGTGATGGTACAACCAGTGCCGCGTAGGGCACGAAAAGACCTAGCTAGCGTTATAACGTTTATCTTTCGGAAGTTAGGTCTAGGTATAGATAACTTAGGTTTTATGCTAAAAATCTAAGCTGCGGTCATATTTACAAAGAGAAAAAGTTTAATAACTTCATAACTATGATATATAGGAATATAATTCCTTCAACATCCTATAGCGCCTTTCTTAGCGCATAAATAAAACACAATAGGTAAAACGTTTTATTAAAGCCTTATGACCTAGGAACACTGATATACCTAACTTGAGATAAAAAATGTACATTTTATCAGTAATGTTTACATATTCACAAAATATTTCTATAAACTATAGGAGAAACACAATATTACGTTATTTACACTATTTAACTATATTAATTAGGTCTATATGTGACCTAATTCAACACTATTTCTGAACTATAAACTTTATGGGTACAGTATACTTAAATAACACGTATGAAATTTATAATCATAATATGAATCTTAAGTTACTGTTGACGTTGTCGCGAACATCTCTCCCGCCGTGCAGCGACGCGCAGACACGTCGGCTGGCTCGTAGCGCTGCTGCAGACAACCCGGTGAGCGATGTCATCTCGGCAAGGGCACCAACTTCTTTGAAGGACGTCTCAGGACTCCCGCCGCTGTTCGCACGTCCACCGTGCGCACCTGTCCGTCAGCACCGGGGTAAACGGCAATGACTCGGCCGCGCGGCCATGTGTTGCGCGGCAGCTGACCGTCAGCGATGAGTACGAGGTCGCCGACCGCGAAGTTGAGGCCCGTTCCGTGGGGCTCCCGCCGGTGTTGGAGTTCGGGCAGGTACTCGCGCACCCAGCGACGCCAGAACAGGTCCGCCAGGATCTGTGCTCGCCGCCAGTGCCTTTTGCTATCGATGTCGGCCTCGCTGAACTCGCCGAGGGAAGGGAGACGAGCAGATCCCCCGAATATGATGTGGTTCGGGGTGATAGCTTCGTCGTCGTCGATGCTCACGGAGACGTGTGTGAGCGGCCGACTGTTGACTGTGTATTCGGCCTCACACAGCAGCGTCGCCAGGACTTCCTCATGCGGGTGACGGTCGTGAAGAACGGTGTAGAGTGTGGTCTTCACGCATCTGACGAGACGCTCCCATGCGCCTCCCATGAAGGGCGCTGAGGGCGTGATGAAGCGCCATGCGACGCCACGACGACTCGCCTCTGCTCCTATGGCCTCTCTCATCTCTTTGTCGGCGCCATGCATGTTCGTACCGTTGTCCGAATATATTTCTGTGGGGCAGCCACGGCGTGCAGCAAACCTTCTCAGCGCTAAGATTGCGGAGTCAGCGCTGAGACTGGCGGCCACCTCTAGGTGTATGGCTCGGGAGGTGAGACACGTGAATAGCGCCACGTATCTCTTCTGATGCTGTCTTCCTACGGTCACGGAGAGCGGCCCGAAGTAGTCAAGGCCGGTGTAGGTGAAAGGCCTCTGATGGTGAGCCAGACGCGCCCTGGGCAGGTCCCCAGTGGCCGGCTCCGGAGGTCGCGCCTTTCTGATGCGACACTGTAAACATTGTTGTACTATTTTCTTCGTCGTAGGCCGCAGGCGAAGAACCCAATAGTGCTGGCGTATCTCATTGATCACCAACTCTGTTCCGCTGTGATGCAAGTTTCTGTGGGTCCAGTCTATATAGAGCTGCGTAATACGGTGATCGCCATCCAGGATCGGCGGTCTCTTTGTTTTCTCTGGAATGTTTTCTGTAGCTATTATACGACTGCGCAGAGTGATCATACCGTTGTTCATCTCTGCGGGCAACGAATATAGGCGGCTGTTTCGGTCGACACCCCTCCCGCGCCGCAGCTCCAGGAGGTCGGCGCCGAAGGAGTCCTCTTGTACTGCCTTCACTAGAAGGTCCTCGGCGCCGTGGGTGTGTTCTGCGGACAGAAGCACGATGTTCCGGGAGCTGACAGCGGGGCGAGGTGCCGCGCTCCCCGACGTGGTTTTCGTGTTCGTCTTGCGCCAATCTGGATCCTTCTCTCGGGATTTTGCTGATCTCTTGTATAGAACCTGTCTCTTGGTTGTTCTACACAAGCCTATAAACTGTAGAACTCTCGCGGTAGCGCGCAATAGGCGCTCCCACCTTGAAAATCTGTTAGGGTCAGGAATAGCTTCTAATATCTTTATCTGTGCTCTCCGGGACTCTGTCACTGTTGTTGTTCGCTCTTCGCCTGTGTTCTCCGTGACGACAGGCTTTTCACTGGGCCAAAAAGACGAATCTTCTGACAGGAACGACGGTCCGTTGTACCACGGGTGATGAGAGTTGAAGTCTGCAGGGACGTCTCTGGTAGCAGCGTCGGCGATGTTCAACTTCGTAGGTACCCAGCGCCAGTCATCTATTTTGCTGTATTCTTCTATAGTGGCCAGTCGATGTGCGACGAACGGCTTGTAAGCTCGGGGGCCTTTTCTTATCCATGCCAGTACTGTCTTGCTGTCTGTCCAGTATATTGTAGCCTCCGGTTTCACGCGGTGTTCTTCTATTACAGCTACAGCGATGCGGCTTCCCATCACGGCGGCCTGGAGCTCGAGGCGCGGTATGGAGATGACTTTGAGTGGTGCCACTCTCGCCTTGGCCATGACAAGTGATACGTGCACTCTACCGTCAGGTGTAGTAGCGCGCCAATATACCGCTGCTGCGTAGGCTGTCTCGCTGGCATCTGTGAAGACATGTACTTGTAGCGATTCTGCTTGGCTGAATCCGGGGTAACATCTGGGTATTCTTACAGCCTGCAGGTCTTCCATATGGCGTATCCATGATGACCACAACTTCGATAGACTGTCGTTGAGCTTCTCGTCCCATTTTGTTCGGTACCGCCAGGCTTCCTGTAGTATTTTCTTCGCTTGAACTGTCACAGGTGCTGCTAATCCGAGAGGATCGTACAATGACATCACGATTTTCAACGCTTCTCTCTTGGTAGGTGTCGTCTTCTTCAACAGCTTTTCAGGGAGTCGTACGAGCTTGAGGTTGAATCTGAGTTCATCATCTCTCGGGTTCCATATTAAACCAAGTACTTTCTCTTCACATCCTTTACTGGCAATACTGACATTTTCTGTCGGGTTTTGACTCGGTTCCATGTTCTCCTTGACCTCGCTACTGTTAGAAGCCCATTTGCGTAGTTCAAAATGCGCTTCTCTGTGTATGTCCCGAACCTTGGTTGCTACGCGTGTCGCCTCTTCTTCGCTTGGAAAGCTGTCTAGATAGTCGTCCATGTAGTGGTTCTCTACGATAGCTTCCACCGCTTCAGGACTCACGTGCTGGTGTTTCTGAGCGTTCCAGTTCTTGGCGAAGATTGCTGTGCACGGTGAGCTTGCTGCGCCGAATATAATTGACTTCATGCGGTATTCTTGAGGGGCGCCCTCCCGCCGGTCACCTCTCCACAGGTAACGGAGTGCGTCTCTGTCTTCTGTTCTGACTCGCACCTGCATGAACATCTCTGCTATGTCCGCTGAGACGGCGACGCGATGGCGACGGAATCTCATCATCACGCCTGGTAGTGACTGTAGCAGGTCCGGTCCTGTGAGGAGGCAATCGTTAAGTGACATCCCTTTCGTTTTCGCAGCGGCGTCGTGCACTATGCGCAGCTTCTCTGGCTTCATGGGGTTGTGGACATCGAAGTGAGGTAAGTACCAAGTCTTCCCGGGTGTAGTTTCCCTTGGAGCTTCTTCTGCATATCCCTTTTCTATTAGCGAGTTCATCTGTTCTGTATATCTTGCTTTCAGCTCGATATTTCTATCTAATTTCTTCTCTATATACGCAAGCCTCTTTGTTGCGTTTTCATAACTATCGGGCATAACAATTTCTGTATTCTTCCAGAGAAGAGCCGTTTCTATATGCCCATCTTCTATCTGTTTCGTACTCTTCTCCAGAATTTCTTCGGCCTGCTTTGCCGGATCTGTCTTCGGACGACGTGGATTGATAATCAAAGATTCGAGCGCAAAATATTCTCTCAGCTGTGCCTCTAGGTTTTCTTCTGTGCTTGACACTTGATGAACAAAGTGAACGCTGTGTCCTAGCGTTCGTGAGCGCGCGCCGTGCAACACCCATCCAAGTGGTGTCAGCGATGCGACGGGTTGGTGACCAGGGCCTCTCTTCATATCACTCGCGATGAGAAGATGCCAGTTGTCTTGCCCGATGAGGATCTTCGGCACGCCAACGTCGTACACCAACTTGTCTTTGATGTCTTGCAGGTGTGTGCAGTCCCTGAGATCTTCCTCGGTGACCTTTTGCGGCGTCAGGTGCAGTCCTGGAACTGTGTGCGCGCACAGTGGCACTTCCTTGCCTTCAGTGGCTCTCATTGTAATGTCTATTCTTCTTGACTTCGGCATGTCTATAGAAGTGTCACCGATAGCACGTATCGTGAAAGGGTCCAGGCTTCCTTCTGCTCCGACCGCGTTGGCTATGTCTTCATCTATGAGGGAGATCGTGGAACCATCATCTAACAGCGCGAACGTAGATGCCTCTCCCGCCGGTCCGACAATCTGCACAGGAACTATCTTCAGGTAGGCTTGGGGTTTGGCTGTCATACTCGAACTTGCAACCACTTCACTTTTCTCACTGTCAGCTTCTGGTGTTCTGTTTTTCCTTTCGTAGTGCAGAAGCCGGTTGTGTGTTGCGGTGCATCCCCCTACGTCGCATTTCCTTGACTTGCATGTATGTCCCTGGCGGCGTGAGCGCAGACATCTGAAGCACAGGCCGTGCTTCTTGGCCAGATCCCATCTTCTGTCAGCGTCGCTTGCTAGAAACTTCTGGCAGCCAGACGGGTAGTGTCCCTCGCGTTCGCAGATCTTGCAGTACTGTGTGGTAACTGGGTACTTCTCGGTAGCTGTGTGGGTCCTCTGCACGACGCGACGCGTAGGCTGGCCGTCAGTGATGTTCTCTGCCGGCGCGAAGGCACTGCAGTAGCGAGCGTATTTGGTGACGAAGTCGCTGAATCGGCTGAGGTCCGGCTTCGAGTCGTATTTTTCTGTGTAGGTCCGGTACCACTGTACGCGTAGCGAGTTCGGCAGCTTCTCGGTCAGCACACGCAGGAGCTCCGCATTGATGAGGTAGTGTTCTTTCTTCAATGCTTGAAGTGTCACTACACCGCTTCTTATTTTGCTTGCGAACGTGCAGATGTCCTTCGGTGCTTCGCTACATCGTGGCAGCGTCCTCAGCTTGTCTGTCTCCGCTTGGGCAATGGAGTCTGGTCTTCCGAATTGTAGCTCCAATTCCTTCATGATGTCGTCCGGTTTCGCATGTCCAATCAGTTCCGAACTGACGGTTTCAAGTGCTCTTCCTTTGAGACTTTTTCTCAATCTTGCTGTATTTTCCACGTCGTTGAAATATCTTCTCGTGGTGTCGTATATCGCACGAAACGACAACCACTCGGTATGCGCCCCGCTGAACGTTGGTAGTGTCATGATGACCTTCGATACCGCTGGGTGTGGCGACGGACCAGCGGTGTCCAGCGGCTTCCTATCCACGAGCGCTGCTATGGCGGAGGTGAGTTCAGTGATAAACGGCTTCAGTGAATCTCCTCCCTGTTGACGAATGGCCTTTTTCTTCAAAGGGTCTTCATCCTGTTTGTTGACGTCTTCAGCGTCCTGTAAATTGTTGACAGTTTTCGTGTCACTATTGGCCCTGGGGGCCGGGGCCGGCAGATCGGTTCTTCTTCCGATGTCGGCTTCTATATTTTCTATCTGCGGTTCCGGAGCCTCTTCTAACCACGATCGCACGTAGTCGTCCTTCGAACGGCCATCTTCTTCGTAGTCATCCGATTCCGCAGCATCTTCAGCCTTCTGTAGCGCCAACTGCGCCAACTGTAATCTAATCTTCAAGATTTCTTCACGCGCTTTCAACACGTTTCTATTCGACCGGTTTGTCGTCACTGACCGCACCGTTCGACGTTCCTCTTGAATTTTCTGTATCTGTTCTGATCTATCTTCAATACTGCTCGGAGCCGCACGCGAACACAAACTTTCTGCAGGCCGCAATGTTCGATTCGAATCTTCTACCGTACGGTGAGCAGCCGCCCGTTCACTCGACGCAACGCGCAGTGTCGACTCGGCGGCGACCGGAACGCACGGCAGTGTACCGGCGCTTGTCGACGGAGACTGCGGCGCCATCTGGTGTCGAATGCACGGAGCTTCGGTGCGCGCGGGCGCCGGGACGCTCGTCGACGGTCCAGCTTCAGCGTCGATTGTCCATGCTTCAGGAGCTCTCCCTTTGGATCTTGTCACCGGCATCTTGATAGATCTTCTGTAATACGTCTTGATTCTTCAATTTTCAGGCGTGGAACGTCGACGGGACACGCTTTTCAGGCCTCCTGTGGGATCCGGCTCGAAGGACCAGCAAATGTACCGGACGGGCGAACTCGGGGCTGAGGTTACTATGGCGATGGTTACGATAACAGCCGTCAAGTCGCTGACGTCCTATACACGGTGTGTGGACTGTACTATAGCGGTTACTGGTCTCGGTGTGGAGGCGCTGAAAGGCGTGTCATACGATGTGCGGGTCGGGACTTCGATAAATAATACACATGCTTCACTGTTCAGTTGTCTTGAGGTTTCTGGCTGGCTCCATTCGGTTCTTGAGGCTTGAAGATGAGGTTTCTTGAGCACCCAATATCGATCGATACGGTGTCGCTTAGGTACCCCAGATCTTTACCGTAACGAGAGCCGGCCAGAAACCACTGTTCAACAATTTTATTATATTTAAAAAATTACACATTTCTGCTTATAACTATGGAACTATGCTAGCTAGCGTGATGGTACAACCAGTGCCGCGTAGGGCACGAAAAGACCTAGCTAGCGTTATAACGTTTATCTTTCGGAAGTTAGGTCTAGGTATAGATAACTTAGGTTTTATGCTAAAAATCTAAGCTGCGGTCATATTTACAAAGAGAAAAAGTTTAATAACTTCATAACTATGATATATAGGAATATAATTCCTTCAACATCCTATAGCGCCTTTCTTAGCGCATAAATAAAACACAATAGGTAAAACGTTTTATTAAAGCCTTATGACCTAGGAACACTGATATACCTAACTTGAGATAAAAAATGTACATTTTATCAGTAATGTTTACATATTCACAAAATATTTCTATAAACTATAGGAGAAACACAATATTACGTTATTTACACTATTTAACTATATTAATTAGGTCTATATGTGACCTAATTCAACACTATTTCTGAACTATAAACTTTATGGGTACAGTATACTTAAATAACACGTATGAAATTTATAATCATAATATGAATCTTAAGTTACTGTTGACGTTGTCGCGAACAAAAACATTGTCTACATAGGCTCTTTAGTCAACTGATCCCGCTCGAACTTATCCCGCGGGATGAGTTGATCTAACGAATGTTTTGAATCGGGCAACTGATCCCATTGATACATTTTAGGATTTATACAGATAAGGAATAAAGTGTTAGACAATTAAAAAAATTAAAGTAAAAAATTTAATAAAAAAATAAATTAAAACAAAATTAATAAAAGAATTAAATCTTTAAAATTTTAATTTTTAAACTACTTATTTACATTTAGTTTTCTGTTCATTAATCAAACGACTGTGATTTTTCATGATTTTATATATCAGTTTAACCAAGCGATGGTGTGTCATTTCTTTCCCCAAACACTTTTGTTCACGTGTGTACATATTTATATGTATAATTTCTTCTTTTAAAGTGGGATTAGTTACCCGATTCAAAACATTCGTTAGGTCAACTCATCCTGCGGGATAAGTTCGAGCGGGATCAGTTGACTAAAGAGCCCATATAGGTATCATTGGTTTTTTCTTATACAACCAATGATACCTATATGGGCAGTACTTAGTAGCAGCAATTTGGAAATGCGTCTAGTAGATACGCTTGCTTTCTTTTATAAAAGACGTTAAACATAGTAAGCATAATGTGGATATAGCAATATACGTATAAATAAGTTATATCTACGCTTTCGGGGAAATAGGTACCTACTGGCGAAAGTTTATATATTTATGTACGATACTAGGTATATCCTTATTATAATTACATATTAAGGATAATATTGTCTTACGGTTACGTTATGAAATTAAATTACTATTTAGGTACAGATTTTATCGTTTAAGGTAAAATTAACTTTAAATTATTACTATTTAAATGTACACTTGTCCGACGTTTGGGTTTTTTCAGCAGCCATGGTTACGGAGAGACCCTACCCTATCCCAGAAAACGAAACAGATGCGAGAAAAAAAATGATTTTATTTTTAAAATAAACCGCTTAAATTCCGTGAACAGTAGTTTAATTTCAATACATATTGGGACTCTTTATATTCATTACAATTATGACTTAATAAGCGAGCAATTAAAAGTAAATAATAGCTCCCAAGTAGAGCCAAGGTTTTCAGGCAACCTTTTTGCTTGTCCCTAAAGTCCGATAGTTCAATTAAAGAGTAATTTATATACCATTATTATTTCTTAACGATGCGTAGGTAAGTAACAATTCTTAAATATTTTGTGCCTATTTTACATAATTATGCAATATCTCGTTTATAGTCACCACATGGTCTGGTATTAAATAAAATTTTACTGTTTACAAGACAAGGATAGGAAAGTAGAGTGTAGTAAACAGCACAGACTAGACTGTCGGTGTCTGCTATGCATGAGGACTTGGCGTTCGAATATTGGATAAGGCAACGTATTGTTGGGCTGTTTTGTCAAGAAATTAATATTTAGTTAAAGTATGTGTGTGCGTGTAAGTGTGTTGCATGCTGCATGTGAGGGTGTGTGAATAAAGTGTGCAAGGGTAGTAGGTTTGCCAATATTTTATAGGTAATATAGCGTAAAAGCTCTTCTGTGGCTTCGTAATCCGAGATTTCAAGAAACCAATTGTTGACGCTCTGTGTGCACTAAAATGTAGTAAGCTTATTAGCTTTGTTCTAAAGATATCTTCCAAGATAATAAATGATATCTTAATACTAAAGTTAGTAATATAATAATGTAAGGCGAACTTCCGGTTTTAATATCCCGCCAGAATGTCCTCGACCAATTATTTAAATGCGCGAGCAATCGTTTGGCATGTTAGCGATGATCCGCACCTATCACTCCAGACGTGTCGTAATAACGTCCAATAGGAGCGCGCGTTGACCGCGCGCTGCAGCATAGCGACTCGCGAGGAATAGGAATGGCGCGATGTCCGGAGTGAGACACGCGTCGTGCTTGTAACCATAAAATTGTCTTCTTGTTATATTTTGTAAAGCGATGTGTATTGTATGTTTTTCATTCTCATGTACCCAAATTATAAGTTTGTTTGTATATCTGTGCGTTTTAACACACAAGACTCTTTACTTACTCTTACAATAATAATTATATTAGTAACTTTAGCATTTAACTTAATGATAGTAAATATAGTGAAATCAATTATTTTTTGTTCAGTTTTACTTGGATGTCTTGGAGAATCTCATTAAAGCACATTACACACAAGATTTAATATAATTAATTATCGGGGAAAGTGTAAAATTAAATTAAATCTAAATAGTTTTAATAATAATTTAATTACCTTAAAAACTAGTAAAGTTTAAAAGTAAAAGTAGTGTAACAGTTTTCAAAATTATGTAATAAAGCGTCAAATAAACAACGCGATAAAATCCGTATATAGTAGTTTCATTTCAATAATTAATTATTATATATTCTAGATTGGATTATGGGCTTATATAAAGGTACTGCCAGTAGTTCGATTTTTCAGTATTGACAACAAGGAAATAGCGAATGAACTATGTTCACTATTTTCCCGTTATTAAACCTTAGAAATGTATGTACCGAGCATCAAATTAAAATACCTACATCTAAAAAAGTCCGTGAAACGCGTTCCACACCGTTTCATTCATGAGTTTGTTCACCGAACTAAAAAATGGATGTAACAGAAACTCTCTTCATTGAAGATAAGTCTAGTGTTTGCGCTAATTGGTCATTACTTGAAGGACGGACATAATAAAATACAGCCTCTAAAACTTACTTCAATCCTTATTACTGTTTAAATAAAGTTTAAAATTGCAGAAGTTATAGTTTCCTAACAGCTTTTGAAGTTCGTTTTCTTTGTAGAATTTGTTATATTTCAAAAAATCTCAGTAAAAACAAACCTAGCCACTGAGAACATACTTTATTGGTAATTTATCATATTTTCTCGTGTTTTAATGATATATTTGATTCATACGGTTTTTTGTCGGATTCTGAAGACTGGACGGACGTGACTATTACAAGTATTACGACCTTTTATTTTTTTGCTTTTGCGGATAACCGTTTTGAGCGTAGAGATACTAATTGATATGGACTTGCAATCAGTGGAAAATACTTTGGATGTTTATCTACAATTACTCGTACTTTAGGTGTTGCAGAATTCCGTTTGACTCGATAAACAACTATGATACGATACCAAATAAGTATCCCTGTCGATATCATTATAGTTAGCTCAAAATGTTGCCCAGAATTAAGAGTAATATTGCAGTTATGTGTAGATTTTGCAGATTAGTTTCTTGCGACTAATATTAAATATTAATGTAGGTAAATAAGGATATTTATTCAATGGTTAAAGATTGCCTGATTGGTCGCCTGGCATTACTTTGTAGTAACGCTTAGGCTCTAAACAGACGGACTGCATTTCAACAGCTTTCCGACTGCAAATATGCAGTTTGAATGCAGGTAGTACGACTGCAATCAAACGGCACACCAACCGTGCAGTCCGTCTGTCTAGAGCAGAGGTACCCAGACATTTTTCATCATAGATCACTTTTAAAATTTAGCAGGTTCCGGTGGACCCCTTGCAGCTACATTTTTACCATATTCCTTGGCATTTGTATTTATATTTGATCAAATCTCTATGGATGATCATTTTTTTGGCGGGCTGAAACTTTTTTTTTAGTAACATTGCTACTGAATGTGGAATATGCAAGTTTTAACAAGTAACAGTCGCTGAGCTTCTTAAAATATTATCTGCCTTACATTGATAGGTGAGGTCAACATTTCAGTTCTGCACTATCGAAAGAAAATAAATTTTCGTGGACGTGGCTTACGAATTGTGGACCCCATTTTTTGTCACGCCATCGTAGACTCCCGTCGAGTTTCCCGTGGACACCTGGACCACTTTGGGAACTAATGGTCTAGAACCTTAGAGCCCCGATCGTGAGATCTATGCTTCGATTCTGAGCTAAGCAAAGATATGAAGGGCAAAGTGTTGTTGCTAATGTTAGCCTTGTTTATAAAGCTTCTTATGTCTAGACTAGGCACACCTAGCCACGGACATCCCTTCCGCATGGTCTACTAAGTTCGCCTAGCGAGTTGGTATATTTGAGAATTTAAAACGCTCGCAAATATTCAACAGAGGCTCCATTCTCGTAATCGTTCTAAGAAATAGGATGACGATTGAGAGCCGATTTTCAATCGTCAGATAACTTTTATCTGGGAATATGTTTGGCATTTTAATAATAATTTTTGGTTTTGTGTAGAATATATGCCAAGCCGACATATACATTCTTTAGATAAAAGTTTTATAACGATTGAAAAATCGGCATTAGTCTAATAAACGTCAAATGTGAACTGAAATGCAATTTATTGGGCTACGCAATAATGTCGTGAATGATTTGACCTTTGCAATTTATATTTACATTTGACGTTAATTTTAATTTATAAACATTATTTTATGATATTATGACACGGAGAAAAGATCGGAACTTCTTTCTGAATATTTTATTATTACAGGAATTAGCTCTAGAATATTCTTACTATATTTTCCTTTATCACTAAGCGAGAAATAATGTACGTTAACAAAATCCTAATTAAGTCTTGGCCGAGCTAGGATTCGAATCCTGCCATGCATCGACAACTGCGCGTGCGCATACATTTATTTACGCCACGAGGTTGTAATTAACGACATGAATATTTAAAAATGTAATAATTATGTAACTAGCTCCTGTTCACTTAAGTGAACGTAAACGATATATCCAAATGTACAATAAACACTTTTATTTTCTGTAAAATAAGTATAAAATCGTGTTGACAGCTCACGATGGTAGTTAATTTTAATGTAAACAGTCTCTTACCTAAGACAGGGGCCAGCGGAATGACCAACTTTGTAACTACCGTCAAAGTTCATACACTTCAACTTTATCTTACAGTAAATAAAGTTGAGATTTAATTGGCAATGTGTTGTTGTGCTTCGTGTAACTTTGTAGATAGCAGATCGGTTCCATCCTTTATATGGGAAATCTGCATCATTCACATGCGCATGCGACTCGATGAAGTTAAAATGCTACTAGATTGGCTATTGGCCGAAGTCGAACGAGACTTCGATATTGTAAAAACTATTCCCTAACTACTTATCTCAATCAATCAATCAATCAGCCCACCGCAGTCCACTGCTGGACATAGACCTCTCCCATTTTACGCCACAACATCCGGTCTTCCGCCTTCCGCATCCAGTCAGATCCAGCTACCAGTTTCAGGTCATCGGTCCACCTGGCCAGGGGGCGTCCTACCTTACGTTTACCAAGTCGCGGTCTCCACTCTAGGAGTCGCTTGCTCCAACGGCCATCGGTCCTTCTACAGATATCACTTCAGCTTGCTTATTCTGCAAGCTATGTCGGTAACCTTGGTTCTTTGACGGATAACCTCATTTCTAAGTTTATCCCTCAAAGAAACTCCTAGCATAGCTCGCTCCATAGCCCGCTGAGTGACTTTAAATTTTTGGACTAGCCCTACCGTGAGTGTCCACGTTTCGGCACCGTAGGTCATAACAGCCGACAACTGTGATATAATTATGGTAAATGGGTTTAGAAAGTAAACGTTCTATCATATTTTCATTTTGTCATCCAATGTTTTTGCTTTTACAAAATGTACTGCAAGAGATTTCGATTATCTATATCGAGTTGCGTCGGAAGATGGTCACTTATAGTACCTACCTACGTACTATGAGTCGTCTCCACGCTTACTACGTGTTTACATAGAAAATAATTAAATATCATTGAAAATTTTAAGATTGCAAACTGCTTATACCCTTAAAGCTCTATTGTGACTGTTGCCAATAATAAATTTATTTCTAGCGTATTGCTGAACTAGCAACTATGCTTTTGGTAACCGAATTAGCTTTTAGCATGGAAGCAATTGCTTTAGTCAATAAAGACTTGCATTATCATGATTATACTGGTTTTCCATTGACAGTGCAGACCTTCAAGATCAGCCTGCAAGACGACACATTATTGTTTGATTATAGTCTTCTGGAAGTCGTCTTCAGTAGAAAGTTTCTAGTTTCCGCAGAATCCATTATTGAGGCAGAAATCTCGGTATATTTAGTTCTGATCTATTCTTAATTATTAGTAAAGTATCCATTTAACACAACGTAAAATATATTTTCTCAATCCATTTCACTTGGCGATATCTTGAAAGTTATCGATTATATTTTGAGACAATTTATATCGACTGCTCGACTTAGGTTAAACGCAATCTAGTCACACCTTTAGAACCAGAGTGTTAGGCAGTAGAATGAGTAATGATTGATGTTACGTCCTTATTGAAGTGTTTATCGTCGCCAAATATTGATTCAAGTAGGTTAAGCTATACGTTACTTGATCACGATTGTTTTATAAACAGCCAAATATCGTATTACAGTAAGCAGTGACCTTGTTGCACTGGTGGGCTTAGAACACGTGCTATTTTGTACTACTTAGGTTGTTAACTGGCCTTCGGTCTGCTTGATGGTAAGTGATGATAGCCTGATTTTCGTCCCGAGTCCTAATAGCCTCGTTATGTTTACCAAAGCACTTAGCGCTCTCTCATAGTGAGACCAATCAAACGATCGAGAATTTTGATTTGCCATTAGTAGGCTTACTATTGGATTAAAGCTAAAATTTACTCTGTATTTAACAGTTTGTAAATGCATAATGTTCAAAATTCTTTAGGTTGTGAAAGCTACGGTCGATACGGCACGATATTACACAGTAAATAAAGTATTTACGTATATATTTAACAGCGCATAACTATTTGTGATATCTTTGGCCTCATATGGGGAACCCGCAACCCTCGGTGTGGCGGTATTTACAAGGTAGCTATATAACCCAATTCGCCATCCGTCCAGTCATAATAATGTTGATTAATAATTTACTATTGTCTAGACTCTAGGTCATTTCAATACTTTTGTCTGTCGTATGATTTCTCATTCGACAAGGTCGTTTTATAAGAATCTAAGCTCTATAGCCGGCGGTAATTAAATTATGACTAATATTAATTAATGATTTTGTAACAAAAAATAATTAAAATATCAATGGCACAGGATGTTAGTATTTTACTTTTTGTAGGATGCCGTACACCTTAAGAATAACGCTTTATATATGTACACACTATATAAAAAGCATTTTTCTTAATTAATCTCAGTTTGGTAGCGTTAATTATTGGATCATGGACGGCAAGAAGTCTGATGCTTCTGAACATCACTATGGACAGCCGGGCAGCCACTGCGAGGTCGATCAGCCAGGTTGCCCATGCTTCAGTACTTCAGTTCTGTAGGGTAGTAACGACGTAGGTTTAGAAAACGGAGACTCTGGCTGCGATTTGCCTTGTAAAATATCCTTCTTTACGCAATAACACTATTCTTGCTCGCAAGACTTCAGACAGGCCACCTGGCATTTTTCAAATGAACAATTTTAGAGAAATGGTTGCAGTTTTTAGGTAGAAACAAGAATGAGGGTCATTTATCATTGACCTCGTTTTTATATAAAAAAACAAAAGAAGATTTTATGTTGTCTACATTTAAATTATGTACTTATGCTTAAATAAAGAACACAAACGTAATAATTTATTTTTAAATATTTTAAGCAATTAAAACATATCTCAACTTTTTCAAGTGAACGCAGACTTTTTTTGATGTGTGTATTTATCTGTCTTCTGATTTCAACACGACAAAAACTTTTACAACTTAAACTTTTAATTTAATATCCTTAACTAGTAAGTATGATATTTTCGAGTGGTTCCTATTTGTCATATCATGCATTTCTCGTTGGGTTAGAGCTTATGTCAAATGAAAATAGTTAATTTTTATTATGTATACCATCCACTTCCATTGTTATATTAATTGATACCTCGAAAGGGTAGATAGTAGTGTATTAGTACAATCGATTTACGACAATATGGATCTCAATTGTTTTTTTTTTGATTTGGACAGCACAGACGCCACCACTGCGCCGAGTGTTGTGGGTTCGAATCCAACAGGGGACAAAAAATTGTGTGACCCACAAATAGTTGTTCCATGTTTGGATGTTTCTTTGTGTCCATTGTTTAAATGTTTGTAAAGTAAAAAAATTTTAAAGCAGTGTACAGGAATTAAAAGAGCAGGTGACTTCTATTTAAAAAAATGGCTCACAATTTTTTTATTATTTAAATGAAATAGTTACATTCCCCATACTCTAAAACACGAAGAATTTTAAGGGAGCACAGCCATGTTCATAAGGTGCGGCAACCACCTACCATAAGATAGTCTAATAGCTCATCTGTCACTTCAGGCAATAAAATTAAATACTGTAAAATATAATTTAACTGCGCGTAAGCGTAGTAGTGCTTTGCCACTATTCTAAGTGCTGCGGGCTCGAATCCTACACGGGACAAAAACTTGTAATCCACTAATGATTGTTTCGAATCTAATACAAGTAAACCTTCAACACCAACGAACAAGAACAACATTCCTTGTGTCCGCTATTTAAATGTTTCTTAAGTTCCCCGCGATACAAGAATCATTGCTAATGCAGGAGTTGCCATAATAAAAAGTATAAAAAATTTACTCGTCAGTACCTACTAACTCAGTCCACCTACGGAATCCTCTAAATGTTAGCCCGACTCGCCATTATCCTTCTTTTTTCATAAAATCCATTCTAAATGTGACATTTGACTTTATTTATAGTGATGTCATGCGTCTCGTTTTGGTCAATTAATATTTGAGCATTTCCGTTGCGGACGAATATAGACATTTAGACCTAAAGAAGCTAAATTCTATCACATAATTATTATGTCAGTTCATACATACATAGTCTTAGTAGCTGAGTTCAAGGAAAGTTAAAACATAGCGGCATAATGCACCTGTTTTTCTCATGTAGTGATATACTATTTAGAAAGACAGTTCTTGGAAATTAGCGATAGCTCAGTGGGGTGACCAATAGACTGCAATGCAGAGGGTCTCGGGTTCGAACCCACGTCGCGCACCTATGACTTTCGGAAGTTATATGACTTTTCGAAATTATGTGCGTATTGATTAACAATTATCGCCTGCTCCGTGCCTCGGAGAGCACGTTAAGCCGTCGGTCCCGGATGCCATGAACATCTATGGCAGTCGTTATTGGGAAAGTCAGTACCCTCTAATATCCTGACACTGGTCTAGCCTTAGGATATCGTTAGCCTTCGGGTTGCGGAGGTCAGGTGGCAGCCGCTCCGTGTAAAAACTGATATCCAGCTAAATCTGGTTAGACCAGAAAAGCCGACCCCAAGTGACTTGGGAATAATAAAGGTTAAGAGAGAAGAAGTTCTTGGAAATTAGATAATTTATGGATCCACGAGAATAGACTTGGTCGCGAGGAGCTTCAAATCATATTATACACAAAAAAATCAATAACAAACTCACAACAACTAATAACATAAATAATATATTATAAATAATATAATAAACCACAACTATAAATATGTAATTAATTCTCTATACAAAACTGTCAAAACGCTAAATTCATTCATCAGAAAAGAGATATGTATTTGGTGCGTCATTTGAAATTTGAATCACCAGTTAATTTATACCAAAGCCTTGGATGTCAAATTTATTCTTCAGCTAAGCTATTAGCTATATGATGATCTCAAAATCGGCCCGCAAGTATTATAAATTGCACGTTACGCTAATTAATTTTCCGGACAAATCTTATTAGATCGTATTCCGAATCCACATAATTTGATTTCCATAAGAAACACGTTGAATAATATTGTAAAATAATGTTACCAGTCGTATTGTCGTAAAACACTTACCATAACTCACACAGAGTCACGCAGAAAACCTTTTTATACGTCGACGCAGAACACGTGTTTAAAAATTTCACACGTTTGTTTTATTTGTGGTTTAGTAAAATATTATTGCAAGTTATGCATCCATGTGTGTCAGTTTATCAAATGAGTGCAGTGTTTTAAAGCTTTGTTTGTTTTTAGTTTAGTTTAGTTTATTCACTGAGGTCAATATCAGGGTCAGGCAATGACAGATCACAAATATAAATAAAATTACGTTCATTACTTATTTGTCGTAAATTTGTAGGTACTACAAGCAATAGCTTAATTGTGCGCCCAGTCGACTGCTATGCAGAAGTGTCGAGTTTGGTTTCATAGTGCGCATCTAAGACTTCTTTCTTAGAAGTTATGTGCGAATTAAATAATTAGAATTAGATAATATTTAATTATTATTATTCGCTTTAACGGTACGGATAAAAACGTAGAAAATCTGAATTTCTGAAAGTTTTCCGTAATGAAAGATGTGTTATACTGAGAAGAGCCCCGTGCGCAGCAGTGGGACAATATATAATTAAGAGCTGGTATTTATATTACAATCTACTATATTGTAAGTTTCTCCAGACCAAACATCGGTCATGGCGGTCAATCTTACCTGACGTTAGACATCATCACAAGATATATTATAGTGCACAAGAAGGCACAAATGCGTGCCCAAACAATTTTCCACTTGATGACAATAGTCAATAAGATAGGGAGACAAAAGAAAAATACATCTTGATTTACGGCGACCACCAAAAGAAACATATATCGCGAGAGGAGAACTTAAACCATTACGTCATCCGAGCATTCTGATAACCAGCTAAATATTTATTTTATTTATATATTCAAATAGGACCACAAATGGTTACTATTTGCAGTCATAGACAAGATTCGGCATGACCTTTTAAGGTAAACATTGCATAAACAATTACAGAAGCTTACAATCAACTCGTCTCAATGCAAGGATTAAATGTCGATGACTTACAACTCTTTATGGATGAACCAATGCTATACCTTTAGCTCAAGGCTTTCTTTGTGCTGCTAAGGTACTGCCTCTCTAGGGGTAGAATATGCGACTATTGTGCATGAGGGCTACGTTTGATTTCCAAGCCGGACAGTGTTATTAAGACTTTTCTGTTAAGAAATTCTTAGTAATAGCACTCTAACTTTGGGCGATGATGTCAATACGTACGTAAGTAAATTTAGTTGAATTAAAAAGGCAATTCATAATATCTTATGCATCTTGTCTTTTTTTAAATATAGCTCAACACAAATTTTATTCTAATCCAACACGCGCATCGATGTTTTAAAGATATGCTTCCTCTGGAGATAACTTGAGCAAAGTTATCTCCACACCAAATTTCATTGGAATAAGCTGCCTAGCCGTTCATAAAGAACTTTTGCATTATTTTTTATAGAACGGAGCCACCTTCGTGTTTACCACGCAAACAAGCTTCCTATCTGCCTAATGGTTAGCGGCTACCGACGTGTATGTTTTGCAAAATTAAGAGCTTGTTCCACCGCCTTCATATAGCATTTATCTATAAGATAAAAGTCTCGCCATCTCTCTTTAACCTGACAAGAGTGAGACAGCATGCGATTTATCTTTCGGATAACTTTTACTTGTTATTTGTGGGACTGGCCGTAAGGGTATTTCTTGCCTGTCGCCAACACTAGGCACTAGATATCAAAAAAGGTCTGAAAGGATAATAATTGGAGAGGTTGAATGAATAAGTAAGATTCCAAAACCTTTTCTTACCCGGTGAAACACGGTAATAGTGTTATTACTTTTATGCCAGATTTCTCTATGCCAGGTAATCCATCGGAGGGTATCTCAGTACCGTCATCATATAATTGTGAATAGCTGAGTCCTTCCCAACGATCGAATGCATAGTCGTCAAAACTTAACAAACAGGTAAAACTACTTGCACATTGAATAATATCAGTACAGCTTTATACACACACGAAAGAGCAGCGATAGCTCAGTGGGCAGACCAACAGACTGCAATGCAGATGGTCTCGGGTTCGAACCCACGTCGCGCACCTCTGACTTTCGGGAGTTATATGACTTTTCGAAATTATGCGCGTATTGATTGACAATTATCGCCTGCTCCGTGCCTTGGAGAGCACGTTAAGTCGTCGGTCCCGGCTGCCATGAACATCTATGGCAGTCGTTATTGGGAGAGTGTCGACACAAAAGATCCCACTGGGTCGAAGTGTCGCCGGTCTGCACTGACTGGCCCCCACATAAGATAACGACACTATTACGCGTTGATGATTCAATCAGGCAAGTTAATAGGTAGCCATAATGCTTATCGGTAACATCGTCGAATCTTCACGCGGGCGGCTACGACACACAGTAGAAATGCCTTATATGGAGTGGCGAAGCCCCCGCGACTCGTGACCGGTAACGTTGACTCATAATCTCTTAGCTTTTGATTTCATTTTATTTATTGTGACGTAAATATTAGATATTGTGTGTGTATAGCTTGTCTTTGTATAAGGTTTTGCTTATTTTGGCTTGGGATCAATAGGTTCACATCACTGGGCCGTATAGTATTAGTGAGCTTTACTGGAATCCTATTTATAATGTACTTGATTTTGCCCGCGGCTTCGCTCGTGTAAATAATAATAATAATAATATTCTATCACATACACACAACGCCATCTAGCCCAAACTAAGCAGAGCTTGTATTATGGGTACTAGAAAATGGATAAACATACATATATATACTTTTTTTTAGATACTTACATATTATACATAGAAACACCCAGACCAAGACAAACATCCATGTTCATGCACACAAATGTTTGACTTGTACGGGAATCGAACCTCAGGCATGGCAGTCTGTTACACTAACCACTACGCCATCGAGGTTACTAACAGCTCTTTTTTCGGGATGAAAGGTACCCTATGTCTTTTTTTGTTTCCCTGACCACGTGTATGCGAAATTTCATGATGATGGGTCGAGTAGTTAAGGCGTGGAAGCGTAACAAACAAACAAAGTCTCTTTCGCATTTATAATATTAGTTAGGATTAGGATTGTGTATTTATAGCTTGTCCTGGTATAAGTTTTTGCTTATATTAGCTTGCGATCAGTAGGTCGAAATTACCAGATAGTAGGTCTACGGGAAGGGGCTTATGGCGTTCTCGCAAGATAAAATACAAGGGATATAGTAAGATACTAGTATAATAGAGTACTAGGTATGTCTGAGAAAGTACCTGGTAGGCGGCAATTGGCTCGCCCTATATAACGTGGGATCTGAAACATTTCCGGCGGAATTATTGTGGGTGTAATATAATACTGCTTAAGCCCTTCGGTAACAAGCCAGTGTTACCTCCCTCGAATGCTTAAATTTAGGGATGAATTGAAAAATTTAATGCTGAGGTTTCTTGAAAGACTAAAGTTTCGGATTCTTCAAGAGTATGGTACAAACGGGTTGTAATACGTTTTAAGGGTTCTGAATTTGTGATGGTTCTAGTGTTGCAAGCGTTTATAGGCAGGCTATAGTAAGCGCTGACAATCAGGTAGGTTTGTCACCAGAGTAGTATAAATACCAGCGGACCCGACAAACGATGTCCTCCCACCCTAGCGCCCTTAGCGGGTCCAAATGTGAATCTAAACTATCTTGGAATCCAATCAAACAAGATAAATACATCTGAATCATCCAGTGACCTACTCAAACAAATTCCTCTGACTAAAAGCCCTTTGGGAGGACTTCAGTGATATATACAATTACCGAAGAATCATATTTATAAAGATTGTTGTGATTGAATAGTTGGTCAATGGGACCATTGTCACGTTTGCAGCCGATGAGGTCTGATCCTTACCTACTACTATTTACCTACTGTCTATCTGTTTATTCCGGGTCGTGCCAACAAAATATTGTTTGGTTTTTCTGTTAAGAAATCTCAATAGCAGCCCGGAGTTAGGAAATTGGCGATGTTAGACACCCCTGTGCCTCGGAATGGACGTAAAGCCGTTGGTCCGGCGCCTGATCTTCCTCCCGTTGTGTCGAATTACCGTCCCATCGGATCATGAGAGTTAGGGAACAGAGAGTGCACTTGTGTTAGCGAACACACTTGAGCACTATAATATCTCCTGCGCAGAAGACAGTCTCTGTTATGACTGGCCGCCGTGACCGAAATTAGGTCTGGAGGACATTATTATCTGTTTAATAGATATGCCAAAAAATATAACAATTATTCTTGCACCGGTAATAAATATGTATGTAACCAATCGTAGAACTACTTATTGATAAATAAATACTGAACGCTAGATTGAATGTTATTTTAAACGATTTAAATTCTGGATCCAGCATTTTATGAAGGCAAATCGTGTTTATTAGGTTTTTATTAGCAAATATCTACAATATTTGACTAAAATATTGTAAATGCTTCAGGTGGCAAGGGCCACCTGAAGCATTTCATTTGAGAGCATTTTAGTCAAGAATATATATTAAATAATGAATAATAAAAATATAAATTTAATTGTAAAAAGAGTACGTACTTCCTTGATGTATGTACTCTTTTTACAATTAAATTTAAGTACGTGTGAATGGTATGTGTATGTGTGTGTGTACGTCTGTTGATAGATTTAATACCCTCATCGTTTATCCAGTGACATTATAACTACCTAAAACATTTAATGAGCCATCAATCAAGTACTGAACTTTAGCATCGTGAGTAAGAGTATTTAAAAAGGTAGGATTATACCAATGAACTAAGATTCAAAAGGTCATGGTTTGCTGTTATAAATACAGCTTTTAATTATGTGAACCGTATTAAAATCCTAATTAATATTATAAATTAGAATGTAAGTTTGTTTGTTACGCTTTGCGCCTTAAGTACTCAACCGATCATCATGAAATTTCGCATACACGTTGTCAGGAGAACAGTAAAGGATATAGTAACCTATGTCCTTTTCTGTTTTCCCGGCCTTTTATCCAGAAAAAATAAATTTTATCTGGGGAAGTGCATTGACGCTCACCTCTCCGCAGGGGCGGGCGGAGAGGACATCCTTATCCCGGTCATACCGACTAAACCTACCACGGTGTTCCTCGATGTTACCAAAGTCGGCTGAGCCACGTGGATTATTTTCCCATTAGGAACCCCGCTGACACGACCGCCGCCGGCCGTGCCGTGTAAAACGACGGACCCCTACACCAAACTACCCTACCCAAATGGTTCCCATCGCCATTAAAAATAATTATTTTTTTGATATTCATATTTTATATTTAATACTTATAGACAGAACGTGGACCAAAGAATCATTTATTAACAAATTTCTTATGGCCTCGTTAATCCCGTATAAATGAAATTCTCCTACCATAGGCTCTATGTTATGTGGTATCTCTATATCTCTGCCCAATCGGTCTACACGTCATGATACAATTTTGGGATGGCATGTAATAGTAAGTAGGTACCTTGTTTTTGAAGCAACATTCTCATCCTTTTGTATTACGATGTTCTATTAAAATACGTTATGTTTTAAACCGAATGTCTTATATAGCAAACTTCATCATAACACTATATAAAAAATAAAAGAGTTGGTTAGCATTGTACCAAGGCACTACACTCCTAGGCCTCTTTCTAAATACACGCTCGCTATTCCTAATACGTCTATGTCAGGTGGACCGACCCTATACGACTACAAGATCAATGTACCACTTACTAACACTCGAGCTAAAGAAATATAATCCTTAAGTATTAAAAATAGAGGTTAATATGTTTTTGTTGGACAGCAAAATTTAAGTTGTATAATCAGCCACGTCGCGTCGTGTGCAAAAGCTCACGATCAATAGTAGATATTGTATTTCTTTATATACGTCAACAAAAATGAGTGCATGACCATATATATAAAATTTAGCTGGAACATAATAGAATTACGAGGAACACGTATCTGACTGGTTTGGTGAACCTTGGGCTCTGTCGTGAGAATGTTGTGGTACAGGACAATACAGGTGTTGGCTAAATGACAACCTCCCTTCTAGAAAAGTCTACTTTATATCGAATTAGATTTTACTTGGTGGAAATCTATTATGAAAATAATAATTGTAAACTGAGAAGTCATGGTCTACTGCTACCACCGCTATTTTATCTTCAAACGGGATGTTGTAAGTTTGTTCCCATGATGTAACTGTCCACTATCCAAGGAGTTTGATATTTTCAATATTTTTCTACTGATTAAAGTTAAATGGACAATTATTGAGTTGGTGTCGCCAAAGTCGGTTAACGACAGAAGTGCTTTAGAAAATTGTCAGATACCTTTGCTGACGATCAAACATCTTGAAGTGCGTCAAAACTGCTCAAGACCTATGATTACCAAACTATGGCAGTGGGAGTATCAGTTATGCGTTGGTGACACTGCTGAAAGGAAGTAGCTTCCAGCGCAAGAGGCAAAGTTCACGCTAGTCTCCTGCTTAAAACACAGCGCCTATTAAAGAAGCCAAGAAGAATTTATTGTAGGAGCACAACACAAGATTCTTTTGTATTTTCTCAGTCGAGCTACTACAGTTCAGACTTTAGCAAAGATCTTACTGTGCTCTCCTTAAAGATTCAACTATCATTATCCTGTTTAAAACAACAATAAAACGTGTTAAACACAGAACGTAGAACTATAGATCTCCTTTTAGATATCTATGTTTAAGTCCGTAATTCCGAGTCTACACATTAAGTTTGCCATAGACAAGTTTTATTCGTGGCCACTTGAAAATAACTAGAGTGGCATAATTACAGCATATTTTATAATGATTATAATCATTAACATCAATTATATGACTCTACAAGTGACCGTATTTTTTTAAATCTCTTGATTTAAAAGGTAATTTGTCGATTACCATACCAACTAACTGCGCTGTTCATTCAATGTAAGGTTATTATTTAACTACATAATATAAATAGAACCAATTAGATAGAAACAGGAAAGCAGGGATTGGTTAGTAGGCATTGGACTGTCAGGCAGAGGTCTTAAGTTCAATCCCAAAACTCACACATTACTTATCAAAGTCACGTGCGTATTCAAAAAAATTTTAATTACTTTGAAGGAAAATTTCGGGCGAGTTATCCTGTATGTCCTTAAAGACGTATGAAGTTTGCTAAACAGAAGTGGGACAGCGTGGTGTTACATACAGGCGATGGCCTAATCCATTTCATACTGAGAAGAAGGCGGTGCCCAGCAGTGATACAGTTTATAAACAACTGATGCTATTATAATTCCACACACACCCACATATCTATTACTAATATATTAATTAATAGGTATTATAGTAGATAGTATAAGAATTTTTTCATACTTAATGTTTATTCGCTAGCCTAACCACAAATTATGTTACAGTAAGAAATCTTTATTTCCAACTCCAGAAACATCCCTTCAGTAGCGAACTAGTTCAAGAAACGACGTTTTGTGTCATTTTACACGACTGAATTTTGTATTCCAAAATACAAGCTCTCGCTTAGTTTGGGAATCAGTTTACAGTACCTTATTATGTTTACAGTTTGTATATCTCTTCTTCTATCCAATAATTTTCGCCTATAAATATTTTAGTGACAAATAAATATTTTATTAAAAAGAAATCCCCTTTATGTAAATAAAAATTAATTAAATATGTCGACCTCGATGCCGTAGTGGTTAGTGTAACCGACTGCCACGCCTGAGGTCACGGGTTCGATTCCCGCACAAGTCAAACATTTGTGTGCATGAACATGGCTGTTTGTCTTGGTCTGGGTGTTCCTATGTATAATATGTAGGTATCTAAAAAGAAAATTATATATATGTATGTTTATCCATTGTCTAGTACCCATAATACAAGCTCTGCTTAGTTTGGGCTAGATGGTGTTGTGTGTATGTGACAGAATATTATTATTATGGCACATTTAAATATTTTTACATGTTTATATAAGCAGAGGTGTACCTAATTTCTACGCACCTACAATTTGCCAGCCATATTTATTGGACCCATGTACTTTATAAGGCGGACGAGTTGACGTCTACATTTCCAAAATAAGTGTTGCTATTAAGAAATTCCTTACAGGAAAATGGAATAACATTTTGCTTTATCCAGAATTTAAAGATTTTACCTAAGCCCGGGTATTCACTGTGGGCTATAGTAAACTTATGCCACGAGAGTAGTTTATTTATGATCATAGTTCTTATCAGGAGTGTTACTCATGTTAGCTTTTATTAATTTTACAGATACGAATTTCGTTTTATTAATGCACAACATAAAGTGCATATTGTTCTTCCAAAAAGGCCTCACATAATTTATGATATTGTAACAGCACCGCGTGTTACCTCCAGGGCACATTGCGCGTTACCAACCAAGCTTCTAAAATCTGTGTTAATAGTTTACCATCAAGCGAAACGTATGCTTGGCTGCCAAGATGCATATCTACGTACAAAATAAATATCGAAAGTGTATATTGGACTAATAAAAGTTCGATAAAATGACAAATAAGTGATATCATATTATCTATGGCACCAATAAAAAAAATATACAAGTCAAGGCACTAAAATCGTCAGCCACCATAAAAGTATGAACAAGTAGCTTGTTATAAACGGTGTCACTCAAGTAATAACGACACTAAATTGACTTGATAATTGCTACTGAGATTATATTTCCCGCCATATTCGGCTTCCCGCTCAAACATTGTTTCGTTCAGAAAAAGACATTAATACTAAAGTTTTATTGGCCATTCGATCGTAAATAAATAATGTAGGTGTTTCAATTTAATGAAGCTCTGTAAAAATAATGAAGTGTGAAAAATATTATGCTTTCTCTCCTTTCGTGGTTATGCAAAATTTATTGCTTTAGGCTTGTGAAATGCCGTTCATTTTGAAATAAAATCGTACCACAGATATCGTAAGTCTTGTGTAATTGTATCAAGAGTCTAATATTTGATTTTAATTTATATTAATATTAAAATATTCAGCACATACAAAATGTAGTCAAATTAGCTGTAGAGCACAGATTAAGTATCATCAATGATGCCATAGAGCTAATGAGGCAAACTCTACAAGTCATAAAAGTAATTTATTTCATTTGTTTTAAAAAACACACTTAGAATAATGCCTGTGTCGCGGAGGCTTTACAAACATTCATACAACCGACACATTGTACACTCAAACTCGAAACTACTATTTTGTGGATCACACATTTTGTCCCGTGTAGGGATCAAACCCATAACATTCGGCGCGGTGGCAGTGGTAAGGAGACCACCTAAGCCACTACGCCATCCGTGCAGTCAATAATAATAAATTAACCTTCTCCAAAAATTTATTAAAACTAAATATAGCAGACGTAAGCACTCTTTCTAAATTATTAACATTCATATTGTAAGGAACTTTATAAATATTCAAACAACGGGTACAAGGGGGTGTTCCTTGTGCCCGTTGACTGACTGATTGACAAGAAACATTTGTGTTTGAAACAAATCTTTATCCCGCGTTTAGATGAAATTCATAACACTTAATGCATCGGAAGAAGAGGAAATTATTTAAACCACTGCACTATAGGTGTTGACGCAGATAGTTAAAAGGTACCTACTTCATTCCAGCATCGGACCTATAAGACTTACCAAGCGGATGTATTAAAATGTTCGCATTTTAATGAAGCACGCAATGCTACTGAAAACATCAACATTTGTAACTATTACGAAGAATACCTACTTCATTTCGATTCCATTCATTGCTCCGTACGTAAGAAGTACGAAGCACCACATAAGATGGCAATAAGCAATGTTTTCTGTCATTACGCAGCTAATAAATATCATCAAAGGCTATAAAGTATTCGACACCCAGCGGTGGAGTTAGGCAAACTTTTTGTTTGGAGTAATCCCGTGAAGCGATTACTAGTATATAATGCTTCAGAGTTTGTACCTTGTGATTTGAAATATTTGTTTGTTTACATAAAGGTGAGGTTATACAGATGATATGGGAATTCTTCATTGAGTTTCAAAGGTGTTCCTAATATAGATGTCAGAAGGGCTCGCTTTTAGTACTCGTATCTGCGAATGTTTGTATATTGTGACGTAGTATAGGTTTTTAATAACGCCTAATAGTCTATGGCAGTTACTACCAGCCTCTTACAAGGGTTGGGATACTTTCAAATACAACAATAATATTATTTAGTGACCACGACGATGCTACACTAAATATATTAACGCATTCTTTAACAATCTCAGACTATGAGTGTCACACTGTGGTGTGGGGATGTCGAGCCTACAACACTCAGCGTATTGTCAATGGCGAACAATCTCTTAGGCCTGGTTCCTTTAATCAAGAAAATAATGGTTTTGGCTACGGATAGTTGGATTTTGACTTATTCATTCATTCATATACGTATTATTTTAATACTAGTGGTCGCCTAGTGGTCAAAATTCGACCAAAATTCCTAAGCTTGCTACTTTGTTTTCTTTTTTTTTATTACATATAAATAAAGTATACCTTATTTACTTTAATAAAGAAAACTTGTAACAATGGTGACCTATAGGTAACCATAGTTACAAAGATTTGTACGACGTCAGACGAACAATGCCGAAATACTACGAACGCGATTCGACTGCGTGTGTCAAATGCATGCTTGTGTGCGTGTAGTGATTTTTCATTAATTTAACGTATTTCTAATGCATATTTTATAAAAATATTAAGATTCACCCTCCTTCTCCACATAAACTTTAACTGTGCCAAATTTCATACTCCTCCGTCCGCGCAATTTTCGTAAAAAGGGGTACAAAGCTTTTGCTTCACGTATTAACATAATTATAGATTATTTCGGCATAGAATATGTGTCAAAAATTAACTGTCATCCATGCAGTCAAATTTAGTTCTGCACGCCGACCATCCAATTTCCAGCCAGCTATATGCAAGAGGCTTTACATCAAGTCAGCGGGCGGTGCCTTGCGGGGCGCAAAGCTAGTTTAGTCACACATCTAGTGTGAGAAAAATGTCCTAACCCTCACCTAGATAGTGCAGGCGCCGCTCAGCGCTTCGCCTGGCCTTACACACGTTTTATATAGCGTTAGTGTTGACAGTACCGTGAGATATGACCGCTGACTTATTTATATAATGCACTATTTGTAGGGTTCATTGTATACTGGAATCTATGTTACTTTTTAATATACGTAATTCTCACCACCGTCTATAAAAAGTTTTTATATGGGACGGTGGTGAGAATTACGTTTGTTTTACATAATATAGTGTTGCGCCTTTACGCCCCTCGAAGGGTGATGATGAAAGGGGTGTGTTGAATGAAACCATATACTGACATCAGTGCTTCTACTTTCTTTTCAGTAAATGTCTATGTCATTGCACTTCTAATCAAGAACTCAAACTTCAGAGGGACGGTATGAAGAATGTATCACCGTTCTTCGTACCGGCACTCTGAAGTTTAAATTAAAGTTATCCCAAAGGACTAATGAGGTATGTTCATTGAGTAAAATATAAGGGTCTTTGAAGTTGAAAGTCTGATGCAGAACATAACATAGAAGTTATTGGACCTATACATTTAAGAAACTGGCAGTTTTGTACAGAAATGTAAACAATAATTCTGATTGACCAGCGAAAGCTTACTTTTCTTTCAATTGAAAATCGGCTAGGGCCTCACATTTGCATTTATGTAGACTAGTACCTCATAGCATTAGTTGCTAGTTGCATTCAGGATTCAAAGATTACCTACAAGTCAACTTAGTAATGTAAAGATACCTCGTGATTATATGTGATGTTATCATGTATCCTGCTTCTCATTTTGATTATTATTGAAAAATACAAATCCACAACCGCATTTAGTCACGGATTGTCTTTGCATTGTCACAAAGTGTAAGTGTATGAACCATCATGCCATCCTACTGACTATTTTAGATTTATATTGAAAAATATAACCAGACCCAAATTATTTAATCTCTATAATATTATTAACTTATTATCGTTATTATCTTTAGTTTTTTAAAGTCAGTAGTTTATGGTATAGTGGTTGCAACACCTTGTTAAAATGAGTTGTAAAATACTGAAATTATATTTAATTGGCGATTTAAAAGAGTGGCCGTGAGTTTCTTGCAGGTTTTTCTTATAGGCTCTACCCTTTGCCTGAACCTAGCAACTAACCTAAATGTAGCTTCAGTAACTTAGTAAACTCACTAACCTATTTATTTTGACGTTCATAAGTGTTACTTTGTGACCTAAATGAATAACTGATTTATGATTTTTGACTTTGACTTTGGCTCCTTGGACAGTACAAGGAATTGAATATGTATTCAAATTGTATACTATTTCTTAAAGAATAATTTCGTAGTGTAATTATAAACCGCAAGCGAGCATTACAGCTATAGAACGATGACCTGAATTATGTATTTCCAAGAATGCAGGAAATAATGATCACTTTATTATTTCTGACAACATCAAACAGGATAAATTGACCACCCGCATACCAACCCACCATCTCATGTGGGTGTCGAAAGTGGAGACTTAACACATAAAGACGCGTGATGAAGGTAATCTGGTTCTTGTAACATCATCGATGCTCGAACAATTAAGTGCTAAATATTCTGAATTTGAATTTGACAATAGTCAATCAGTCGAGAATAGATACGGTCAAAGAAATCAAATACTGTTTGTTGTTAGTTGCAATTGTAAGCTGCAAAAGTAAATAGATTGATACAAGTTTAAAGGTTTGTAAACTTTACAATAAGTACTAAACGAATGGTATTACGTTACAATATCCATCTCAAGCTTAAGACCACCAAGAACAAACATTATTTATTTGTCAAAAAGTGACCAAAAAACGGGGCATTGTATCGTGAAATAAATAAAAAAAATTGCGTACTTTATTTTTACAAAAGCACGTTACGACCCACGTAGAAACGCCAACTTAAAAAAATGTCGTTTTACTGCATATGTGATGTCAGAGCCAGAACTCAAATGACCTTGCATATAGCACGTGTTGAACCTACGCGATTTAGGCTGAATACCGAATTATCGCGTCGTATATCTTCTGTTTTAAAAAATGAAACTCTCGAAACATTTACGTTACTTCTGGCGGGTTGAGTAGGACAACTTTTGTTATCTGTAGCAATTTGCAATGAACATTTTTAAATTGCTTCTGTGGTTTGCGGTCTTGCGTTGTGAATCTTGTTTATTAAAGTAGGCGCCAACTCTTTCCAGTGTAATTTTTATGGAGTAAATATACATAGTAAATACTTACTGTATGTCCATTTTTAGAACTGGTGTGAAATCTCATGCAAAGCTACATTTTTAATATTTTGTATCTCTGTAGCTAATGTTGATTAATAAGGTACCGCCGAATATTAATAATGTGATAATATAGAATAAGTACCTAACTATTTTGTTTTAGGATCAAAATAATATTATGCGAGTCTTTGTCGTTTAGGGATTTCAAGTGCAACGTTGTAAATACGTTGCACGCAATATCACAAATTTTACGCGGGAATTGTTTCATGGTACGGATTCCACAATATATTAGCAGCAATTACCATTTAATTAACTAGATTGTCTATTCTCAGCTATTCAACATTTTATTATGTCCAATAAAATGTATCTCACCTTACATTTAAATACATATAAGGCCAATGTTATGCATTATGATCGAGTACATTCGTGTCAAAAGGATTTATAAATATTTTTCCCTTTAATGACTCAGTGTTTAATTACAGAGAACTGTTATTTTTATTTCGCACATTTATTTTGAAGTGTTCTTGCAATAATTCTAGGTATGAAAGGTACACCTACTTACATTGACTTCTATGACGAATCCATTCAGCTATGGCCCCGTTTTAACTGGCTAATTAATAATTATGATCAAGCTTTACTAAGAATTTATGTACATATATTATTTATCATGTCGCGTATGTGTATGCAATATTAAGTGTTTTAAAATACACACACATAAATGTTTTAGTTATTAGATTAACAGCCAAAATAATAACGTTACTGAACTGTTAAGGTTTATATTTAGGTAATGCAATGGAGTTTTGTAAGACTGAAATCTTCACTTTTTCAAAATTATTTCTCTTGTAGACGAGGTTTATCAATCGTGCAGGTACTGAATAAAAAAAAACATGCAATTCAGCCCCATGTAGGTTGAACAGTAGTTATAAGTTTTTTTAACTTGATAGTGGTTAAAGAATAACATACATTTATTTATTTCGAAGTGTTCTTGCGATAAGGCACAGCAACGACGTGTTACAACTGTTAAACTAAATATTAATTATTCTCATCTAGTTTCTGACAGGCTGATCAACACAAAAAATATTTAACATATTGTCAAACGAACTGCTGCGATTGGCTGACTGAATTAGCAACAGCCAATCAAATCACTTGATAAGCATTTGATTTTGTCACGTTGTTGATTAAGTTTGCTGAAACCGGGTTTGAGTCTCTTTTCTGTGTAAATGATTGATACTCACCATTGTTAATTTTATAATATCACATTCTTAAAGCTGAACAACATATTTGTTATATATTCAGTTTGATAGCATTAGTAAACACATTGTATGACAACTCCGCAAACAATAATTTATTAATACTAGCTGTCCCGACAGACGTTGTCCCGTATAACCTAAAAAAAAAAGAAAACAAATCTAAACAATTCTCGAATCCACTTGAACACACACAAAACATTTCATCAAAATCGGTCCAGCCGTTTAGGAGGAGTTTAATTACAAACACACGCACAGAAGATTTATACCTATATATAAAGATGACACGCGTGACAGTGGAAATTCGGGTCTGCTGCATCAATTCAATGACGAAGGTAGGTAAAAGGTAGGTAAAACCGACGATGTGGTAGTAGCCTTGCTAAAATGATCTGGGTCAATTTGGGTTACTGCCCGTGCCGTACTACCAAAATTGTGTAGTGCCCGCTCAAGGATGTTAAGTTTGAACTCAAAATGTAAGACTTGGCCTTCGCTCTGGAAAATTTCTAGAGCCTAGATACACCTATGATGATCAAGGACCCAGTGCTCTCAGGCATAGGGCTGTCGATATATTGCAGAATGCAGTTGTACTCATCACTAATCTGTGCACTCTGACCTCGTACTATCGATAACTCGACTTACGATAATTCTCTGAAAATTATGGCATACTCTATTTTTAGCTGAATAGTCAACTATAGCTAATATGTTGCGAATATGTTTGCAAATTAATTATATCTCGTAAAGTGTTAAACATCAGTGTAATTAATTTCTTAATCATTTAACCAAACAGTGACATAATATCTATCTGACAACAACACTGATAAATTGACGGTTAGTCATAGCAAACTATCAATTGATAATTTATGTATATTGTATGTGTATCTATATTTCTTTTTATGCTATCTCGCTCGCTCTGTGATCTAATGGTAAATTAATGTTTGCGGCTGTATGTGAGGTCCCGGAATCAAGTCTTGGATTGGGCATGTGCCATTGGGCTTTCGAGAAGGATATCCTCAATAAAGTGCTGTTACATTTTTGATACAACATTTTTAGTAGCAGCACATGGTCTGGAGATGTAGTCAAATGCAATTCAGAAGTCTCCCAAAGCTACTCGATTTGAGGGAAATTGTTCGCTTTTAATTAATGAAGACAGTAAAACAAAGTACTTTTAGTTCTCTCATAAACCTAAATTATTTATACTACACATAAATAGATTATCATTTAATATTTACGACCACTTCTACAAATAACAAGTAAGTTATCCGAAAGATAAATCGCATGCTGTCTCACTCATGTTAGGCTAAAGAAAAGAGATGGCGAGACTTTTATCTTATAGATAAATTCTATCTGGAGATGGTAATACACACCCTTAATGTTGTATTATCATATACAATTTTATGACATGTGATGTTTCTATATAATTACCCTTACTGTGTTGCAGGGTAGGTACTTTTGAAATATTTAAACAACAGACACAAGGAACACCCAGCCTAGGAACAACTACTTCTGGATCACACAAATGTTTGTCCCATATTTTAGGGTTTGAACCAACAAAACTCAACGCATAGCAAGTTGTATACATGGGCGACTTCTTGAACCACACCATGCAGACAACGGTGCTTATAATATTATAGTCTAGTCTCTTTTACAACTTAGTTTAGATTTATTGACACCATAGCATAATGTTGGCATATCCCCGAACAGTGAGGCAGACGTGTATAACGCCTACATGAAGATCCCACGTGCTGAGACTACTGCTGTGAGCCTATTGTCGCTAACCGAGCATCGAGAACTTCCTTACGGCAAATCTCATTGATGTGCAACGATAGTTTAGTGATGAGCGGTGTCGTAGCGTGGGTGTCAGCCGCCCGGGCGAAAGAAATTCTCTTATTTAGGAAAAAGAGAAAGACTCTAATTAGGTATTTCAATTTAAAAGACCATAATATACAGTAATTCTAAAGAACTTTTCAGCAAGAACATTAATCATTATTGTGTATTTTACATCTGCCTATTCCTCTTGTTCGTCATAAAATGGTTTAAATATTTAAAAGATATTATTATTATACTTAGTCTGGCCATAAATACTGTTACAATTAAAAAAGAAAACAATATTACATTTGAATTTGGATTTATATGACTATTCATTGTGTTTTCTCATTTTCGCGCCAATCGGTGTTAAATATTATTGTGATATTAAAATGGGGTAGGGATAAAGAGAACCGAATTGCTGTGATAGGATTACATAAAATAGGTATGGAGCCAAATGCAATTTTTGAAACTCTATCCGCTTGGTATTAGTCGAATGTTTGTGTACCGTGTTATTGATAGGTACAATGAAACCTCCTCTGTGACAGAAGAAGATCTGGCCATCCACGTAGTATTCGTACGAAAAAGGCGATCAAAGCAGTGACGGAAAGAATTCGAAGAAAGCCTATCTGAAAGCAAAAGATTTTATCTCAGGAAATGAACATAGCGTCTAGAATCATGTCGCGTATTTAAAATATGACTTAGGACTTGTAACCTATAAGAGACGCACTGATCATTATTTAACTGGTAATTTAAAAATGAATATGGTGGTAAAATCAAAACAACTTCTTAAGCAGGACGCAAAAGGAGGTCACAGAAAAAAAATTTTACTGACTAGAAGTATTTGGAGTTCCTAAAACAATCCATATATTTGGCAGTGAAGAATTTTCCCATGGAGAGAGTGTGTGTTTCTATTGATAACCACTGAAGCCAATGAAGTCAATTTTGAATGAGCTTTATATATTTTTAATTTTATTATGTTAATGTATAAACTAACACATTAAATTAATAAATGTTTTAAGCAATAGAAAAAAAAAGATTTGTCCTTATAACAATATTTATGATAAGACTAGGTATATTGTAAAATTTTGCCGCTCCTCTAAAAGTGCCGCCCGGGGCTGCCGCCCCCACTACGCTACGCCACTGGTGATGAGAGTGGTGGTTACAATGCAGAGATCTCGAATTCGACACCACCATGTGTTAAAGTCAAAGTCAAAAATCTTTAATTGCATAAAAATGGTTTAGCGTTTCTTGGACACGCCAGTTTATGTAATTTATGAAACTCCTAAAAGTAGTATATTTATTACTTATAGCCAGCGATAAATAATTTTATTCTGTCCACATAACTATAGGGTAGTATAAAATTAATAATCGCTGGCTATAATTAATTTTATAATTTCATGAATAATAATCTCTCGTCTGCCAACTCGCTGTAGAACATTATGGTAGAGTTTGGGCTATCCCTTTTCAGATTGATTAGAAGCTCTATCCAGCAATTGGACAGAGCTGATATTATTATGTGCAAGTTGAACCAGGCCGTAACGATCGGCAGTTGCGCAAAATTATATTAAATCCTCACATATGTGCTACTGGATCAATAGAAAACAGTAGATTCAACTAGAGTCTGACATTAATGGTGACAGAATATCCTAACCTAAAAACTAGAGTATAAATATAACCTCAAAAAACAACAATAAACAAAATTAGTGTGTCTATCTAATCGTACGTTGTCAAACAACTGACCTGTTAAGGCGCAACATTCTCAATTTGGCAATGCTATACTTTAATCAATACTCCATCTACGTGCGTACCATGTATAACTGTCAACATACATACAAAATCATAATAATAATAAAGTGATTCGCAGACCGCTATACTGTCATGTCACATATTCGAATAATTCATTGAACTGTCATGACCGCCGTATTTGGCGGGAAAGCACGCAATCCGCTTAAGCCCAAATGGGCATGAGTTGGGATACCACTCTTTGGTTGTTCATTGCAAGACGTGCTGTTGCATAAGTGCTGCATTTTTACCTAACGTTAGTGGGTAAATAAATAGCTAAGTACTATATTATGTAAGGTATTTTACGCGGCTTTAATTAGTTATTACATAAACTGTGTCGCTTTTAACTTGTTTTTTAAATATTTGAGGTCGCTGCCTTGAGTCATAGGACGTTCAATACGGCTAGAAGATAAAGCTTTTTTTTTTAATTAAACTGCTATATACGGATTTTATCGCTTTGTTTATTTGACACTTTATTATAAACTCGCTAAAGAACACCGATTCCTACCAAGGATGCTTCGCGAGGCTATTGAAATCAAAAAACATCCTAATTTTAATAGAGAAGATGGTTGGAATGTACCACCAGCTTGGGATCCAGTAATACAAATAGTCAAACCCAAGAAGAAGCAAACCACAGCTAGACTTCATGATACTTTGAGCTCATTCTGCGTAAATAGAAACACAAATGATTAAATTATGTTCGGGTACTTTGAAATAACTACACTGGAACATTGAGACAACTACCATCTTAGTCTCCCCGTGACCATGGTTGCTGAAAAGCAACCGAAACGTCGGGGAAAGTGTAAAAATAAATTAAATCTAAATAGTTTTAATGATAATTTAATTAGCTTAAAAATTAGTAAAGTTAAACAGTAGTAACAGTGTAACAATTTTAAAATTTTTGTAATAAATTGTCAAATAAACAACGCGATAAAATCCGTATATAGCAGTTTAATTTCAATGAATAATATTCGCGTAAATAGAAGACAAAAAGCTTTTTGTTGCTCAGTTACTAAATTCAGTAGACTTGTAGGTATGACCGATTCTCTTTTTTTAATTACCGGGTGTGACCCCGCATATTAAGCTACAATATCTGGTAGAGCGTGGCTTAATCTGGAGGATGGTCAAACGTGGATTTAGACAGGCATCATAATTATGTTCAGAATAATGATAAAGTGTCCCCACACAAACAAGTTTTCTTACGATTTCTTACGGTTAACGCCAGGTAATTAACTAATTAATAGGTACCTACTCATATAACACTGTAAATATAGAGTTCTTACCGGTAATTGGAATTAGAGACGCCAAGTCTGAATTCCATCGATCGCGATCCGACCTGATTTTATGTCCACTAATCTATTGCTGTTGATGATTATCTTTATTTAAGAATGATGCTCGTAGACAAATAGACTACAGCATATGCTTTACAGACGTATTAAAATGTATTTGAAGAACTGCATAGGCCTCTAGCACGCTTTCAAGTCGGTATTGAACCTTATTGCTTCAGTAAACCTAACAAATACAATACCCATAACACACCATCAATGTAAATTTGTATGAAATAAATGCAATATTTGTAGCCATTCCATTTCATATCTTAATGATATTAAACACTAATATGTTCAAAGTCAATACTTTTCTTAATGGTCCATATCAAAAAAGTTATGCATATTTTGAATTGAAATTCTGAACACCTAAATAGCACATTGTCAAACTCAAATACCAAACTCAAGACGTGCAAAGCAAACGACAAATAATTTTATGCTAATAAAAGAGGAAACAAAAGCCTCTTATAAGCTACAAGTAGGTTTTAGGCAAGCTTTATACTGATACAGTAAACTTTGCCTTTCCACATAAAATTGTTATAACTGTCATAAATCAAATCAGATTAAATGCTCTTTGGTTGACACAGACCACCCACGTATATATACTCTGCGCTGAGTAATCTTATACACAATGTTGATTGAATGAGATACATCTATCCGTTTTGGTTGCCTCCTTGGTTAAGGATAATTGCGATTGCGATGTACCGATTGTTCAATGTGGTAGTTCAATTCCTAGACTTGACAAAAGGAAAGTATGTATTTCTGTAAAGTGATTAAGAAATTATAAGTGACAGCGTGAAACCTGACATGTGGTTGCTAGGCGGTAAGAGGCAATAAGCTCGTATTTTATATAGGTCTTAAAACATTTTCTATTGCCTAGGTGGTAAACAATGGTCTCACAAGGTCCGCCTGATGGTATTAAGTGGCAGCCTACGATCGCTTGCTATAGCCGAGTTATGAATAGATTGTTGCCGAACCTAAGGAAAAGATACGATAGAATAAAATAACAAGTGAGAATGGGCAATGAATTGCCGTTAATCTTTGAGTTCGAAAAAATGGTTCAAGTAATATGCAAAGGTCACGTGATACCACGTGACCTTGAGGTTAGAGGTCAAAGGTCATAGTAATTTCGGGGTTTTATCGACTATGGTGAGTCGAATGGCGTTGACCGCGAGTCTCTAGCTCTTACGGTTCTTGAGTTGAAAGTGGTATAGCAGACAGACGGACGGACCGACAAAGCTGTTGTATAAGAGATTTTTCGAACTCTAAAAGGAATGACAAAAGCTTTTACTTACTTGACTGCACGGATGGCGTAGTGGTTTAAGTGGTCGCCTCGCCGCTGGCGCTGCGCTTAGTGTTGTAGGTTCGATCCCCACACATTAATCGATCCACAAATAGTTGTGGACAAATAAAGAATACCCAGGATCGAAGTCTGGGTGTTCTTTGTATCCGTTGTTTATATTTTTGTAAATTCCTCCGCGATACAGGAGTTACCTATTTCTAGTGCAGGACTTGTCTTTTGAAATTACCTACATAAATGAAACTTAGCAAAACGCGATGCTACTCATAGATATGCCCATTTCCCGTAAGCAGTTTCTACGAACAAGCTCAAGCTCATTTATATAGGCTCTTCCAATGATAGAATAAGAAATGTGTGTAGTACACCTCTTTAGGGATACCCTACACAAGTGCAATATTATGTTTAGGATTTATCAGAAATATTGAGGACCGTCCTCTATAATTCTGATAAATCCAAAACCAAAAATATTTTATCGTGTGATAAAACATGTTTTTAGGATACGTTATGCTTAAATATAGACATCTACAGATGACTGAATGGTAGACATCATTCTACCTCTCTGTCACCTGTTGTTCGAAAAGTTTAAAATACTATTCAAAGTGAAAATGAAGTTAATGCCTACAAGAAAGCGTGTACAAGAATTCCTTACATTGTTACGACGACGCATTAAAACACTAAAAAACCTTTTAGTTCTAAGTTTGCAGAGCTAGTCAACAGATATAAGTAAACTAAGAATTACCCGCGTCTTCGTTCGTTCTTTGAAAATATATCCGATATCTTTTACCAAGATGCAAGGTATGTCAGATACGTGCAACACAAATAAATACAATTGAAGTGACTGTTCGAAATATCAAAATAACAGCTTTTACTAAATTCTTATAGAAGTATATACGGCACTTAAACAAAAAAATCTGTTATTAAAATGCTTGTCTGTCTGTTTGTTCCTTATTCGGCTAATCTCTGAAACGGCTGGACTGATTTTGACGGGACTTTCACTGACATATAGCTAATGTTATAAGGAGTAACTTAGGGTAGTTTTATTTTAGAAATATTAGGGTTACGCAAATACAAAATTTGCGGGCAAACTCGCGGCAACAGCAATTATAAAATATTATTTGTCATAAATCTCTTTTCTAATATGCTACCTCATTGGTCAAATTTAAAAATACGAGCTTATGATTGTGATCTATAAAGAGGTACCAGGTTTTTATTTCTGACACGCGAAGTGTAATTGGATTTTCTTTTAGGCAATTCTAAATAGCAGCAAATAACACTTGCTGCTTGCTGACGTATAACCCAAAATACAGTGAAACGTGTCTCGAATACAAATAAACTACAACTACGTATTCCTTTGGCGAAATACAGGCGTCTTCAAAATGCGTGAATAGGTAACATCATTTTACATAGGTATGTAAAATTATGTTTATGAATGTATGTATTTAGGATTTGAAGCGGACATGAGTATTCATAATATGCCTAATGATTAACCCTAACTAATATAATAAATTCGAAAGTGACTTTGTTTGTTTGTTTGTTTGTTACGCTTGCACGCCTTTACTACTCGAGCGATAATCATGAAATTTTGGCATGCACGTTGTCAGGGGTAGGTACAGAAAAGGACATAGATTACCTTTCATCCATAAAAAGTACTGTTTCCGAAGGATAGAAATGTATTGACAAACCTAGATTAACGCGAGCAAAGCCGCGGCCAAAATCTGGTACAATATGCACATATTAGTTATTTCCTATCATTCAATTCCCGATGAAACCATCGAAAATAAAAAGAAGACAATATAGCGAGCATTCAACTAATTAAAAACTTTTAAGTGAAGGTTAATTTGTTTTAGACGGAAGAGTTAAATGGTTGATATTACACGGCAAATTAATCACGGGCAGTAAAAACAGATAACATTCGTATACTGACTTATGTGGAAACAATGAGAGAGATCGATGCGCGTGGGCAATAAGGCGGCGCGACGCGGCGCGGGCGCACCATCGCGGTTAAGGCACTTACATTGAACATCACCTACTTAAACCAACACGGCCGCGCAATAGAGACTGTTAATCTGATGGAAGTGGTATTGCATGTCATATTATTTCTTTTTTAGATCAAAAGAAGCATGGTTGATATTAAAAGATGGAAACCAAAGATTGGGGCATCCGATAATTTTCTTCTGTTCTCTGTAAGTTCTGATTTAAATACCCACTTTTATTAAATAACGCTAGCTATTAGTAGTATGGACTTATAAAGTCTCTGAAAGAAATTAGTACCTGACGTACAGGCTCATCCTGGTTTAGATAGTTGTGTTACATGATGGAATTATAGTGTTAGTGTTTTGTATACCGAAGTATATATATATCCATTTGCGTTAATTATGTATGTATTTTAAATTTTAAATTGTGTCATCTGTATCTAACGTTTACCATAATTTGTTAACTTTGTAAAGTTGTATAAAAAAGAAACAAAAATGATGTGTTTTTAATTCCATATCCTGCAGTCGGCAATACGCAAGTGATAGGTACCTATCGATAGTTTTAGTTTTGGTTTTAGTATTGTAAACGATTTAAGGCGCCTAGGCGTGCCGAATAGTTTGATACCATATTTTTCCATTCATCTTTATAGGCCGTCATCGCAGAATTAGATAATTCGTTTTACTATTGATATCTTATTTGACACGTAAAGTATTTTAAGTCTTTTTTATTATTACTGCCTACGTCCATTAGTAACACTTTTTTAAACATATTCGGCTCATCCTTGCCTTCTGAATCATAGCTATAGTAATTGCAATTTATCGTCAAAATTTGATTGCACGTATAGTTCAGCAGGCAAACGGTTGGCTCGTCGCTGCTGCCATATTAAGTGTTTTTAGTTAGACACACAGGACTATTATTATAAAGTAATACTTAATTATTGTTCTGTGCCTTGTATGTTCTTAAAGTCCTCCACGACTTAGGAGTGGGCACTGCTCCCAAAAGATATGTATCTAAGGAATATTCTTAAAAATATATTTTACTTTCTTTATTATGAGTCGTAAAGAAGCCAAAGGCTAACACACAGATTCTAACAAACTAAAGAGATTAGCTATTGAAATTAATAAATCTACTACAGACATGTCTGAGCGTTTAATTGCGTGGCACGAAAACTAACAATAAATACCGAGTACTGCCTTCAATGTAGATATGATTTGTATAAGTCTGGTTTGGTCGCTAGGTATGTGCTTTTTAGAGATAAGGTATGTTTTATGCGAATTTGCCTGTTTTGAGTATTACAGGATATTTATGTAGTTCCTAAGTGAAAAATTCTCGTAACTTGTATAAATAAAAAAATAATATAGCTATACAAGAATAATGACGTCCAGATCGAATTACGGTGCATTTTTATAGTCATGTCAGTCACCTAAAAAGTAAATTAAAATTATGTTTTTCTTTCTAAAACATGTTTAGTATACCAGCAAAACTACCTTGTAGATCCGCGGTACCTAAGTTTACCATCGGATTGTGAGGACTTCGATACGATGCTCGGATCGTACAAAATGTTATTGGATTTTTCCTTTAAGTAATTTTTACTAGCAGTACGGCGTCTGGAAATGTGCAGTAGAATGGTCCTCTATTAGGTGCCGTTTAAAACATACGTGGTGACATCTGTATGCTACACTCCTAAAACTCTACTCTGTTCTACTCTACACTACCTACCCCTAGAAGTACAGGTAAGTGTTTACTAAATTATCAAGATACAGGTGCATGTTAGCCAAATTGCTGGTTCATGACATAAATTACCAGCTATCCCTCGGGAACAGCCCTTTTTGCTGGAGCAAGGGTAATCTGTGTCGTTTTTGTACCCGTGACAACGTGTATGCAAAATTTTATTATGATCGGTTGAGTTTAGGGCGCGAAACCGTAACAAAAGAATTCACATTCTCATTTATTACTTAGGATTCCTCTAAGACAAATTTTATTTGTATGTAATAGTTTGTATTTAGTTTTTTTCGTTTTAAATATGACTACGGTTTAATATGGCATTGACCCGGCAGTAGCCCAATGGATGAGGCATAGGACTTGCACTCGAAAGGTTTTGAGTTCCCTCCAATTTCACTGCCGACATGAACCCATTTCTAAAAAAGGAGTTTAGCTTACCTGGTGAGGGTAAAAGAATACTTATAATTAGCAAACTTACATCGCGCCCTGACGACTGCCTTCATAGTAGTGATAGTATATACGACTGCTATTGCATGAGATCTCAGGATCGATTCTCGGATCGTGTAAAACGTTGTTGTAATTTTCTATCAAAAAATTTTCAGGCAGCACTGAGTTTGGAACTACGTATGCTGGTAAATGACATCAGGCTGACTCTATTACGTGGGTCTTAAAACAATATTACATCTATGCCTACCTTCATTGAGAGTAGAGGCTTGACACTGTGTAAATATAACATTACAGAGGCGTACTTGACACCTTCAACTACGATTGAATCAGACCGCGTAAGGGGCCGCGTCATAGCATCGTATAATTATGAAAAAAGGAGTATTTAAAAAATATAATAATATGGATAAGGCACTGGACTTACCATCTAGAGGTCGCGGGGTCGAATCTCACTCATTATACTACCGTCGTAAACCTACTCCTAATACAAGCATTCTAGCTTAGCTAAAAGCGTTAACAAGAATACTAGTAATTTGTTACCCACTCTGCAAGTAGGCATTTAAAAATGGAAGAGAAAAAGAAAAACAATCGTTTCGTTGAAAGGGCCGGCCTATAGGGACAGAAGAGACCCATCTGCCGTAATTTTATCATTTTATAAGAATCGTTTAATGTGAAAGTGATTGAACTTGACCGCTTATCAGATCGTGTTTCTCTTTACGGTAAGTTTACTTGCATTTGGCTTTTTCGCAGACATGTCTTTAGTAGGATCTTCGTTGAACATCGTCATCTTTTAAAAATAATCCCTTTGCCGTATTAAACTCTCTGGCAACAGATTAATTGTATCGAATATCTCATTACATTTCATTGTAAATTACTTAAAAATAATATTTTTATGGCCGTCATTCCACTTATCTCATTGCCGTGGCAAATTGTCAATATAGTCATAATGTTATGTTATGGTAATTTTAAGCTTTTCGGTAGAATTCCGTGACGTATTTCGTAGTCGCGGGGAGCAATACAAAGCTTAAGAAAATAATACAAACTTATCTAAACTATCTGTGGATCATGCATATTATGTTTAGTCCAATGCGATTATCGAACCTGCAACACTCATCGTATGGGAAGTAAGGTGCCAACAATTGAACTACTGAACTACTCGTATTCTAGCATTCAAGTTTTTATGGCAACTATGTGTTTATTAATTAAGAAAATAATTTTATCTATACCAAGACAATATATTCTCGATTAAATATTAAATTCAATGTCTGGTGTAGTCTTAACAATCACAAGACAGGCTTGAAGACGTTTCTTTTAGTCGTTCGACGACAATAAATCGGCCAAGCCCACGCTTCCGCAGCCTATTATTTACATAATCAAACGATCATTCCGCATCGCTTGGCAACTTGGACTCGAGAACAAATGACACTAAACATTAATAAAAAGTTTATACTTAAATAAAGTACTGGCTGATGCGTATTCTTAATTTAAATGCATCGGTATAGTTTTAAATATTTTTCGTTATATTTGTTGCACAGTGTAAAAATAAGTATAAAGCTAAATAGTTCTACGTTCGACATACCTGTACGTATTAGGTGAGTATATTATTATTTAAAGACAATTTACATAATATACTGTAATATGGTAATATTATACGAACGTATTGTTATATTTCTACTCAAACACAGATGTCTGGTATCTAGTCCTGAAGTCTGGTAGTTTATTATTTGCATAAATTAAGCAATAACTATGCTCTCTTTGTACCTATGTATAAATATAATAGTTCAGTAGATATATCCTAGTTTAATACGTATTGAAATCTATAGGTAAGTAAAAGGTTAGATACTAACCTATCTTGAATATGATGAAGTCATATTCACGAAACTTAGCTGATAATTTAAGAGTTAATTATTTCAATAAATATATAAGATGACCAATACTTAATACCTAGTCCTTGACCCTGTATGTTAATACACCAACAAATTATTTCATTAAATAAATACAATAGTGTAGCTAATAGGAAAACAAGTCCTTCATTAATATTATCAGCTGTTTTGACAAGCTACACACACGTACTGGATTCCAATACAAACACATTGAGGTAATAACGATAACAATTAAAATTTATTAATAATAAATAAATCTCAAAAAATATATCTCATACAAAATAAAAATATAGTTAATAATTAATAGTATGGCAAAAGAGAATTAAATAGTACCTAATTGGATACAGTCCAGCAGTAACGTCACTCACAACACTGTCACGCGAATGTTCTGTCGATATAATCGCAGTCGAACTCCGCGAAGAACGAGTCGAACGGCGACAGCGAGTCCTCCGCGAACTCCGAGGGTGTCTCCTGCTCCAGCTCTGTGGAGAACTCGGAGAGATCCGAACAAAGTGGCGAGGGCCAGCGGTCTGGCCGAGAGGTTCCACCTTCTTCTGGACTCGACTCCCGCAAGGCGGCTGAGAGCGCTGAGATGTAGCGCATGGCGAGCCTCAGCGTGGTGATCTTGGTGAGCTTCTCACAGGGTATGGGCGTGCCGGTGATGGCCGATGCAGGCACGGCACGGCGGAGGGTCTCGAAGGCGCGGTTGATCTCTCGCATGCGACTCCTCTCGCGTGCGTTGGCAGTTTTCCTCCGGTACTTGCTGAGCGGCTGCGGCGTGCGGCGCGCGCGCGGCTCGCGGGAGCGCGCGGCGCGCGGTCGCAGCTGGTACTTGTCGTGCTCGGGCATGGAGTGAGCCCGCCGGCCGCCCCACGCGATCACGCCGCCCGCGCAACGACTCCGCAAGAAAAATACGCTCACTCCGCCCACTTGCCCCGCTCCGTTCATGTACACTCGCGTTCACTTGTGACTACATTCCCGCATTAAAATAAAACCTACACAATATGTAGGTTTTATTATAGTACGACGCTCGTAAATTTAAGTTATATGGGGGGTTTCACGTAATAATAAAATGGATATATGTGGTAAGGAAGGAAATCGGTATTTTCGCTATATAGAGACAAAAGAGAAATACTACTGCAAGGTTATAAGACAAGGATGCCACCTCGCCTTCAAATATTGAAATAATTACCTAAATGCTAATATATTTACAGAATCCCATCCTTCATACTTAGGAAACGCTTGAGTGCTACGTTTAGTTTTGTAAGCCATCATAAGCTACGGTAACCGCTTATTATCAGATAAGCCGCATACTTGTTTATCATACCAAAGTAAGAAATTAATCTACTATTGTACCTGCAAGCTGTTGAGAATTAATTACATACCGCTGCAAAATTTTACACACTGCCTGTACTTAAAATGTATTTTTCTTGCGTTAAAACAACTAATAGTATTTTAATGTCAATCTTCAAGAACATTGGTATTGTTTGATAGACTCAAGGCTAAAGGCTCAAGGCTCCCCTAGAGATAGAGTGATATATTACATCCACATTTCGCCAGATATGATTTTTGGGCCCACGTACGTATGTAATCGAGTATATGTTCCAGACTTCGTGCTTGTTACTGAGAATTTCTTGACAGAAAAACTTAATAACACTCTACCTGACCTGTAAATCAAGCCCGGGATCTCATCCATGGCAGTCGCAAACACTACCACAGCGGCCTCAAACATAGCTCAGATGGTAAACTAAAATAATTATGTCTATACAAAGTTATATTATGTTGGTTACAACTAATTGTATTGTTTCCCATAGGTTTTGAATTATAGTCTAAGAACATGTTACTTTTTCAACTATGTACGATGTCATACTGAGATTATTGAAACAAGTTCCTAATTACATAATGAAAATAAATAATGAAAATACATATGTAGGTGCCAATCCTTTACGGCCACTTATAGGAAGAAATCTAGCAATAATTAAAACTTGACCACTCCTCTGTACTTGGTCACAATGAATGAACAACATCCAGTGACTACATAACTCATTGGGTAATGGATAGTAATCGAATTGATATCATTTGCATATTCGATTCGGCATTTCCGTTGTGGAGGCTTTTGCGTCGGCTAATTGTTTACCGACCTTGCGGATGGAGTAGCCGACTGTTCTTGCAGCGTGGGTTATGGTAAAATCATGAGTAGGCGATCATTGATGACGCAAAATCTCATTATGTAATGCAGCCTACCTCATTTACTTTGGCCAGCCCTTCAAGTACGCCTTGAGCACTTTTGACATTTTAATTTCAGAATCCTGTCATGGCTGCGTAGGAGCATAATGAATGGGCCCGTTGGACATAGCTACATATTGATAATTTAAAATTCGTAGGTGACATTTCCAGAAATGTCAAAGTAAATATAGTTAACGATGTAGATTATACTAAAGTGTCCTTAATTTTATCCGTCTGACGGACAAGTGTGTGAAGTCATAGCAATAACAATCACAGGCAATTTGTTGCCTAGAATTATTATGTGCTTGCTGCTCTTAAAGAAAAATTGCTTGAAAAATTTTTCTTTTGTGCTTATTGTATTGCATATTGTATGTATGCACTTTCTTTGTATGTACACACACATGTTTACGCAAATAAAGCTTATCTTATCTTATCTTACGGATGATACAATAATACAAAAAAATTATTTACTGGTAGCCTCCACAATATTCTTTAAAATTAAATAGAACCACATTTTATCAAATGTAAAAGCTTGATTGGACTCACGATATCAGTCTATTCTATTTTTAAGAAGAGGACTTTCGCAGTATGTTTGTACAATAAACGTGTGTCGTCGTGTCGAAGAAAACCTGCCAAACATTAATTATTTATCAACCAATGTGCCAAACAACACCCGATCATCTCGAAACAGACATCAAACTTGCAACTTTCGGTTACTTGGTGGCGCGGTGACCACTCCTTATTAATTTAATCATAATACATAAATATATGAATATTCGTTAGTTCGTCATTTTAATATTGTTAGTTTATTATTTAATAAAATCATAAATCTGATATTTAATTTAAGGTAGTAAAACCTGCTTGCATGCTTTACATAAGAAACTGGCAGTATGACAATATCATAACTTGATTAAAAAAAAGTAATTCTACTTTTAAGAAACGAAAATAAATAATGATTGGTTTATACGATTGTACCGGTACATACAAAAGATACTTACCGTATAATAAAAACTTTAATAGCAATGGAGCTCACGTGTATGTTGTTGCTATATTTAGATAATAGGCGTTACTTAAATCTAATGAAAACTGAATGTGATCATTTCTTAGAACAATTAACTGAGAAAACGGTGTGGAAGTTCCCGCCATTGAGATTATTATTAGAAATAGACATCATAGATGTAATTGACGTATTCTCCGATCTCGGGCACCACTTAATTACAGAACCCATGAAAGTACAGAAACTGTTTAACGATATTTTATATGCCGTTCTTCAAGCTAGTCATATCGAAATGAAAAGTAAAATTCAATATGCTCAAGTCGGTGTAACATTGAGGCTTAAAGGTACACCTCAACTTGTTCCATTAAATCCACATAACTATAAAGGTTTGACTAATTTCATTGGCCTTTTAATATCTTATTTTAAACCTGAACCATATGTTTATCATTCCGTTTGGTCATGTCCCGAAGAATGTGACGGTAACGAGGTTGTTTTACACTACATACCTAAACACCCGCCAAAATGCTATATGTGCAAAAGCATACTCTTCGAGAACAGTGGGCTGAGACAATGCGGTGAGAAGGCGATGGCAATATTTAAATTGAAAAATGACATCTTACCAAGAAGGTTTTCTATAATCGATGATCAAATACAGCTATTAAATCTTGGATCGACGTATATTTTGCATGCCTTGGTAACGAAAAAGTTAACTATCGTGTGTTCTATAGAAAAAATCATTCCTTTGCCAGCACCAATAACTACTTCCATTCCGAAAGACGTTCAAGAACTTTATGAGGCCTGTAATGAAGTTCCATGGAAGTTTATTTACTGTTTAGCTTCCAGTATTGGCGTCAATGTCTGTCCCTTAAATTGTTTCATGAATCTAAAAATAAGTCTTTTATTAAGTTTAACGAGTATCAAGGCCAATGCGATAACCGATTCATCTATAATGCATGTCTTAGTTGGGGGATTCGATTCTAGATATATCCCAGCTATTATGCTTGATGCTGCAAAACTTGCAGAAAGAACTGTATGTTTAGGTGCTTCTAATACTGTAGCATCTACGGCTTTAATTAGTAGTTCTAGCGGAGTTTGTGTCCTGCCCCTGCCACTTCATATTTACAATCATAATCAGGTCTCTTCCATTCTTTCGGCGATAGAAACTGGAAAAATTAACACTGGTTTACAAATTGCAAAAATGAGGACAGCTGTTTGGGCGCAAGGAGTGGATTTCAAGAAAATGATATTGTTTAACGTAGCGAGCGTCTTCGGTAACGTTTGTCGAGGTGATTACGGAGAGTACAATGATGAGATAAGTGATTTTGTATTGCAGCAAGCCATAGAACCCGTCGAAATTAGTAACGAAGAAATAAAAGCGTTGGAAGATGTAGCCGATTACGTGGACTTGGTGGCAGGAATTGAAGTTGTTTTAGATGACGCAACCGAGAACTTATTGCAGAGTTACTTTTTGGCGGCACGCAAGGAAAATACGAGGAGTGCTTCTGTAGGGAGTATGTCATCATTAGTGTCAGCATGTCTGAATTCGGCAAGGCTCTGTCGCAGAAGAGTCGCGAATATCGATGACGCAGTATTCGCTATTTGGTTACACGTCAGCGGTAGTCCCGAGCCACGGTTCGCCCCCGACGAGTATCTACAAACTCCGGTTGACGTGAGAAAATTACAAAAAGTCATAAACAAGTTCAAAGATTGGTTAAACCAATTTACTGGTCATTATGTTTAAGATTTTCCTGTTTGATCAATAATTAATATTTCAAATGAATGCAGATTGTAATCTTACATTGTTGTCTAATGTATTTTATTCTGTGTAAGGATTATATGTATAAGGATTTTTCCTGCCTTAGTACAGAATAGGTAACAACTTGACAAAAAAAGTTACATAACAAAGGCAAGGTAAATAGGCATCACTTTACTACATTATGTGCCCAATCAAACCAATGTGTCACTAATTTAATAAATAAGTTGGCATAACACTCAGGCCACTATGTGTTATAGGTATACTGTTACCAGAGTTCATTATTAGTAACAGTATTAAGTTAGGTCATGTTCAATGATTAATACAAGTGAATAACTACAAAAACTGTTGTCAATATTGTTGAATCTTTGTATTAGAAGTAAATTTGTATTTAATAAAACTCAACTTACAACAGATAGCGTTTATATAAAATAGGTATTATGCATTTTGACTAGAACACAAAAACAAAACATTGTTATCATATAATTTTAGGTAACCATAATCTCTAGCATTTTTAAAACGGATTAAATGCATTAGTTATATATACAACATCAATAAAATTTTCAGCACCGGATAATAATTATCACAATGTATTTATCTTATAAATCTACACATACTTAGAAAAAAAGACACTTTGTTAGTACAAATACCACAGAAAATCTTTAAGCATTATCCAAAAAACTAAAATCATAAGATGAATCCTTCAATAGCTCCTTTTGTGAGTTCAATTTTATTGATAAACTCATTTGATTTTTCCTTAATTTTATGCTGTCCTCAATAAGAGATTTCAGCGCTTCATCTTCTTGCACCTTATTTCTCATTTTAATACAGTGATTAGAGACTGGTTCACCAATCTTAAAGTCCTTTTTGTCAAATGATACAACACTGTATGGAACATTTGCAAAACTTTCAGCATCTTTGACAACAATACTTATAGTGGACCAAGTGCAGTTTGTAAGTTCCTTTATAACAGAAACAAGATCAATCGCCAGTTTATTTATATTATCAGCTGCATTTAAAACAATGTCACTTATTTTAGTAAATTCAGTACTCAAATCCATTAGTTTCATTACAAATGCCTGTGACCGAATTTCTTGTAATATCTTGCTTCTAAGTTTGAGGCAGTCATAGCATACCTTGACTATGTCCTGGCACTGTTTGTCCCTGCCTCTATTCATAGTTTCAGCTTTTTTATAAGCTAAGAAGGATTTATATGCATTAGCATAGACAACTTGGTAGTTATATTTGGTAACAAAATTGTTTATGTCTACTGCTATGGCTTCATTGCTGCGCCTAGTAGCAGACTGAAGTCTTATGGTGAGTTGGCTCCATGCATTTTGTAATTTACTTATTCTTTCACTTATATCATCAGAATCTTTAAATGTTTTATCAAATCCACCAAGCAGGTTTGTTCCAGTAGAGGTGTCTCTTAAGTTTTTAATATGCTCCTTGCCAGTCTCAACCAATTGTTTGAGTATTTCTTGTTTGGCAATGAGTATTCCAATATTTTTATCAACAGAATTATGCTTCAGTAATAACTGTCTGCCTTCATATTTTAGTGCTTCTGCTCTGACATACAAACCATTGATAAGCAAATCATATAATTCCATTTGGGACATAACAAAATGTAATCCATTTTTGTATAAATTGTAACTATTTTTGAAGTTATATAATGCTTTTGGATGTTCTAAACATCTTTGTACAGCAATGGGCACAATGGGTTCAACATTATCTCTCATAATGTAAGTTTTACTGTAGAGGAAAAACATGATGTTCTCATTCCAATGTTTAGTGACTAATTCATTGTCATTTGGCTCCATACAGTTCTTCTGGGTTATTAGAATTTGTTCAGCCACAGGGATATTGATATCTTTGAATAACTGAGCTTTAAGCATTTGTATAGTAGTTGCCTCATCTATTTCATATGCCATCTGGGATAATGTTACTATGGAAATTATATTAACTATCTTTTTAGACAGTGCTTTTTCCAGAACATCAAAAATAACAATTTTACTTGTAGCTTCCTTTTGTTCTGTTGGTATATTAAATGTGACTCTAGATGGCATGTCTCTCCCTCTAAGTTTCGGATCCCACTCAAGAGCAATTCTTAGCCATTCCTCTATTAAGGCTTTGAAAGGTTTAGAAATAGAATTCTCAGGAAATATTTCATTTGAATACTCAATATCACCATGGAAGGTTTCATAGACACAAATGTTTTCATGAGCTTTTTTCTTCACATATGGCATCCATTGCACAGGAGACATAAATGGTAAAAATGGTCTTTTACCACAAATAAGTTCAAATGCAACCAGACCAAATGACCAGAAGTCTACAGAATTGCTGTAGGTCTTACTGTAAATTATTTCTGGTGCCAAATACTGTAATGTGCCCACAAGACTGGCACATACAGAATTGGAGTCAATTTCTTTCGCATAACCAAGGTCTATGAGTTTATATATAACTTTTCTTTGACCTTGAACACCAACACTGGCTGCTTGTACTGAGTCTAGTACATGCATAACAATATTTTCAGGCTTTAGATCTCTGTGGGTAATTTTATTCTGATGAAGAAACTGCATAGCATTACAAACATCACTGAGTATCTGTCTGATCTGTTGTTCCTTGAGACCTGCAGAGGATTCAGGTTTGTTGAGTACTTGACGAAGATCACCGCCGCTGCAATATTCCATACAAAGAATGGGCAAGCCCGAAGGGTTAGCTCGTTCTAAGCCGGTCACAAATTCTGGTGGCAGCTCTTTCGTACCCACAATATTTGGGTTTCTGCAGGTTTGTAGCATTTCCACTTCTTTTGTCCATCGCTCCCTATGTTTATCGGTCAATTCGTTGCCCCACTGACACGTTTTTATCGCAAGTTTCTCGTCGGTTCTTTTGTGCTTCCACAGTACGACAGTACCGAAGCTTCCCTTTCCTAATTCTCTCTCTTTTATCCAGTCACCGACGAAAATAATGTCGTCCATTTCGTAACGATCTATGGATACGGAACAGGAACACCAACCAACTCAAGTTTTAATTAGGCTACATATAAAAATAACTTTACTGTCTTGACAGCTCCATTGAACAAAGTGAACAAACCATAAAAAACGTCGTTTGATAACTAGATACTTCAGCGGGTCGTCATGAAAATTAAAATTAGGACTTAGAAACTATCCTTTGCCAGATTGCATATTTATTTATGCATAGCTTACACGAATTATAATTCACTTAAAAACCATTTCATAGTTAATTTTTAATGCGATTTGTCTTTGTTTGATTTCTTATCAATATCTTTCAGTCATCGACCTTATAAAATACTTATTGTGTACAGTGCACTGTGTGACTGTGCTGTGGTGCAGTGTTGCCATATGTTTTGTTCAAGCCTTATTTTATTAGCACTACAGGCAGCACTAGCCGGAGTACTGCCTTTAGTGCTGATAAAATATTTTCGCCAGCACAAAAGATCATAGATTCAAATAGTCAAACCCAAGAAGAAGCAAACCACAGCTAGACTTCATGATACTTTGAGCTTATTTTGCGTAAATAGAAACACCAATGATTAAATTATGTTCGGGTACTTTAAAATAACTACACTGGAACATTGAGATAACTACCATCTTAGTTTCTCCCCCGTGACCATAGCTGCTAAAAAGCAAACGAAACGTCAAGAAAAGTGTAAAATGAAATTAAATCTAAATTGTTTTAATAATAATTTAATTAGCTTAAAAATTAGTAAAGTTTAATGGTAGTACCTAGTAGTGTAACAGTTTTCAAAATTGTGCAATAAAGTGACAAATAAACAACGCGATAAAATCCGTATATAGTAGTTTAATTTCAATGAATGAACTAGATGGCGGTGTTTTATAAATATTGCAACGCATACTCATTTTAGGTAAAATTTATAAGAAATTGTAATCTCCACCGATAAGACACTCGAACACAGAGACAGAATAATGTTTGCGTGTGAACAGAATAGCGAGTAAAGTATCTATAAAATAAACTACCCAATCATGCAAACTTTTGAAATGTTTTGCTTTTTTCCTGCCGCCAGAAATGAAACCTAAATTATATGTTAGAGGACAAAACGAGAGATCAAAATCAAAAAGAACCAGGTCTATCAACCGTAATCTAAAGAAGATACATAGGAAAGTAATAATAAAACTTGCTATATTTTTGTAAGGCGTTACCTAATTTTTGTATGAAAATACAGTTATGCGTCTGAGGTTTTCATTGATAGAATATTTACTGGTTGGTTGTTACTGTTATATTTTTATCTCATTGGCGGTTTTTTATCACTGAAACTAGTAAAATAAACTGGTAACCGGATCGGAAAGGTTCACTACCACTATAGGAAAGGTCTCCTGGGTTATTTTTTCTAATAACTGTACTTTGAAATATTCTTTCAAACAGGCAATGATACAACCATAACAACCGAAATCAATACGATTTATCAATAATTAGGTTTTACAAAAATTATAGAACTATTATTATACTACAAAATTCTTATAGATTAGGTAACTTATTGAATCATCATCACTTGTAGTCTGACTTATTATAAAATCAAGAAATTGAGCTGGAGGATATAAGTTTTCCTTTTTCAAATCAAATAAACAGAAACGGTATCCAATGTATCAAACCCCAGTTGTGGGGTACAATCACTAACGTAAGTACACAGAAACAACGCACACAATCGGAAAGCAGAGAGCTGAGTGAGCCAGCCAGCACCACAAATGGGATAGAGAGAGACAACGATATACTACCTATTCTCTTTCATAATGGGCAGCGCACGGCGCTTAAGGATTTCTAGGAACATGCCTCTTAACAGCGTCCACGTAATTATTCGTATGATACGAAACTTTTACGCTTGGCTCCAGTTTTAGCTATCGGAAAACAGAGCTCAGTAAAGAATGAATGTATTATCAGATACAATTGTGTTTTAGTACCTAATACAAAACCAACAATAACACAACCTACTTAATCTATAACACAACAACTAATTGCAGTCACTTGGCCTCCGCCTGCCGCCGCGCGCCACCTCCTTACCGTGCCTACGTACCTACGCGGAAGCGGGGGATGCGGAATGATGAATGAATTATAGTTGCCGAGTAGTATTTAACTATGGAAAACTTAAAATATCACACACACGGAGTATTTTAATTTAAGAAAAATAATGCCTAATACAAAAACAATAGCGATCTACTAAACACTCTTTTACTTGGTTCGGATACGGTTGGTAGACATAGTTCTTTTTGATATTGATTTCTCATACAGTCTTCTAACACATGGCCTAGGTTTCACGTTTGGCGGCAAGAAAAAAAACATGGCAGTGGCAGCAGTGGCAAAAGTTGCATTGCCCTTTATTTGTAATTCTTTGCAGTTTAACCCTGAAATGTGTTCTTGTTTGAATACATTATTGTGAATAGATAGAGATTAAAAATTGTTTAAAGTAAAATCAAAATTGAGTTATTATGAAATCTACTTCTTTTTATTTCACAGTAGTGCACCGCCATCTAGTACGATACAAATAAACTACTTGACAATTCTTATATAGAAGTCTGTTAGATGGCGTCAATAACCAGCTTATACCATTTTAGTTTTGACGTGGAATGCATTTTTGCACCTCACTGTACATATATGATTTCAGATAATCTCATCGTTGCAGTATTTCAGAGTTCTCATTATTTATCATCAATTGTTTGATATAATTATGGAGTACATTACAACTATTTATTATCTATTAAAAACAATATTGTCATACACACTACTTTAAGCTAAGTCATTAGTAACTCATTAGGTTTTGTTTTATACAAAAACAATTCCAAAAGGTATGTACAAGGACGCTAGCTGCTAGCATACATGAATAGTTACAGTTTTAAATTGAAAGTGTTAATGCTCAGGTTTTGTCGAATTCATTTATTGATTCTTGAATTATTACAAGCTCTCAATGATAGATATATTACCCACATTAATGTTATCTTTGCATATTTTACTCATCGTTAGGTCTGCTTATTGCTAATAATGGTGTAGGTATCAGGGATGTTGTGAATATTCGCATCCGAATTCGCAATTGCGGAGCTTCCGCATCGATTTGGACAACTGCATCCGTATTCTCATCCGCGGATGTGAGTCTTCAAATATCCGTATCCGCATCCGCATCCGCGGATGTCAATAAATCTGGTCAGAGTGTAGCAACGGGCGTGCATATTTTGGGACTTAAACTCGAATATTCGGTAAATTTAATTTTTTGTCTGTTCCATCGTATAGAGGGGTTGAAAAATAACAACCTTTCGCCCTTGTAAATTTTTCGCTATCTCTAACAGTTTCACGGCAAAAGTGATTCAAAGTTTAATTATATTCTTTTTAATTCTATACAGAAAATGTTGTGTACATCTATAATAGATATACATATAAGTTTTTATTTTCAGCTTCTTATGTAAACCGATTTTGTATAATTATGTATATAAAATATGTAAGTATAAGTATGTTGATGTACCTTAAAATAAAACAATAAATAAATATAGAAGAAGAAAAAGTGTCAAACAAATAAAGTGTCAAAAAATTGTCAAGTGTCAATTTGACAAAGTGATAATGTCATTGTGTGTTGTGTTGTTGCTTGTTTATTGTTAATTTCGTTATATTTACGCAAAAATAGCATTAAATATTTATAAGTAGTGATCCTTAATATATATTTTAAATAAGAATGTTAGATGTAACCCAGTCGTGTCGAACGTGCATGAAGGACAATGTGGCTTTGGTTGATTTATATGAAATGGTGAAAATTGAAGAAAATTGCCTTCAATTAGCGGAGATATTGGTGCTATGCACTGCAACACAGGTACTTAGTAGTTAGATCAATTAAAGATATCTAGCTATAAACTTAATTTTATAGCCATCTATTAATTATTTTGTTTATAGGTGTCTAAAGAAGATGGGTTGCCTCAAAAGCTTTGTGATGAGTGTGCAAAAATTCTACAACTGGCATACTCATTTCGTAACAAGGCAGAGAGAGCCCAGGAAGAGTTCAAAAAGCTCCTACAAAGTGAAATAAAATCTGAGCCATCTGAATTAAAGCCTAAGACAGAAAATGAACATGATTATTTCGAAACATTTGAAGATTTTTGTATTAGTCCTGACCTTTCAAAAACGGAAGAAGTTGAGGAGAAAAATTACACATGTACCAAATGTAATAAAACATTTCTGAAAGAAAAGAAGTTTCTAAAACATTTACAGATGCATGACTCACCATTACAATGTAATATCTGTAATAAAACATATTATAATCAGGCATCTTTGGATAAACATATAGCAAAGCATTATAAAAAACAAACATGTGCAGTTTGTAAACAGAATTTTGATACGGAACTCCTTTTATTAGAACATACGAGTCAACACACAGATAATAAAATACAAGTAAAAATTGAAAATGAGACACAGGAACCAGTACTACAATGCCCAGAATGTGACTTAACTTTTACAAAACAGAGATCATTGTCTATGCACAAGAGGAGGCATAAGAATAAAAATAAAAGGAACGAGTTTATTTGTGATACCTGTGGAAAGGTTTTTACTATGAAACATCAGTTGAAGAGGCATGTAGTTTTACACAGTGAGGTAAAACCACATAAGTGTACAAAATGTTCTAAATCTTATGCAAGAAAGGACCAGCTTATGCATCATATGCACACACATAAAGACAGTAAACCTTATGAATGTTCATACTGCAAAAAAGGTATACTGTATACTCTCTGCATTTTCAATTCTTATTATTTACTGAGGTTACTTACTATATGCAGCAGTAGCTTAATAGAGGCCTAATGCCTAAAACAAGCAGAGGTTCTAGGTTTGAATTCCAACAACACACACTTTTCAAGGATTTTTTAAATTTAATAGCACAGCTCCATCATACGTATTATACATTTTTGAATATTTTTACATAGTAGATTTCTGATATTTATGACACTAATTATGGTGTCCATAACTTTGACTAGTTATAAATAAGTAAGGTGTTAACATTTTAATGAAACTGTTATAAGTTATAACTTAAACTAATTTTAATTTTATTTAATAGTGGTTATACTGTAAAATGAAAAATATCAAATTATGTTATGCTTATTAAATAGCCAACCGTCACTTGGTCTGTTAGCATAACTATGTTCCTCTCACTATGTTGTAAATCTTTTTCAGGCTTTACTCAGCTTTGCAGTCTAAAAGATCACATACGCAGCCACACGGGTGAGACTCCATACTTATGTTCAGAGTGTGGAAAGGGCTTTACTAACAGTTCTAACTTGAGACAGCATATGATGAGGCATACCGGGTTGAAACCTTATGCATGTAATATGTGCCCGAAGACATTCTGTACTAAAGGTAAGTTTATGTGACAGAGGCTTATTTAATTAAAACTTATTTGCTTGATGACTAATGCTGAATCACCGATGACTTGATTGCATACCGCATAATGGTTTCAGTGGTTGCCACATAATGCTGAATGCATTCAAAATCCATTCAATTTAAACATTATCTTAATATTGGTATCCCCCTGCAGTTATAGAATTTATATGTAGTGTACAAATTGTCTTTCTTTATTGAGACTAGTTTCCCCGCAGCTTCGCGTGCCTGATTCCCAAGGGGATGCATACCAGTGCAATCCAGGACATGATCCATTTGTCTGCAGTTTCATCAAAGTCCGTTAATGGTTTATGTGTGATTGGTTAACAAACATCTTTGCAAAGTCTCACATTTATAATATTAGTAAGATAATTATTTCATAGCACTTCCTTTCTCTGAAAATGTAACACAAAAATATGCCAAATATGCATGGCATAGTGGAGCGCTCACCTCGCCACTGCCACTACGCTGAGTTTTATGGTTTCGAACAAACGGGATATAAATTTGTCTAATCCACAAATGGTTGTTCTAAGTCAGGGTGATCTTTGTGTCCATTCTTTGAATGTTTGTAAATTCTCTGCTATACAGGCATTATTCATAGTGTAAGAGTTGACTTATATAAATAGAAGAAAATATTGTCTTATGTATACCCGAATGTAATAGGTACATTGAAATTAAACTACTTTATACGGCTTTTGTCGCTTTGTTTATTTTTACACTACTATTATCGAACTTTACTACAATTTGAGCTATTGAAATTCATTAAAACTAATTATATTTAACTGAATACATTTCCCCGACGTTTCGGTTGCTTTACAGTAGCCATGGTCACGAAGAGTGATTATGGCTGCTTTGAATAGCTTATATTGTAGTAAAGTTCAATAATAGTATTGTTATAGTTCAAAATAATCAACGAGTCAAAACCTGTATAAAGTAGTATAATTTGAAAATAGAAGAATATAAGTATTCTTATATTTTGAAATTATATTACTATTACTATTTATTAGTATTATTATTATTATTACAATTTAAATTTAAATCAAGATTTGTATTTACGTTTGTAATGAATAAACTAAACATAATAGACCGAATTTAATAGTACTTTCATCATAAGTAAGCTACTTTATCCGGAAGTAACATAAGCTAATAATATCATGTTACGAGCCGCGGTAGCGAAGCAGTTATCATTACCATGGGTAAATCCACGAGGGACAGTTAGTCAAATAATAAAAAGATTTACGCAAAAGGCCAAACTTATATGTAATTGCCGAAGTTTAACATATTTTTGGCCACCACTAAATAAGCCATTAATATAACCGTACCTTAATGTTATACATAGAAAATAAAAAGTAAAGTGTAAAATCCAATGTTACAGGACAGATGACGTCACACATGTCTACGCATACAGGAGAACATCCATACAAATGCGAGGAGTGTGGTGCTACGTTTACTAAACACAACTCTTTGAAGAAGCACTCGTTAATACATTTAGGAATACGACCGTTTGCTTGCGACACTTGCAATATGAGGTCAGTGTAATATAATCAATTACACAAATGAGTCTCAGAATGTAACATTATCTAAATATCATTGGCCTCATTTAGCACTTGTACAAGTGCCACTGTAATGTACCAGATCCTGTTTAAGAATTATCTATAGAATAGTTATACCTGTATGACTATAACCCAGAAACACTATAGTGTTATTAGATTTTCTATGGAAGGCAACGAAATTCATTTCTTAATGTATCTAAATTATTTCAGTTACTGAATTTTATAGAATTTGCCGTCATATTTGGACTTAATGGATTAGGTACCTATACAGCATTGTATTTAAGTAAATACACAGTAAAGAAAAAATGATTTCTTTTCTGAATTATATAATTCATAAAAGCATATATTTTATTAGTTTCAGTATCAGTATCAGTGTGACTAATAACCTCCTTAATTCAAAGATCGACAAAAAATAAGCAGTTAATTTTTGCACCGTTACACACAACTCCTATTTGTCTTAATATCGCCGCTTTTTCCATTCACTGACAGCTAGATCAGTGTTGCCAACTAACATATAACACCACGCACCGTTATGTCAGTTTTGTGGTCCCCGGCGCAGGTTCACATGCAAGGATCACCTAAAGCGCCACTACCGCATCCACACGGGCGAGAAGCCGTACCGATGCTCGTACTGCGAGCGGGCCTTCTCGCAGAGCAACGACCTCGTCAAGCACACGCGCGCGCACGTCGGACAGAACATCTACCAGTGAGTATGCGGGCATTACCCAGCACGCTAGGAAATAGTTCATGCATTGCCATAGTAGAAAATATGTGTGAAAACCAAACCAATTTAATTAAAAAAATTTTTCCTCTTGTGGGTGTTTTCGGACTCACTGATAGGTACACAGATATGGAATTAGGCTGGGATAATACGGGTGTTGGTTTCATCTGCGCTGGTCAAACATTAGAGGAACGAGCATGCGTTTTGTCACTGATGTCCAGCGGTAGCGTAGCCTCGAGCGAACGTTTGACTTTAACAAAGATATGACTTTAATCCCTTTTCTATTATAATGGAAAAGAACTACTGGTCTATTATCGACATAGCGCTTCTTTAGGCTAATCTAGAAACACTATTCATCGCAGGAACATAACGACATTTTTGTGGCTGTCGTTCTGTTTAGGGTGCAAGTACTTCCCCGATCGATTAACCTGTCAGCTTAATCACATAGAGACAAAATAATAAAAGTATTGTCTGGATATCGGTGTCCATACACGAATTCAGCACAAATGACTTGGCGCTGTTAGTTTCGATCTTCATACGCCATAGATAGAATTATAAAATGTTTGATTCATATGATTATTGGAATTACCAAATTAAAAATATTAGATCTTTTTCTATTTTAATACAAATGTTATTCTACAAGTATAGATATATCTAACATACCAAATTACAATAGTATTGTATTTTGTCTTAAATACGTAACACAAAATTTCTTTCGCAATAATATTATGGTTGACTTATTATAAATCAACTTTATTGATGCTTACGATAATGTTTAATAGGTGCACAATATGCGGGATGCGATTCAGACTCACATCAGAGCTCAAGAGCCACTACCCCATCCATTTCGTCGACGGCAAGATGCAGCCACCGGAAACCAAAGAAGACTCCACCTTACCTCTTAAACCACCTTCTCCAAGCAAAGACATGGAACCTTTACTCATTTTGAAGCCACCTGAACTCCCTCTACTGTCTTTCAATCATAATAAAGACTTGCCTATTATATCCTTAAGACCTACGGGGGATAAAGACTTGCCTATGTTGGGGATAAAACCTTCGCCGCCCATTAACACGTTTGAAGCTATAACGGAAGATGACAAGAACAGGTATACAATTACGATCAATAGTTGTGATAAAAATGGCGTGGTGAATGGTATTACTATTAATATACCTTCTAAAGAAAACTAAGATTTTGGACTGAGTATGTATAAAGTAATGACGTTAGTCGTGTTCGAATGAAATTCGAATACTACTGTGCGCAGCCGAATAGATTTTTTTTTAACTGAGGTAAATAAGGGCCCGCTGGCAATCAATGTTGGCAAACTCGCGTCAAAGCTGACCTGGTAAACCGACTATAAATGTAGGAATTTATCAGTTAATTAGCTTGCAGATCTTATTCGCCGAAAACTGGCGCACAGCTATGCCATAACTTGACTACAGCGCCAGCTATCGGATCTTGGTATAGCAATAAACCATCGTCTAGACAAATCGAATGTGCCCCAATAGGTAAAGACGTAGAAAAGTTACACGATCACAAAAATCTGCACCAAAGATTATATACCTACATAAAAATAATTGTTTCTAATTTCCAGGGATATAATAATGTGCATAATTATATACATATTTATAAAACTATGCAGAGGCACACAAGCTGCGTCCTTAACCATTCGGGGTAGGTATCGCGTTGTAGACAATAGTATTCGAATATCATTCGAACAAAGGGCATTAATAATGTTGGCGTTTTATCCACAAATTGTGGTATTTTTAAATAGAACAAGACTATTAGGTCTATATGACGGGCAAGTTACTTCTATACCTCTCATAAAAGTGGCCCTATTGTTGGCCTATATATACCTTAGCGGTGCTACGCCAACGGATAGGTTACATAAAGCCCAGTAAACGAACAGTCTCAACGCGTAATTAAACTTTTAAACTGTGAGATTCTTGTTTTTAAACAACGGTATCATCAACGCAAATTGATTTTAAGCTAATTTGTAAATTATAAATGGCAAATATCAACCATGTAAGATTTGTTTGGAAAACGGTGCTGTCCCTTTATAATCTAAAATACTCGTGTACGAATTGATATTGCAATGTTACGCTACGTCTATCGCCTAATAAGGCAGTAGACTGAATTTTATTTACCTATTATTTTATGGATCAAAAAGTGATATTTTCTGAAATTTAAATCGCATACAATATAAATACACACAAGTGAGAATCGGCAATGAATTGCCGTAAATCTGAGAGTTCGAAAAAATGGTTCAAGTAATATGCAAAGGTCACGTGATACCACGTGACCAGGTCAGAGGTCAAAGGTCATAGTCATTTCGGGGTATATCGACTATGCTGAATCGAATGGAGTTAATCTCTAGCTCTTACGGTTCTTGAGTTGAAAGTTCTATAACAGACAGACGGACGGACAAAGCTGTTGTATAAGAGTTTTATTGAACTCTAAATAATAAGTTGAATGTCTTCGAAATCTGTTAGCTTTATGCTCATATAATAAAACAAAGATGGTCGATACAATTTGTGCCATAAACGCTATGCAAATGCAGACTTGCGCGCGAAACTGAAATCCTCACTACACCCCAATTTTTAAAATCAGAGTCAGAATTTAAAATATGCATTGCTTCATGGAACTATTATATCAAGCGTGATTGTCTTTGCCTATTTATGATTTATTAAGATATCTTAATACGGTCTACTCTATGACATTTAATATTTTGTTGTTAAATTATTATTTACGGAAAATGATACGATTTTTTTGAAATTACGGCTTTGTATCCTATAAATCCGTAATTTAAAAAAGATCGTATAAATATGTCGTATTTGCTGAATATAAATAAATAAAGCCAGAAGTTCGTTTACCTAAGAATAATGTTATTACTTATGTAAATATAAAATACGTGCTAATAAATATAGGTATGGATCTGGTTTAGTTCACCGCTCTCTATCACTGTAGTTTTAGAATAAGATGCCAATTAGTGCCTTCACTTTGTACACACAACAATACATCAACCTAGACTGTTTGGACTTTGAACTATTAAAAGTTGAACGCTGCGAATCGTGCGAGAGAGTGCGTTATATTTTTGTTACGCTCTATCCTTACCATTACATCGACACCACTATGCACTGTCCCTTTCCGACAATTCTTTATTTTGTATGTAGCGTAGTTATGCGTATATAGGATGTCTAACTTGATGTGTAACCGTGTGTACAAGGCTTCTTATGTGATTTTATTCGGTTTATATTTAAAAACCTTAGGTATAAACTTATGACAATACCTATTTGTTCAGTGTAATGATAATAAAAATATAATATTACAATGATCATGTCATCATCCTCCACTTTAAATAAAACTCTCCAAGGACCTTTCTGGTTAACGTAAGTCTCCCAAGGGACTAGAATTGGTTGGCCTAGGGGACATCATAATAATTTTATTCATTGGGATTAAGTAAAGTAGGCTATGGAATGCCCAACCCTGTACCATAGTTCAGAATACAAACCGACTTCTTGCCATATACTTTTATTAAAAAGAAATCCGCTTATGCAATTAAGAATGCGCTTTATTCTGCAAATCTTGAAAATAATACCTGCTTCGCTTTTGATTGTAAAGTACCTATATAAGAAAGTTTTATTTATCTGTGCACAGTCCGTCTGAGCACATTCTAAGCCTCACAATGGCCTGGGGTTTTCACATGTAGTGTCGTGAATGTGTTAAATACAAATTATAATATATTCACCATAGTTGCAAAGAATTAACACTATTTATTTTAGCTGTATTGGATTAAGTGTAGACAGGTCTAATGTACTATATTGGCGCCAAATTCAATGTAGAAAGTTTATAACGAACAAAGTTGAAATAAAAAAATGATGCAATGGGCAAGTGATTCTTCAGCCAATAACTTTAAAATAGGTATAGCATCGCACTTATGTTGAAAAATAATATAATTGAGCATACATAATGCGATAATTTTAGATAATTACTTTTACCAAGTCTTTCAAAACACTTTAACATATATTATTGACTTTAAGTAAACAGTTGTTTGTTCAAAAGTTTCTACATTAATTTGGCGTAAGTATTATACCTACATGTATTATATTAGTTAATTTGTAATCTATAAACAGACCTTTATTTAGAGATAGGTAGTTATAGTCGATTCCCATTCCAGTATGATTTAAAATCACGATAGCAAATTTTTGTCATATGATTTGTGACAAGTATAATTTAATTTTCGCGCGCATTGCCGTATAAAAATGTACTAAGGTGACGTCAATACCAATTTAAGAATATTCAATATTTTTTCAATCGTGTTTGGTTTAATATTATTAGTTTTTACCGTATCCAAATACTAGTAGACTTATAGTTATAAGCCACACATAGCGATCTCTAGATTGCAGAAAAAAATTTGATAGAAGCAAGAATATGACATTATTACACGTGGGTACACATCTATAGATTTGACACGAGTTCAATTGTTTTTAAGGTGAGGAGTCCTGTCCTCTAAATAAATATGCTTAATAATAAACAAGTTAGTATACTATTTTCAATTATACATATTATTATAGTTTAATGCAGTATAGTAGTGCGTGCGTCATTTACGGTTATAATTATCCAATTGGCTTGATTTGCCTAGACTGAAATTATGTTATGGTTGTAAGACCAATCTCATATGATTAAGACACAAAAGAAAAATAAAAATTGCGTTTGTAGCTTATATATTATTTTGTACACAATATTGGGGTTCAGATCTATGAAATAGCAATGGAAAATAATTTTGAAGATGCCACATTCTTGCTTTCTTATTTGCACCGCTGCAAGCGTAGTGTCCGAATGTTATTATTTTGTTTTGTTAAAGCAGACCAAGCTTTAACAAAACAAATAATTTATTATGGCTAATAGTACACTCTACCAAATTTTATTTAAAATTATTTTGAGCCGTCGAAATCGGGTGCTATACTTTAAGATAACTATTATGTATTAAAAACCCTTTAAAAGCGGAGCCTATTTGTGACAATAATACAATGCTGTAATGTCACATATCAAAGAATCAAAGTAACAAAAGTCAATAAACAAGTCAAAGTAACAAAAAGCCTGAGCAAGAAAATAATGATTTAAACATAAAGTTATTGGTTGGCATTTAGAGGGTTAAAAATATGCTCCTGTTTGTAGTTTGTAAGAGAAAAACATGGTCATATTACATTGAGGCGACTTATTTGACTATCTACAGTGAACAATTAAAAGGAAAATGAAAATAGATATAAACTCGAGCCTATTATACAAAATTGTTGTTAAAACTGCTGATTCAATGTTTTGAAAATGAGTTTTAGAATCAAATTCTAAGGCCGAACGCATATTTTAAATGTTTTATCATGTTATTTTTCTGTGTTAACTCATAAATGCGATTTACAATAGAGAGTTATCCTTGTCATGTCCTTTCTATGTAACAGACTAACGGAACTTTGTCACTACGTGTTACTTAAGACTGCGCCGAGCGAAATGTGCCAAAACAGGCGGTCACAGTTAAGTGAATAAAATCAACACTTTTTGTTTAATAAAAATATAAAATATACATTTACTATAACAATGAATTTGTTTAAAACTTATATTATCGCTTACAAAATTACGTAAAGGAGACTGGCGGGTTTCTTAGGAGCGTTCGGCCAGGTCACCTCTACAGATAATTTAAATGTTTCTTGATAGCATTATTAATTAGAAAACCATGTATGGTTGTAACTTTTTTCTAAAACTTGTTTGAAAGTAGATATAAGACATTAACTTATGACATTGACATAAGTTTAAGTCATGCACGAAAACTTCTAATATTGTATGTATGCATGTTAATTTAATTTTTTATGACGTACATATTATACTTTCTTTTATTATTATATAGTTTCCAAACTTAAGTCTCAGGTTCAACATGATTCAGGAAGCAACTGTGCTTGTAACTGATGTTTATAGTTTAGAAACGCCGCCGGCGCGGGATCGTATCGTCATCGTCACATAATGACCTACGGGTGACAAGTAACAGTTTGATGCCAACCTACAATTATTTTTATTGTTTTTTTAGTATGGCAACAAACATAAATTATCAATTACAGATATTGAATGAATAATCGATTTCAAAAACCTGTAAATTGAATTGAAAATCTTATAAAATATCTTTTTACCCTGGGCAACATCTACCTCTACTTTGGGATATAAGTGATAAAGGAACCAATCTCATTTAATGTACAAAGTGGGAGTGTCTCAATTATATGCAAGTATCGATTTTTCACATTGTAGCCGCTAACTTGGAAATTATTTTTCTCCACTTAGACAAGTTTTCTCAAAATAGTACTGAAGAAAATAGTTAAGAGTTACCTTTTTTTGGTAAAGGGTCATTTCTGTAGGTGTTCAGGCCGAAACCGCCAGTCTCCGTTGCACGAAAAATGCAAAAGCGTAAGCTCGTGCTACGTGATTTTTAGATTATAACAGTAGAAATCTATCCTATTTAACAACTTAAAGGAAACATAAATTAAAGTTATATTACAAAATATTAAAGTTATTGGTTGACAATAAAGATACATATTTATCAAGTCAAAAAAGCACTTCAAATTCTCCATACAATTTTACTATGGCGGCCGCGCGCCGATTTGAATATGCGCCGCACAAGCTCTGTAATTATTTGTCTTACGCTCGGCGCAGTCTTAATCCAGTAAGCGCAATGCATCTTCATACAAAGTGATAAGTGACTTTGTCATCGAGACAAATGTCACTGATATGAGGCATTTTTTAATAATTTATCTCATTTACGGTCTGATTTTAACTATTTAGTCGTATCCTAAGAACAAAGTGACATTTTACAAAAGCCAAGAGCTGGCTTTTTTTAAGATTTAAGTTTTTAGATACTATTACTCGCTATACTGCATACTTAGCGATGCTTCCTATTTATTTATTGTTCAGAATGGTTTGGCCATTAGCTTAACTGATCTTACAGAATAGTGTAAGTGATTTAAAATCGTTAATTTTATTTTAATTTTCTAAAGCATTTTTGTCTCATTCTTCTTTATCATATCATTATTCTTTTGTCCTCATCTAAATTGATGCAAGTAAGTGGAGATAAGGATACCAAAAGTTAAATTACAGGTCGCCACAGCCATTTTCGCCTTGTTATATGGATACGAAGAAATAAGACGATGTTTTTCTGTGACCCAATGTTCAATAAATATTATGTTAATAATTGTTAATAAGTAGTCATGTCGCATTTAATTCAGTTCAAATTATTTAGAGTAAGTTACATAGTAGCTGATGAAGCTGATTCTCTTGTGTGATATGTAGAATTCTCGAATAATATTATTGGTTTACCTATGTACGATGTTTGTGTAAATTATGTTTTTGACAAATTGTAATTTGTCAAAAACATAATTTATCATTCATCAATCATTAATAATATATAGATAAATTTAATGGTAGAAAAATGCCTTGAATAGTATTTTAAAGAATAAAAATATAAATAGTATTTTTTTGGTATTCAATCTTTTCCCGTTAAACTATTGTTTTTCTATGAGGACGTGTGTTTCTCAAGAGGTAAGGTAGATCAAACATAACTTTACTATTTGTGAACAGACGGTTAAACACATGTCAACTAGCTGTCTGTTGACCATACTATGCAAAACATTTTTGTTGTAAAAAACGCGTGCAGGTGCGGCAGTTCGTTACCTGACTTTGGAAAGCCTTCCACCAAAGCGGAGAGGAGAGAAGATGTGAGAAATTGAGAATAGCTGAGACAACACCGCACACATCTGGCGAGATGTCTAAATAACATTATCTGATTGGTTGTTTACAAAACATGTTTCCTCCGCTTGGGGTGAGATTGCGTGTCTTCCCTTACGAAGGAATTATAAGTATTCACAATTACAGGTAAAGGCGATCTTTCGATAAATTACGTAGGTATTTGGAGAACAAAATATTAGTTTGCCACACATTGCAATTAAAGCTACACCTTTATCACATTATCTATAAAAGGGGAGGAACTACAGCGGTCGACGCCGCACATTCATATCGTCTCCAAATAGTCGGCAACAGACGACGGGCTCTTATTCACAACCTTTACCGACCATTAATGTGGATCACTATATACGGACATTCTTCAAACTTTTCGACGGAACTGCGACCGTAATACAATATACACTGGTTTCACTTATTTATTTGCCTCATTAAACAAATAGAGTAACCATATAAAGCTTGTTTGTAGCTCTGTGTGCACAGAATGTTCCAAATATTAAAGTTGGTTGTGTTAACCTACGAGTATTCTATTTAAAATAAGTTATGAATTTATGATATTAGTGTGTTTTATCTGCAGATTAGTACCTGCGGTTCTAAGGTTCTAATAACTGTCGCACAAGGACTATTCGCAAACATACAAACATAGGTAACAACATAAAACTCTAATGTCATTCTCTCTATTAACTCACTCCGTTACTGCATGAAAGATGCATAAACTAACTAACACTCTACATTTATATTATTAAAGTAGGAATGTGGAACGACAACTTTTAAATATAAGAATATATATAAAGAAATAGGCTAGATAGAAGAGAATAGAAGTAAGCTAGAGTATAAAAAGAACGAAGTAGAAAATCTTTACCTACTCTAAATCTAAAGCAGATTTTAGTAGAAAGCCGTTTGGCGAGACACCATCCTAATATAACCCAGATTCTAACGTTTATGATTACTAATTTTATTGTTCTGCCTTGTTGAACCAGCGGTATTGAATGCAACTGCTGTGCATGAGGTCTCCGGTTCGATTCTCAGATCGAGTAAAGAGCTATTGGGGTTTTCCGCTCAAGAAATTCTTAGTAACAGGTCAATGCCTGGCCTGTGCCAGTGCCATGGTATGCTAGGTTCTGTGGCCTAAAATACTATAATATAACTAGGTACCTCTGTGGAACTTTAAACCATTATTGGCGAAATGTGGATAAAATACATCTCTGCCTAATAATTCGATTCATCGTCGAAAGTAGGTAATCTTTTCTGTGTACAAAATACATATACCTATATAATATATGTAAGTAAAGACACGGTAATGTTATCTAACAGTATTCTATCTTCATACAAACGGTTGGAACGCGAGTCATACCTACGCGCCTCGAGGTTGGTATGCACTCAGCACGCAACCAGTCGCGAATGCGCCGCAGCGCTGAACTACCAGTGTGATGGTTTGGTAAGCAGTCAGCGTGCGATTTGTTAATTTTTGATTAAAATAAGTACAAGTACTTACATAATGATTATGGCAAAATACAATTGTAAACAAATGTATTTTTTATTAAAGTTTTTATCCGAATGCGGATTATTTTATACTATTAAATTTAACAATAAAGCTTTTCGTACTTCTCAGTCGTGACGCAAATATTTTTCAGTCTCAAATATATAAGATTGTTTTTATTAAATCTTCTAACCAAAAATCATGTTTTTTGTCACAAAAAATTGTGTGAACCATGTTCAATAAATGAAATATCATTTACAACAAATTTCGTTTTTTTAATAAAGCATATAATATTTCCAATCACTATACTATACTCCATTTGGTTAGGTATTTAACTAAAGGTAAATAATTTTGATGTGTCAGTGTGTAAAGAAACTCAAGTAGGTAGATAATTATATGCTGCGCGTTCGTGGACCGCGCGGCTGTAGGTAATTATTTCAAGGACAGAACCGAGTTACAATATTGTTAGATAACACTACCGTGGTAAAGATGTCTAAGACATACATATTTATATAACAAGTGCAATGTAATGTATTTTTATGATTAGATTTTATTAAACACAAATCATATTGTTTGGAAAGATAACATTCAAACCAATGATAATTACCTATTAGCTACAAAGAAAAGAAGCAGATATGTTAATAGCACATGCAAAGTAAAGACTCAAAGTCTAATTGTAACATTTTGTTATGCTCTCAAAACAAAATTGACAACGAAATACTTTGCAAAACATTTTAAGCGGTACTGTGAATGATAGGTAACAATTTTGATATCTTTTGCACTAGTTTAATTTAAAATTGCCATCACGTGTGCAACATTAATATCAAAATAGTCTGGACACCAGATTTTTTACATCCATTACTATGAACATAACATACGTAGTGTATTATTGTATCATTGATGCAAACCTAAACCTATTATATTCAGTTATATCCATGTCCTAATTAATATAATTCTAAAGCTGCGCTAGAACTATAAATATCCACCCTTTAATCATACAAATCGTAAGTGCAGTATACAAATGAAAAAATAAAACATCCACATTTAAAAAATTAAACATCCATCCTTAAAAAAAACAACTTTAAAAAAATAAAACATCCACCTAACACACGCTGTTAGTACCAGATAAAAAAACAGGTGGTTGAACATGCAAAAGCGTGTTCGCCCCACTTTATGAAAGTTGTTCGCTCACCCCTGCAGTGCTTGTAAGTAGAATACTTTTTCTAAGTACACTCGAAGCGATGTGCGTCATCTCTACGTGACCTAATAAATGATACGAGGATTAGGCTAAGGACACACTGGCTACCGTGATTTGGGTCTGTTGTTATCAAGCTCTATCATTAACCGACTTAAATAGGGTAGTTGTTTAAGTTTGTTTTTTAGATAAAAGCAACTCCCGCTCTAGGAATGAATCCTGTGTCGCGGGGGACTTTACAAACATTTAAACAAAGGACACGAAGAAGACTCAGACTCGGAACAACGTTCTGTGGATCATACAAATTTTTGTCCCGTGTCGGATGGAACCCATAACACTCGGCGCAATGGCTGTCGCGTCCACATAAAACCTCTACGCCATCCGTGCATGCCAAGAGCAAATAGCATTCTGAAGATATTTTTGTTAATCATTATCATATCTCCCTCTAGCTGATGCATTTAAATAACGGTCACGTCATAGTTTGTATCGTGTATCCCTCTTCTGTCATTTGAAAATTACCCCTTATAGATTTGAAGCGCTTGTAGCTTATTTATTTTTGAGTAGACATTAATTTCATTTTGTATTTTAGAACTTGGGCTATCTAACTAAGTATAAAATAATAATATCAGTCCTGTATTAAACTGCTGGGCATGGGCCTCTTTTTACTGTGAGAATCCATCACACTGGCTTAGTGCGGGTTGGCAGACTTCACATATCTTCGAGAACATTATGGAGAACTCTCAGACATGCATGTTTCTTCACGATGTTTTCCTTCACCGTTAAAGCAAGCGATAATCAACTATTTAATACGCATATAACATCGAAAAGTCAGAGATGCGCGCCTTGGGTTCGAACTCGAGATCTCTGCGAGGCAGTCCAACAGTTTCCCACTACGCTATCGCTGTTAATTATTTTATATTATTAATTATTATTAATAATATAAAATATAATATTAGTATAATATATAAAATAAATTATTTAAGTCAAATACTTAGTATTTGACTTAAATAATAAAAGAATGTGAGTGACCTTATTATTTTGCGGTAGAGAGTAATTTTGTAGTAAAATGATCATATAAGTATTAGTTTTATAACAACACTGAGTAGCTATGATTAACGGTAATCATTAAAAAATTGATAGATAAGGACTAAGAAAATATATTTTATAGTCTAATTGTTTAGGGCTTAACTATATAATACAAACATGAGCATTATGTGACACATTTTTTAATCATATACAGCCCTTTTACATTTTAAAATTACGTTTCTAACTGTCACTCCTACAACTAACAAGTAAAAATTTTTCCCAAAGATAAATCGCATACTGTCTCACTTATGTTAGGTTAAAGAAGAGAGATCGTCGAGCCTTTTATCTTATAGATAAATGCTATCTGGAGGTGGTATACAAGCCCTTGGTATATTTGACCATTAAGGACTCATAAGGGCCGAAGCTAAATTTTACGCAGACTGCGTGAAGGATAAGAATGCTAGAAATAAATTGAATACTGCAATAACAGCTACAGAAATATATAATAGTAGAAGTTATTGCGTTAGATAGCTTGAAATTGAAATAAAATTCTTAGTAAAAATCTTAATGAAATTTCGCATTCAACGTGAATTACTTAAAGGAGTAGCACTTACATAAAATGTAAATGAGGTTCAAAACTTTATTAAAGCTCACAAGTGAATGGCCACTCTGCCAAGTGGAAAACTTTAATTAATTCTCTCCGTCAGTCGTTAGCTCGCGGTTTGTTGAATACTTAATTAAATCTGTCACTATGTACTTCAATTTAAAAAGTTTTGTCTGTCGCTATTTACTTGGCACGGAAATAGGTAAAAATCCTCGGAAATGAAGAAAATTAGGTAGTAGATAAATATTATCGCATTTAGCCTAAGTAAAATATTATTTTTCGTAAAAGCGAAGTTTGTTTTACTTTGATTGCATTTAAAATGTGTTTGCTGTGAACAGAACTTTACAAAGTATGAAAAACAGGCACTATAAACACTAATCAATTTTGTGAATATATACTTGCTTACCAAATTTTTTTGTAATGTATACCTATTCGCAATACTAGGACTATTTATTTTACGTTATTAATCTATACTTTCAACATTCACTAAATACCTTAATTAACAATTAAACCAAGTTATTGGTCTAATAATTCCAATCATGTATTCAGACATAAGGTTAATTAATTTCCAGATATATCAAAAATTTCGAGCATGCTAAAATTAGAAATCATTGACGTTTTAAGTCCATTTCAAGTAATTCGTACCTACATGAAAATAATCTGCCAAAACAGTAATAACAATTATTCAATTGCGAGTGTAAATGACTTACCAATTCACTTGCCGCCAGAATCTTATACAATGTAACTTGCAAACTGTCAGGTAGAGCTGAAACACGTGTTCTTCGACACGTTTGAGGGACATATGTTTCGCAGCAACGTTTGAATGTACGAGGATGGCGATATTTATGTAATAATGTTAAATACATAGTGTATCTATGCATCGGCCTCGATGGCGTAATGGTTAGTGTAACCGACTGCCACGCTTGAGGTCGCGGGTTCGATTCACGCACAAGTCAAACATTTGTGTGCATGAACATGGATGTTTTTCTTGGTCTGGGTGTTTCTATGTATAATATGTATGTATTTACAAAAACAAAAGTATATAAGTATGTTTATCCATTGTCTAGCACCCTTAGTACAAGCTCTGCTTAGTTTAGGCTAGATGTTGTTGTGTGTATGTGATAGAATATTATTACTATTATTTATTATTTATACATTACCTCGTGTGTATGTGATACAATCAGTAAAGGCTCTACGTAAAGTAAGGGTGGTCCTTGACACAATGGATACCCGAAATAATTTTAATAACGCAGGAGGATAAATATTCTTCAAATAGGTAGAATAAATAAAATCCCATATATACCTATAGGTATACAGCGACGAGATATCCTAGTGGAAGACGGTTAGATTGCCACGCAGAAGTCTCGTGTTCCATCCTACAGCATGCACCTCTGAATTTTCTGTCAAATTTATGTGCGTATTAAAATAAATACCGTTTACTTTAATATTAAAAGACTCCATCATGAGGTTAAAAGGTCTGCTAAAACGCACTGTGCCAGCGTGATCAACTATGACCTAACTATATCAGGGGTGATATTGTTACACAGTAAGGCATTTAACTGAAAAAAAGAAAGTTGAATCGCAAACAATATAAAAGTTGCTTCGCCTACCTAGCTGTAAACGTAACAAAAACCCTTTTGATACGTTTACAAGTAACCACCAAGTTGGTTTTAGAAGGTTGACAGCGTCTCTATTGCTATAGACTATGCAGTAATTATTTAGATACAATTATTATTAAGTATTTTGCTACCTTATTTAAAGAGCAATATAAAAGTTCGCATTTGTTTTGAATTTAAAACTATTAGTTGATTTGTAGCTACTAGCGCTCAGTGGTCGAAATACAACTGTAATTCCTTATATTACGGTTTAAGACATTTATTTTTCTCAAAAGATTACATAAATCACTTACAGAGAAAAATACAATAGTTAACAATTTACGTTATAACATAACATAACCAGACAACTTTTATAGTAAGGTAGGGTAAGTGTAGAAATGTTTAGTTGCATCGGGTAGTTATAGAAAGATTTGTCGTTAGAGGTGCTTACAAATAGTGAATGTTTATTAAGGCCTATGACTTAGTGATATTTATGAATTGGAAATAGTGTTATATGGTTTTAATTGTAACATTGTTAATATATTTTCTAGTATGAGTATACAATTATGTATGTATGTATGTATGTATGTATGTAGCTTAAATATATGTATATATTTATATACCTAAATATTAGTATGTGTGTATATACTTAAATACATGATTTATATTGTTACTTTAGATGAACTTAAATATGGAGTAACTCTCTTTTTTTTTTCTTTTAGGGCTTTTCATTATCAATGTACAATATATATTTATTTATATATATTGACATTTTATATATGTATTATATATAAATTATATAGTATGTATTTGGCGTTGTAGAGTGATGTATTAAAAAAGTATTTATAGAAATTATGGCCTCTTGCACGCCTTCTATGGAGACTTCCATAGGTTATGTTTATATAGATAAACTTTGACTATGGTAAATGTCCATATTACTCCGTGTGCGCTGTAGAAGAAAGAATACATACATACATAGATTCACGCCTGTTTCCCAGAGGGGTGGGCATAGACTACCGATTTCCATTTGCTACGATCCTGACACACTTCTCTGGCTTCATTCACTTTCATCACATTCCTCATACACGCCCGTCGGTTCAAGGTGCTCTAAACCTAGCCTTTTTTCAAAACGCCTCCGATCTGATCAAGAAACTTTTGCCTAGGTCTTCCTCTTGCGACTGTTCCATTCACACTAGCCTTATAAACTTTCTTAGTCAGTCTTTTCTCGTCCATGCTTTCTACATGCCCAAACCAGCTTAACATACCCTTTTCTATTCTTGTCACTAGAAAAGAGTTAAATATTTTCTTTTAACGTATTCATATAGTTCACGTATACCTACATATATTTTTATGAATTTCAGTTTCCTGCAGTCCTTCTTCATATAAACTTTATCCGTACCAAGTCTGAAAATCCTCGATACGATACGGAATCTATTCCTCACGTATACGTACATATATAGAGTCGACTATATGCCTACGTCACAACTATATATCATATATGTATAAATGACGTGAACAGCCGCCAACTTTCTTTCAGGCTAAAGTAATGTTATTTAATCCGACCCGAGGATGGGATCCCTTGAGATCGGAATCCGTTAAGGCAATGAAGCGCAAAGATCCGTAAAGCCGTATCAAGTTAAACGTAAATGACCCGAAAAGCCTTACCTCACAGATTCTTCATACGAAATAATATTTCAGTAAGGTTAACGATGTCGTTCAGTGTCATTGAAAGCCCTATAAAGTTGTAGAAGTTCGTAAAGTCTTTAACTTATTACGTTCGTGTCTTCCAGTTGAAAGTTTAAGGGTCAAAATTTGATATTTTATAAGAATTAGATATACGTAATTTTTCTATAGAGGTGTTATTAAAGACGTCTTGCTTTTTCAATCCTGTATTTTGTTTGATTCAAGTTTTTGACTACATTATGTGTAGTTATATCTAGACATAAATAGGGAAAAAACAAAACAGTTCAGTATCTCTGTCTCCTCTGTTTGTCAATAATTTTCTTTTTCTTTGTTGATTAGCTGTTAACAAGCTTTAGCGTTATCAATGAAAAATGAAAACATTCAGTTAACATTTTTTTTATTTCATGTAAGTAATTATTTGTATTAAAATTTTTACGATTTTCCGAGCACTGGATAAATAAATCAAACAGATTTTTTTTTAATATAAAGTGTAAACGCAATGGCATCTTCATTGTAATCCTTTTGTTTACTACACCTAAAAATGATACCCAAATTCGAATACTTATCCGTAAATAATATTGAGTATCAACGGATTTTTCCCCGTGCGGGCAACGAACCCGCAACACTGGACGTCTTGTTAGTATAAGTACTTATAAAACTTCCACAACCATAAAATACAAACGAATAAAAAAATAAATATAATACTTACACAAAATGTTCAGCCACACGTTACTAAGATTGAAAATAAAAATACTAGAATTGATATTATTACAAACCAGTTTAAACTATACGAAAACCATTTATATGCCTACATCATTAGACGCTAATATAGACTTTATACGACGGCGATGGTGAACTAAGAGAATAGTTATGAATCCAATAGGCATTATCTCGTAGTGGTAAAATCAATTGTCAATATGAAATCGTGCTACGCAGTAATCTATGCACCGGACGGCCGGGGCTGCGGGCACAGCACGGGGTAAAGTTGCATGAGATATGTCATATTAGTAACAAAACTACAAGTCTGCAGCATTCGGCACTAATGTTTTTTTGGTGGAATGACAACGAATTACCTTTTATATAAAAATATAGATTCTGCTCTCGTCGCGAGACATAAAACAGGTATGCAAAAAGGTTCGGTTGGCCGCGATAAAGCAATTATCTGAACACTTTCCTGACACATTCGATTGTATAGCTACCAACACGCTAAAAATAATCGAAAACTAGATTAAAAACATGATGGAAAATTGTGTCTGTATCCGAAATAAATATAAAACTACAATAATTTGACTAGAGGGATGCTGCAGGGTTTTAGTAGTCACGCCGTCATAGTTCGATCTCCAAGCGTCACAAAAATTTGTATGATCCACAGATTCCTAGTGTCACTTACACTAGGACTATTTATATGTAGACCATACAATTTACATTAAATTCTTTTTTTTAAATTTTACTGGTTAATTTGCCATTATAACAAAATTACCATTGTTGTTTTTATCTAAAACCATTTGCAAGGCGATTTGCAAAGATTCTATAATGAGATAAAGTAGGGATACGCATTTACCTGGCAGTAAACCGGCGATGACATCCTATATAATCGGAAGTTCATGGAATTTGGATTATCGTTCTCCAATTACATATAAATTTCGCCCAAGCTATGTATAAAGGACAAACAATACTAAGAATAGTTCCTGTGCCGCGAGGGACTTTACAAACATTCACAGAACAAACACGCAGAACAGCAATTTTCGAGTCATACAAACTTTCGTCTCGTGTGGGGATCAAACTCACAACACAGTGGCAGTGGCTGGGCGACCACTTGAACCACTACGCCTTCCGTGCAGTTTAAGTCTAATAATGTTTAAATGATAGTGTGGGGTTTTATGGATATATTGTATACCCATAGAAATCATAAAAAAAGAAAAAAAATGTTAATAGTAGTTCAAAAAACACGCTTTAAAAAGTAGAAAATTCTAAGATATTTTGATATTAAAATTATTAAATAATTTTATACTTTTTAAAGTGGGTATTTTAGTTTTTAAACTACATTTTTTCTCTAAATTATTGTATTGTCTTCGGCTTCGATAAGTGTGCAAAGTTTCAAATCAATTCGTCGCTTTGAAAGGGGTAAAAATCACGTTCAAAGATTCCGTTACATAGATTCATAGATACATAGATACATACCAAGCTAATACAAGCGTGTTGAAAAATCAGAAAATTTACGCGTACGCCTATTATTTAGATATTATTTATTTATTTTTATAAAAGAAAACTTTGAAACTTACCATTAATTGACCAGTCTGAGTACACCTTCAAAAATAAATCTTTGATAATTCTAGCGGGCGAGAAACATCCCTGCCAAAGCCTTTGAAAATGACTTTGGTCAAACCATATGGCTTCCCCGTAGACGCGCCACTTTGAACTTACAAGTCAGCCTGAGCTATAATTTTAACAACAATGGAACTGTAATTGACTCAGTTAGTAAAATTACTGACTGAGTAAGTAAAAATATTTATTAATTTCTTGTCACATCGGTCCGCACGCGCCGTGCTAGGTCTGTTGGGCGGGCGGGTAAGCCTGCGAGGTCGGGCGGGCGGCCGTTATCAGTGCGCAGTCGGACCCCGTACACAGCGGACGCGGTAAGTCAACACAATATATTTCACTACAATACTACTATTTATACTGACATTTATGTAGTATAATATACGGCAATAATGTAGTCAAAATGTTTTTTTGACAAAGGCTGTGTTTAAAATAGGCTGTTTGATGAATGCTTTTATTGGTCGTTTCGCGAGCCCGATAACTTTTGTCTTTAGTCGAAATGGGGAGTAAAATGTTCGTGAATTGATTCGGTGGAGGGAAATGCTTATTAAATTGGATATTTCTGAACGTTGGTTACGTATTTGTGTTATTAATTTTGTTTGAATTAATTTGTTTATTTTATACAGATTTGAAAATTATTATGAATTTTTTCGGATTAATTTCGTTATATTGATTTGGTTTTTGTTAGGATACGCTTATGTAGAATGTCTTGATAGCACATTGATTAAGGTGGTCATCTACTAATGCGTAAGGGTTCGATCCCCGCACAGGACAAATGTGTAAATAACATAGATAGTTCTGTAGAATATCGATGTTCTTTGTGAAAACCTCTAGTGATACAAGGTGTTGTATTATAAAGAATTATTGTTACTTTCATCTATCTGACCACTATTTATATGTAGTGTTTATGATCACTCTGGTCCATTTACTTTTATGTTCAATCTCGTGTTGTTTTATTACGGTTGGACAACTTACAGCCTAAACTGTCTATGAAATACTAAATAGTTCAGTTTTACCTTCACGTTATTTGAAGTATTAATAACGAAAACCTTTTTTTGTACTTTGTGTTGTACTTTTATTTTCCTTTCACGATCGCAAAATAAAAAAATAATATTAGCTATGTTCTGTATTTGTTAGAGTGTCTTAAATTAATTGATTTATTTGTTTTCATAAATTATTGTGGATTCCGAGATAGTTTAACTTTAGCTAAGATCTTATTATGACAGGTGTTATTACTCTGTACATATGTAAGTATTACTGGGGTTAGAGTGTGGATGGGATTACTCCCATAAAACGTGGCAGATATTACACAGGATCTAAACGTTACTAAAGAAACGTGGGTGTGATAGTCGTCTGCTTAATGTAACGTAGAGGTATGGCAGGGATGTTAGGATTGTGCTTAAAAGAAAATGTTTTACGTATTTTAATGTGTCTATTTATTTGGACATCCAATAGTTGCCATATTATTTCTATATAACTAAATAAGAACATAAATAGTAATTAAATGCACAATATATGCAAATAAATGGTATATGATTTGACATTTTAAAATGTCACAGCATGTGTAATTATGGTGTAACACCGTAATATTAATATATAAAAACAACATGTACTGTAATTAGTGGGAATTGTAAAGAATTAACAATAAGTAAAATATAAACTGAAATAAAAGCTATAATCTAAGAATTTTAAACCTTGTTTACTTGTAATTTTTCTATTGCGTGTAACATAAAGTTCTGGTCATATTAAAAGGCCGTGATAAGATAAATAGATTGGCATGCCACTTAAAAAGTTGAAACCTTTAAATATCGTCATATATATAATTATTTAATTATGGTATGAACCGGCTAGCTCTGGCAAGCAGGATCTTTTTACAAAAAACCGAAATTAGTAACTCCGCCAATATCCGGTATTCCGGAACTTCGGTCCCTATTACCTGGTATTTAAAATCAAATCTGGCTAATGTGGATGTAGTCTACGTCTGCTTACTCTTCCAGCGATATAGAGACGCAGATGTGAGTTTATGTACCTGTATAGGTATATATTGTATTTTAATATATTAACAATAAAACACAACAACATAAACTGTACGATAGGTTTTACAAATAAAAGCGTCTTTATCTATACTTGTTGAACTTATAAATAAAACTAGCTTTTGTCCGCGGCTCCGCCCGCGTGTGTGTTGGTTATCGCGTAAAAAAGTAGCCTATGTCCCTCTCCATATCTCAGGCTATATCTCTGCCAAATTTCATGACGATCGGTTAAGCGGTTTAAGCGTGAAGAGGTAACAGACAGACAGACACACTTATAATATTAGTATGGATAAATAATAAAGAAATTGATTGCGTTAAAACGTGAGTATACTTTACAGATTATTTGAACTTGTATACGAAATGTTAACATTGAGTGGAGTTACATGTTTTGCCATTTGACGTTCAAAATTATTTATTGTTTGGTCTTACAATTACCTACAGTCTACAATTCATACCAGTATATCACTTAAATATATTAAATTCTTTAGTAACTTCATTAATCATAATTTTATTATAGTAACATACAATGGTATAAAATTAATAAAAGTATTGTATTATTTAAAAAAAAGTAATGCCCAATAAAAATACAAAGAGCAAAGTGGCTAAATTAAATATTTAAGAAATATGACAATAAGAACAAATATAACACGTATATCTACGCCACGGACCTAAAAAGTACCTATTGTTGTAAATAATTACTTAATAGTCCCACGTCCCACACAACAGTTAAAAATTAATCCATGATTGAGATCACGCCACTGTCAAGAATTTTATTTATATATATTTCAAACGTCACAAATCATTTATGATTAAGTCATTTTCTTCAATTGATTATAAATTAATTATAAATATATAGGGGGATTAGCTACTGACTTCCTTTGTTTAGACAGCTTTTATTTGAGGCGGTATAAGCACGGCAAAGTATTGATAGTTTTTATTGTTAGCAAATTCTCAGTAATTCACAATCTGGCATTTTGTTTGGTATAATCGCCAAATGTTAGGAATAATACACTTCTATTGACGGCCACGATGGCGTAGTGATTAGTGTAACCGACTGCCACGCCTGAGGTCGTGGGTTCGATTCCCGCACAAGTCAAACATTTGTGTGCATGAACATGGATGTTTGTCTTGGTCTGGGTGTTTCTATGTATAATATGTATGTATTTACAAAAAAAAAAAGTATATATGTATGTTTATCCATTGTCTAGTACCCATAGTACAAGCTCTGCTTAGTTTGGGCTAGATGGTGTTGTGTGTATGTGGTAGAATATTATTATTATTATTATTGTATTGTATGTATATAAATACGGTAATCAGTGTCGCCAAAAATACACAACACAAAACTGTGTACTAAGTTTTTTTATTGTTAATGCTAATATTTAAAATTATGCTTAATTTAATTACTAACAGACACCTTAACCACTAATCAAATGATTCTACTTAAAGTTTAAGCACGGCTTATCTATCCCGGTCAGCCAAACTGGCGAAACATATGATCCGCAAAATGGATATAGTAGTCGTCAATTATTCTGCGTAAATAAAAAAAGCTAGATCTACTTACAAAAATAAAATCAACTGTTAAATTATACGAAAGACTTATCACTTCGCCTCGGTCGCATTAATTTAAAGTGAACGAGAGTTGCACGAACTACGAGTCTTGTAATAATGATAATGGACTCGGAAAAAAAAAGAACTTTAACTGACACCTGTATCTATAGACGATACTATTGCATGAACAAAATATTCTCCAATAGTGCTCATATGTCTTCGAAGCGGTAGGCAGGAGTGTGGGCTATTACGCTTAATCAAGAAAGTAAGGAAAACCTCTTAAGATTTTATTAGTTTCTGCCCGCAGCTGCATCCGTATGAATAATACAAGATCGTTTAAGTATGTGTTAACATATGATACTTTTTATCATGGTATAGGTATCTGTGTGACAAGTTTCATCTAAATACATACATACATGTATCATCTATCAACATAGATTCACGCCTGTTTCCAAGACGGGTAGGCAGAGACTACAGATTTCCATCTGCTACGATCCTGACACACTTATCTGGCTATGTGGTAGAATATTATTATTATTATTATTTGTCCAGAACGCCTCCGATCTGATTAAGAAACGTTCGCCTAGGTCTTCCTCTTGCTACTGTTCCATTCACACTAGCCTTATAAACTTTCTTAGTCAGTCTTTTCTCGTCCATTCTTCCTACGTGCCCAAACCAGCTTAACATACCCTTTTCTATTCTTGTCACTATATCCACTTTCATGCCGAATCTCTCTCTAATCATAGAGTCACATCACATATGCTTCTCAGCGCTCTCATTTCTACAGCATTTATTCTGCTCTCATGCTTCTTTTGCCATACCCAACTTTCACTTCCATACATAAGTGTGGCCACTAATAGTCCTCTATGAACAGCCAAACGTGCCTGATACATTTCGACTGTTCATTAAAGCTCGTAGCTCTAAATACGTTCAATGGTTTACGCATCATTTAATAATATCTTTACAAATTTAAATATTCATAATGTTAACAGTTCTAGTAGAATTGCAAACAAAACATTGTACTATTAAAAACACAATCGTAGTGAAAAAGGTGTTAACAGAAGATTTTTTTTACTGTTTCAAGTATACGTCATTGGCCATTATCCGGTAGGCCGCTTAGCAGTAGTTTCATTAGTCGATCGTGCGATAAGATTCCGACTCGGGAAAAAGTATAAGATTATCGTAAAGATATACCTAGTGGAATGCAATAGACTCGTGCTTCCCACTACGTCTTAAAACAAAGCCCAGGAATACTCCAGTGCCTACCTCTTAAGGGATAGCAAGCATGATTCTAGTTCAATTATAGTATAGATCCATACTAAAACTAACACACGCTAAAATGATTTGGCAGAAAATGTAAAAGCGAGTTTCACGGCGCACGATTGATATGCCAAACATCCGTTCTGAGCCCCGTTTTATTACGCCTATATAATCATCATCATCATCATCATCGGGCTATAATAGTCCACTGCTGGACATAGCCCTCCCCTAATGAGCGCCATAGCGCCCTGTCTTCGGCTTGCCGCATCCAGCATCTGCCTGCAGTCTTTCGCAGATCGTCATCCCATCTGGTCGGAGGGCGTCCTACACTACGTTTGCCGAGTCGCGGTTTCCACTCAAGAACACGTTTACCCCAGCGGTTGTCGGTTCTTCGCGCGATATGGCCAGCCCACTGCCACTTCAGCTTGCTAATTCTCTGAGCTATGTCGATGACTTTGGTTCTCTGTCGGATGTATTCGTTACGAATCCTATCCTTCAGAGAAACTCCGAGCATAGCTCTCTCCATAGCTCGCTGAGCGACTTTGAACTGGTGGACCAACCCTACCGTGAGTGTCCATGTCTCGGCTCCGTAGGTCATGACGGGTAGCACGCACTGATTAAAAACTTTCGTTTTCAAGCATTGCGGTATTGATGACGAGAAGACTCGGCGTAGTTTCCCAAACGCTGCCCAGCCCAGCTGGATCCTCCTCCTGGCCTCCCTCTCGAAATTGTTTTTACCTAACTGCAGAATCTGCCCGAGGTAAGTGTATTCGGAAACGATTTCGAGAGGGTGACCATGTAGGACGATCGGTATTGGATCAATGTGGCTATTGATCATGACTTTGGTTTTATCCAAATTCATGCCAAGGCCGATACGTCGCGAGGCTGCTGCTAGGCCGTCCAGCATCTGGTTCAGCTCCTCTAGCGACTCCGCCATTAAGACTATGTCATCTGCGAATCGCAGGTGTGAGATGTAGTCGCCGTTTATGTTAATGCCTTTTCCTTTCCAGTCCAGCGTCTTAAACATATCTTCCAACGCGCTTGTGAACAGTTTCGGGGATATAACATCCCCCTGTCTCACTCCTCTGTGCAATTGGATAGGTTTAGACTGCTGGCCCTGTACTTGGACACTCATGGTGGCGACTTCGTACAGACATCTCAGCACCTCGATATAACGATAGTCTACTTGGCATCGCTGTAGGGATTCCAGAACAGCCCAGGTTTCGACAGAGTCAAAGGCCTTCTCATAGTCCACAAAGGCCAGACACAGGGGCCGATTATATTCTTCGGACTTCTGTATAATCTGCCTCACTGTGTGAATGTGGTCTATGGTGCCATATCCTCCTCGAAACCCGGCCTGTTCCGGTGGCTGGAACTCGTCGAGTCTTCTGGCGAGACGGTTCGTGACCACTCGTGAGAACAGCTTATAGACATGGCTCAGGAGCGAGATGGGTCTGTAATTTTTAAGGAGAGTTTTGTCACCCTTCTTAAAAAAGAGCACCACCAAACTCCCGCTCCACGCCTTTGGAGTTCTCCCACTGTGAAGGACGGCGTTGAAGAGGTTCTGTAATTCCTGTATAACAGGTGCTCCTCCAGCTTTAAGAAGCTCTGATGTTATTCCGTCCTCACCGGGGGCTTTTCCATTTTTAAGCTGACTCAGAGCTAACACGATCTCGTCTTGACTGATGTCTGGCAGTTCGTCGGTGTAGTGGCGTATCAGGGTGGCTCTGGAATCGTGGTCGTCTCGTCTGGAATGAGGGGCATGTGCAGCGTATAATCGGCCATAGAAATTCTCTATCTCGGCGGAGATCTCCGGCTTCGACGATACGGTCCTCCCGTCGTGCGTTTTAAGCTTCGTCAGGTGGCTCCTGCCAAGCTGCTGAGTGAATACTTTGGACCCTCGGTTTCGCTCTATCGCCTCTTCAATGAGACGTGTGTTGGAGCTCCGAAGGTCGCGCCGTACCATCTTCGCAATTTGCTTGTTCAGGTCTGACCTCTCAGACGAAGTCGCTTGGGTGGTTTCCCGTCTTTTTGTCATCAACCCGAGAGTCTCAGCCGAGAGTTTGGATTTCCTGCCAGTCCGTTGCGTTCTGCAGAATTTGATGCCCTCGTCCCTCAGAGTTTTGACCAGATTGTGTAGGGTCTCGTCAGCGTCATCGGTGGGTTCCAAGGCGTCAAATCTATCCCCGAGAAACTGCTGAAACTTCTCGGTACCCGTCATGATTTGGATTGGGTTAGGTCGGAGCGTGGACTTCATCAGGCGGTTTCTTTCAAGCTTTAAGTTGATATTCAGAGAGCCTCGGAGGAGTCGGTGATCAGATCCGGTATTGAACCTGTTGATCACTGAGACATCTCTGAATATGTGCTTGCTATCCGTCATGATAAAGTCGATCTCATTTTTAGTCACAGTGTCGGGGCTTTGCCATGTCCACTTCCTTTGAGGCTGTTTCTTAAAGAAGGAGTTCATTAAGAACAGTCCCTCTTTCTCAAGGAAGTTGACAAGCATTTGTCCCCTGTGATTCCTAACTCCATAACCATGCGGGCCTATCCGGGATTCATTGCCAGTCTGGGTTCCCACTTTGCCGTTAAAGTCCCCCATAACAACATTGAAGTGAGCCTTAGTGGTGTTGTGCAAGGCTTTGGATATGTCTTCGTACATATCCTGCACTACATCATCCGAGTATGTCGAGGTCGGTGCGTAAACCTGTATGACCTTCATGCTGTAGCGCTTGGACAGCCGAAGGATCAGGTACGCTACCCTGGTCGACACACTGGAGATTTCTTCAACGTTGTTAGAGAGGGCCTTATTGACGAGGAAACCTACGCCACCCTGGGATGTTTTATCACCCTCGCGAAAGTAGAGAAGATGGCCCGAGTCTAAGGTTACGGTGTCCTCCCCCTCTCTACGGACTTCACATAACCCCAGAATATGCCATTTAATGTTCTCTAACTCCACTTCCAACTGCGCTAGATGGTGGTCAAGCCTCAGAGTGCGTCCGTTAAACGTAGCCAGGGTCAAATTTTGTAATGAATGGCAGCCTAATGTAGCCCGGGGATTCTTAGCACCCCCTGCCCCGCCGTTACCGTGGCCGCTGCCATGGCCAGGAATAGCGAGGCGGCCGGGAACTGGGGGCCATTTTCTTTTGGCGTGTATCATCATTTGGGGGTAATGCCCATAATCCCCACGCTGGGCATGCGGGTTGGGGATCGCAGTTGAATGGTGGATTTGTACTGCAGGGAGCGCTGCTGCCCGCTCCCCGGTTTGTGTCCCTTAGTCGCCTTTTACGACACCCACGGGAAGAGTTGGGTTGGTGCTATTCTATTTGGCCGACACCACACAGCCATATAATATTGAACATTTTTGCGACCTGCCAATTTCCCTTCTATTCAGACACCTAACGCCTATCTGATAGAATTATAATTTAGATGGAAAGCTCATGTCATTGAATATGTATTTTTGAATACTGGTTTTGCCGAATTCTGTGGGTGGAACACAGTTTGCTAGTATCAGCGTAAGCTGTGATGGCCTACAAACAACCTTAGAATACTGAGGTGAAACCTTACATCCTAGGGTGGGCACCAGATAATTCTAGGGTAGACACAGCCTACGTGGCCTCCGCCTATATACGCTCATATTCGTATGCGGGGCCGCAATGTCGGTGAGGACTCAGGCAACCAGAGTCGAAGAAGTCTATATGTATCTTATTTGGGGGCCAGTCAGTGCAAACCGGCGACACTTCGACCCAGTGGGATCTTTTGTGTCGACACTCTCCCAATAACGACTGCCATAGATGTTCATGGCAGCCGGGACCGACGGCTTAACGTGCTCTCCGAGGCACGGAGCAGGCGATAATTGTCAATCAATACGAGGTGCAAATTAAAGTCTACATATATGTAAGTAATGATCTCAATGATATTTCAAGTCTAGGAGCTGTCCATAACAACCCAGGAAAGAAGCGATTGAGAGCTCTATAAGGATCTCAAAGCTACATTAACTCTAACTCGTACTGGGTTAGTAAGGTCGACTAAGGCCTTTTTACGGTGTGCTAACTCTCTGCCTTGCTAGTGGGTGAATCGCTAGAACTGTAACTGTAAACTATACTGTCAGCGATCCACCCAGTATTGCCCTATGCAAGACAAAATTCTGCGGGCGAAGACTCCGAAGCGACACCCACATCTTGGGAGATCGCCTCACTGGCTCAATGGACAATTGCCTGACCCATCATCCTAAAGGCTGGAACCATGCAATAGAACAGTTGCTGAGGCAAATTTATATTATAGCTCGATACGCCACGCCCAAGTTCACAAGCGGCTTGAATATTCATACTAGCTACATAAAGCTATAAAGCGTACTCATACTTGATACACAAAAGGCTTATAATTAAAGCGCTTAAAGCAGCTTCAAGCGGGGAAGTTATCAAAGGACGTACCTACTCGACGATCCGTTCGCTCGGTACATATTGTATACAATGAAATGTCACAGTGTGACCTACTTATTAAACGCATCGCCAGCCTGTAACGAACTCACTAAAGCTTATAATATGAACTCGTTCTGTAGCTTCTTGTTTACGTGTGTCTGTACCTGGCGATTGGCTATACCCTGCGGTTTAACGAATGCACTAAATAATTAGTTCTATATTACTTCTACCGAAATAGATATAATGCGAAATTTGTTCCGTTTTAGAATTTATAAAATTAACGTCGACTATAATAGTTAGCCAGCGATGTACTTTTAAATTATACTCTCTAGGAAAATAAAATCTACCTAGGCAATTGATTCTATACCAACTCTAATTATATGGTCAATCGCCATGTTTACATTCTGTAGAATTGTTCGAATTCGAGCAAGAGAAGAGAGTGATATTTTTATGCTTAATATCAGAAGTATGAATAGTTTTACTACAAAAGTTTTTTGTATTACGGGGTGTAGAGGATGGCATTAACTTGACTGCACCGATTTTCCAGAGGTTTATTTGCTCGCTTCGTCACAATCCAGCGCGCTGAGAGTTCTGGATCAAACCCTAGACGAAACAATAATTCATAATTACGGAAGAATATACTGGGTGCTCTTAGTGTCCGTTATTTGAATTTTTGGTCGTCCCCCACGATAGGGAAATCAATCACACCGCAGGAAATGTTTGTATAAAATCAAATGATATTATGATAAAAGATTTAATAAGCTTTAATTATCCTCTTATTTTAAACAAGAAAGACTAAAACATCAGAGCTATAATAAACTATGACGGTGAAATATAAATCAGTAAACCGGAAACCGAAAGAGATTCATGCGAGTTATCCGTGACGAAATTCGTGAATTCAATGTAAATGTAATTTTATGGAGGGGAGGTCCCGTAAATATGCCATATTTTATCCCTAGGTTGGTTATGAGTAGGAGATAAGACTTCTTTTTAGGACTGGACTGGAAATGGCATTATTAAAAAATGCTGCTGTATAAAATGTTTTCATGCATGGGTGAGTTATGTATGGATTTAGTCAGCGGGAAACCGGAGTTGTTTTTCTGAATTTGGCTTTTGAATTTATTATGTATTGCTTTTTTTTGTTCACCTATTGTACTCACAGGACGCACATTAGGTATGTTTATTACATCATGAGAAGAGATTTTGTATATTTAATACAAAATTTCCTACACATTATAAATTGCCAGAGTTGTTGTTTATATGGGGTCTCTCGCATACATAATTATGACAAACGAAAATGGTATAAGGTTCAGTGCTAACAAGACCTTTTTTGACAGAAAATTTAATAAATCTTCTTTGTTTCCAAGTCCTGTGATGTTATGCGTACGCATGGAACCATTTTAATCAGATAACTAAAGGTATTATGGCGTTAGTTGAATTTATTACGTGATTATATCATGTTTTAATTAAAGATGCGATAAACGATACTTCTTTGGGTCCTTACGAGATCTTGTGCAACCTATCTTCCTAAATATATAATCTATATCCATCTAAATTAAACTACTTTACAAAAATTTCATCGAGATTTTTTAGTTTAAAAGTACTATAATTACATAATTCAGAAACTAATAAAATACTATTACTACTGTTAAACTTAGATAAATACTTTTTTTTAAACAAACGACGCGATTAAGTCAGCTTTTGACCACGGCCGATGTAACCTGGTCGAAACGTCAAGCATAAAAAAGGTAAACATTATGCATGATCGCGTTAATACCCGTTACGTATTATATATATATATCATGCAACGCGAAAGTTTAAAAGTAACTATAATATTATGTCTATCTAATAATATTTTACTAGCTGTCGCTCAGTGGTCGAAATTCGACCATAACTGATTTAAATTATAAGTTTGATCGTTATTAAGGTTTTATTGTGTATAACTTTACCCTTATAATCACATTTCCTTTAGATTTCGCGAGGGCTATACAGGTTAATTTACATATCTTTTTCAAACAAATTATTATTTACTTAATTATACTCTTTTATTGACGATATTCGATTAGCTTGATACTTTTTTCTTTTTTATTTCTTACAAATACGGTATGTAACCATAGTTACGAAGAATTGTACGACGTCAGCCGAACAATGCCGAAATACTACGAACGCGATTGTGAGTGTGTGTAGTGTTTTTTCATTAATTTAATGTAATGTTTCTAAACCATATTTTATAAAAATATTAGGATTCGCCCCTCCTTCTCCATATAAACTTTAACTGTGCCAAATTTCATACTCTTCCGTAGGCGCAATTTTCGTAAAAAGGGGTACAAAGTTTTTGCTTCACGTATTGATATATAGATACATCAAAGTGTAGTGAGAGTTCCTGAGAATAAACTCGTAAAAACACAAAGTATATAACACTAGTTCTTGCCCGCGGCTTCACTTGCGTAATTGTAGGTTAGGTTAATAAAAGTACATTTTCCTGGATAAAATAACTCCTTTCTTACTTCCTTTTCTGTGCTCGTGACGTCGTGTATTAGAAATTGCATGATGATGGATCAAGTAGTTAAGGCGTTAAAGCGTAAAAACAAACTTACATCTGCATTTATAATATTAGTTAGGATGTTAGTATTAGGATTACAATAGATAACTTTTTACACAAGTTGTCCTTAAACACAGTTACTTTCGTTGTTACATTCAGAAATTAGGAAATGGCATGAACAACATAAAGATTTTTAAGATTTAAACACATTGTCATTTTCGGGAATATGTTTTCCTCTAATATACGACTCTTATCAATATAAGCACAATCTTCAATTTTGTTTAAAGTTATAACAAACGAAGGTGTCCTTAAAGGAAGACGATTCTTCGTACTTAACGTTTCACGATAATGAGGCCTTTTCTACTGGCAAACGTTCACAAATCTCCTTTGTAAATAGTACTCAAACGAGGAGAGGACTTTGTCTCGTTGTTTGGCTTATGGTCAGTTGTTTGGCTTATGGTCAGTTGAAATTGAGTTAATATATCAAGCGATTGGACATCTAGTGACTACCTCGGTACTTTGGCATATGATTGAGCTTGCTGCGGTCGATCGCGAAGAGTCAGGTTCAATTCAATAATAATTCAATTCAATAGGTTGAACAAAGATTGTTGAAATTTTCTCTTAAGACATACTAGTGGGAGCACGGTGTATAGCTTTGTGCTTGGTAAAAAGCACAATAGACTCCTAGACACTTCTATTCCGTGGAATTTAAAATAATACACTTCAGCCTACACTTGAGTGCTGTTACTCAGACTTTGCTTACAATAAAACTTTGCAACCCGTGAATCGAACCGAAAACCACGCTAACACAAAGGCATAAGCGACATTAATAATATTCTATCACAAACACACAACACCATTTAGCCCAAACTAAGCAGAGCTTGTACTGAAAAACAATGGATAAACATACATACTTTTTTTTTTGTTAATACATACATATCATACATAGAAAGACCAAGACAAATATCCATGTTCATGCACACAAAAGTTTGACTTTTGCGGGAATCGAACCCGCGACCTCAGGCGTGGCAGTCGGTTACACTAACCACTACGCCATCGAGGCCGTCAAACATTAGTCAATGCTGTATTCTACTTTGTCATACTATTATTAATGTGAAAAGGTATAAGTTTAATATATATTACTCCATCACGTGGAAACCATTAAACGAATTTGGCAAGAACTTGACATACAAATAGACCATATAGAATACTTTTCATCCCACTAATGCGTTCCCGTAGAATTAAAAAAGCTGGCAATGCAAAATACATTAAACCTGCCAATACAGAATCAACAACAACGCAAGTAGAAGATAAATAATGCCTTTAGATACTGAAAGCATTTTATTGAAGGTTTCTTTCGAGCCTTAAGAGTCCAAATCAATTTATATCGACATTGAGTAGCATCCAGTAATCGATAAAAAGATCCACTACGGAAATAAGTTGCCTTTCCATTGTACCCAACCTGCGAGCAAATATATACCTTTGTTGTAATGGAATAAAGTTCATTTTTCTTGTATTTATAGTTCGATAGTCGAAAGCTATTGAGAAGTTAACCATTAACGATATTGTCGTCAATTTTCTACGAGCTTATGACGGTTAATCAATATTTACTTGGCGTTGACACACCTAGTCTGTAATTAATGGGACTTGCAGTTGACAATCGTTTTGTAGGATGGATGGGTAGGTAGTAGATAGATAATTAATTTGAAAGTAGCTATCAACGCAATCTGCTGGTATATTAATTAAATTTGAGAGTTTGTGAAGATGTTAGGATTCTTCTGTCTCAATCACGCGTAAAATCAGAAATATATTTATTTATGTAGGTCACAAAGTAACACTTATGAATGCCAAAGTTACACTTATTAATGTAAATTTACATTTACATTTAACTGTTGCCATGTTCAGCAAAGCAAAAGCGTAGAGCCGATGAGAAGAACTGGCGAGAAACTCACGGCCACTCTTTTTAATCGCTAAGTTTACATTATTGTTTATATCACTAATCTTTTCTGTAAGTAGCTGCAACCGTTAAAATCATTTACCACTCATAAAACACTCATCATCATCATTATCATCTCAAAGGAAAGACGTCCACTGCTGGACATAGGCCTCCCCCAAGTTTAAAACACTCAAGCAATAAGTAATATTTCAAAGTTAGCTTTTAAAATAAGTATAATTATTATTATGGTAGAATAGCAGCATCCACTTACGTGTACATATAATAAAACCAACGCGAGACCAAGAGAGACCATCAGAGTCCAAGTGAAGTCAAATTTTATTAGATTAAGGTCCTTTTCTTTACCTCCAGATAACATTTATCTATAAGATAAAAGTCTCGCTATCTCTCTTTTTTAACCTAACAAGAGTAAGACAGCATGCGATTTATCTTTCGGATAACTTTTACTTGACTGGCCATAAGTGTTATAAATATTGTCATAATCCACAAAATACGTAAAGCTTAGTAGTATCAGTAGTAGAGCCTCGCTGATATCAGCATACCCATTCCCCGGTCGAGCCGGCCCATTCGCCGGCTCGACCGGGGAAGGACTACCCTCTCACAGAATATCGACGTGAAATAGCAATATTTCTACTGTTGTGTTTCGTTTGGTGAGTGAGAGTGCCGGAGGCCCAATCACCCTCATCCTCCCTTCCCGCTCCTTCTCCTTCCCACTTCCTTTCCTAAAGGGTCGGCAACGCGCAAGTGATGCCTCTGGTGTTGCAGGCGTTCATAGACTACGGTGACCACTTACCATCAGGTGGGCCGTATGCTTGTTTGCCACCTTATTCGTATGAAAAAAAAAGGCTTTAAGATGTAACATGGCACACAGATACTTTTATCCCAATTATGCGTTCCCGTACCTAATAGAAATGATTGTTTTGCAAACTATATTATGTATTTCGGTTTTAGTGTGAAATAAAAGATTTTATTTTCATTATTAATGTCGCTTTGTAAATGTTATTATAACAACACTTTAGTTCTAATAAAAGTCGAAGAAAAAATTTTGATTACTAAATGTGCAGTTGTTTGTTGGGCTAGTCAATACACGTCAATTATACATATACTAATAGTTTTCCCACGGTTTCACCCGCGTAAGTCTCGTTTCCGTGTGAATATCGGGTTTCACCCCTTTCACTCCCTTAAGGGTGGAATTTCCAAAAATCCTCCCTCAGTGCTTCCCTACACTCTCCAAGGAACATACATGCCAAATTTCAGCTTCTTGCGTTCAGTAATTTCGGCCGTGCGTTTGTCTGTCAGTCACTCAGTAACGGAAGAGTTTTATATATGTTACGGCTAAAGGTGGGTGTGAACATAAACTTAAGGTTAGCCGGCTACAACTAGGTGCACTCGGCCACATGCGGTTAGGTTATGTTAGGTTACTTTTGAGTTGTAGCCGGCTAAAACTAGGTGTAACCGCACTTCGGCTATTAGCCGTAACATATATATAGATAACTGCAATAAGTTTCAACAACAAGAAACATTTACGGCATTACCACAAAACGGCAAAACATCTGTTTACTGCCCGTTTAAAATTCTCTGTCTCTATTGAACGATACTGTAACAAAAGCGATAACATCAGATTAGACAGTGTCTAGCTTTAGCCACTAGTTTTGAAAATAAGCCAGTTCTGGGTATAGAGCTCTCGGAAGAAATAGCAAGCAATAAACTCATGGCCACTCACTTCAATCGCCAATTATTTACATCGTTTCTTAAGAACAGCGATAGCTCAGTGGGGAGACCAACAGACTGCAATGCAGAGGGTCTCGGGTTCGAACCCACGTCGCGCACCTCTGACTTTCGGAAGTTATATGACTTTTAGAATTATGTGCGTATTGATTGACAATTATCGCCTGTTCCATGCCTCGGAGAGCGCGTTAAGCCGTCGGTCCCGCCTGCTATGAACATCTATGGCAGTCGTTATTGGGAGAGTGTCGACACAAAAGATCCCACTGGGTTCGAAGTGTCACCGGTCTGCACTGACTGGCTCCCACATGAGATAAGATAAGATACATCGTTTCTTAATAAAAATAATTATTTTATTTTATACGAGCAGCTGTGTGTTATAAGAAAATTACTGATGATCTTATTAATAGATTTGCTGCCCAAGAACGTTCGTCGCCTCATTACGCGGATGAAGCCGCGGGCAATAGCTAGTTAAATATAAATGTATTGGAAATGGCTGCTCTAAGAGAAAAACGTGGCATGCCTTTGAACATACCAACAACGCAAGATCTATATGTATAAAGTTGGTGTCTCACGCTTTGTGTAAAGCAAGCTTTGTGTAGCATGCTGTCTATCTTGTATTGTTTCATTTTCCCCTTTATATCCATCACATTATCCTCAGAGGGGTAGGCAGAGCCTTAATGTTCATCGTGGACACACCTATATACTTTCTTTTATCTATACTTTTTTCTGTACTAACATTATAAATAGCCAGGATTTGAATTTTTGTTTGTTCGTTTGTAACAATTTAACACAAAAACTACTAAACCCATTTTAAAAATTCTAACGATTAGGAAGCTATATTATTATCGAGTTACATGGGCTATATTTTATTTAAAAAAAAGTGCTGTGTCTAATATAACCTAAACTACTTTTATTTAAGCGAACGAAGCCGCGCTACTTTTCCTAATAAAGGCAACTCCCATACTAGGAATAATGATTGTGTGGCACTTTACATACATTTTGTCGGCCTCGATATCGTAGTGGTTAGTGTAACCGACTGCCACGCCTGAAGTCGCGGGTTCGATTACTGCACAAGTCAAATAATCGTGTGCATGAACATGGATGTTTGTCTTAGTCTGGGTGTTTCTATGTATAATATGTATGTATTTACAAAAAAAAAATATATGTATGTTTATCCATTGTCTAGTACCCATAGTACAAGCTTTGCTTAGTTTGGGCTAGATGGTGTTGTGTGTATGTGGTAGAATATTATTATTATTATTATTATTCAAACAACGCCACAATGAACACCTACACTCGGAACAACTACATATTTGTGGACCACACACATTTTTGTTTCGTGTGGGATCGAACCGACTTCACTCGGCACGGTGGCAGTGAGGAGGCGACCAATTTAACAACTACGCCATCCATGCAGTTACACATACGTAAAACATAACTTTTAGAGTTCGAAAAAACTCTTATACAACAGCTTTGTCCGTCCGTCCGTCCGTCTGTTATACAGCTTTCAACTCAAGAACCGTAAGAGCTAGAGACTCGCTGTCAACGCCATTCGACTCAGCATAGTCGATATACCCCGAAATGACTATGACCTTTGACCTCTGACCTCACGTAGTACAACGTGGCCTTTGCATATTACTTGAACCAATTTTTCGAACTCTAAGATTTAACGGCAATTCATTGACGATTCCCACTTATTTTTGTTTAAGACTTCTGGTTTTTCGGTTTTCTATATAATCAAAAAGATATCTAAAATTAACGAGGTGTTCTTAGCTGCCTCTTTAAACTACATTCAATTCAGAGCTTGTCAAAAATGTCTCGTTTAATGGGCGCAATATACCGGCTGGACCTCCGGGCACGGGAGGAATTCTTCTACCTCCCTTGTGCTCTCCCTGCGACAAAGCCTATTCAATAAAGAACCAAGATGTACGAGAAAATGTAGTGCTGTTATTTAATTTAAGTTTAGATCACATATTTTTCTGCTTCATTTTCTTATGATATACCTATCGTATTTCCTTTAGTCTGTAGCTGTATTAGGTAATTCTTGTGTCGTTGAGGCATTTATTAACGTTGATATAATGGGCACATAATTCAACTAGATTATAATGAACTATATAACGCTTTTACCGTACAGGATGATATGTGTAATATCAGGCATTTCGGTTAGTACTAAACTATCGATTGTTGTTTAAATTTAAAGTCCAGAGGTTCATAGACTTTTTTCTCATAAATCACTTTCAAAATTAGCAGGTTCCGGTGTACCCCCTGCAGCAAAATTTCTACCATATTCCTTGTCATTCGTATTTATATTGGTGAAAAATCAAACAAGTGTTTGAAATTCTCGGGACTGAACCTACCACGGTAGGTGTTTCTTTAGGTGTGACTCGTACAGAAGATGGAATATGAAAGTTTTTTACAAGCAATAGTCGCTGAGCTTCTTAAAATATTATCTGCCTATATTGATAGATGAAGTCAGGGCAACATTAGTTCTTCACTATGGAATGCAAATAAATTTTCGTGGATCCCCATTTTTTTGTCACGCCAACGTAGACCCCCGTTGAATCTCTAAGCGTCCACCTGGACTACTTTGGGAACTAACTAATGATTTAAACCGATAGCAAAATACTCGATTATCGATGAAATCAAGCATCAAAAGGTCGATCTTTGATTAATCGAATCAGTACAGAAATCGCTTCGTGGCTGACTAGACAGATAAGAAATCGTGTGATCTAAAAATATGTTGTCAGATAATGGAGTTCACACAGCAACACATCAACCTAGACTGTTTGGACTTTGAACTATTAGAAGTTGAACGCTGCGAATCGTGCGAGAAAGTGCGTTATATTTTTGTTACGCTATATCCTTACCATTACATCGACACCACTATGCACTGTCCCTTTCCGACAATTCTCTATTTTGTATGTAGCGTAGTTATGCGTATATAGGGTGTCTTACTTGGTGTGTAGCCGTGTGTTCAAGTTTTTCATGTCAAGTCACACGTGTTTTTGTTGCACAAAAACTTGAAGACGATCTGATTTTACTGATTCAGATCAATTTAAAAGTCGTCTAAACTAAAGGGTCAATATTTTGAATCGCTTTCAGATTTCCTTAATTAAATGGAGTTGAAGACTTGGGGTCCAGTCATAATGCTTTTTCCATTGTCTCTATTTCCGGTAGATTCATGAGTTAAAGCTACGAGTAACAAGGATACTAGTCATTTGCAATCTAAAAAGCTAGGTATCATAAAACAACATAATTTAAATTATAACAAAAATTTTAGGTACCTATTATCACAGACAATATAATAATATACTAGTAGTATTTTTTCTTAATTCTTAAGTTTAAGCGAATATTTCAAATAATAATAACTACTGTATTAGTAGATTTATTACATGTACACATATGAAGATTATTTTCTTAAACGTTTCAACTGGTACATAGAAAGGTTTATATCTACCAGCTTCTTAAATTACTTCTCTGTTGTTGAGTACGGTGGTTGTGTGTCGTCCTTGCGGCAGACGAGTGTCGACGAGGCGTGTGAAGTGATTAATTACCAAAATCGTCTCGCCTCTGCCTCCGACGTCGCTTGTTTACGACAATAGATGACTGTCTAGTTCATCAACGTCTTTAACTAGTTATAGAACTGTAGCCGAGAGCCGAGAGCTTTGACTTTATAGAATGTTGGAGCCTAGCTATCATGGTGAATATAATCTGATATACCAACACATTTATATAGACACGTCTTTATAAATATTACATTTACATTTTGCCTGCTGTGTTTCAGCTCCCCCGTTCTAGGGTGTGGACCAACGTAAACGTAAACGTCTAGCATGAAAACATAAACATTATGCTGAACGCGTTAATACTCGCAACTTATTATATATATATATATAAAAATATTTACAGCACCGTAGCAGCATATACATATGTATGTGCTGGTACCGAGTATATACTAATTAAATAAAATAAAAAAATAACACTTTGAATTTAATTGTATTTATTTATTTGCCTAAAATGTTGGTAAAGTTTAAGTTATAAAATTAATTTACATATCGAAAAGACCTGTAATTAAAGTGCCATGCAAATATTGAAAGTAATAAAAAAATAATTTGAAATTATTTTAATCTGAAGTTGTGTTATTAAATATTTTCATTAATTACGTTAGGAGGCAATTTGCCTCTGATAGGAATCGAACCTTCTCAAGCAATGTTAATAAGCAATATCAGGACGATTATCAGATAAGTTGCCAAACTCTGTGTTTCTACTGAGGATTGTCTAGCAGAAAAACACACACGCCTCGTAATCACTCGCGAACTTAACTGCAAACATAAGCCCAAGCTTATACACGTCACCGATTCTACGAAGCAACTAATATAACGACTGTAGTAGTATTCTTGTTACACCCTCCAACTAAAATCGATGCTTGCGTCCACTTCGATACTGGAATGGACGGCATTCGATGAAATTAATTGAATAAAACCTACCCGTAACTTTCTTCAAAGCTCGGGTCCAAGTAGTTTAATATAAGTAGCAAATAGGTTGGATATTTCCTTTTTCGTAGACCATCTACGTATACATGTATATATGTACTTGTAAGGTAAAAAGAGGTAGAGAGGAGGATAGTACACAAATATTTCAACAGTTATTTTATATTTTACGTATTATAATAATATCAGCTGGGTGCGGTGGGTGCCTCTTCTCAATATGGGAAGGCTTAGGATATAGTCTACCACGCTGGCCCAGCGCGGCAAAGGCATACTTCATATATCTTTGAGAACATTATGGAGAACGCTCGGACATGTAGGTTTTTCTATGATTTTTTCCTTCACCGTTGAACCTCACTTGGCTATTAACTATTTAATACACACATAACTTGGAAAAGTCAGAGATACGCGCCTTCGGATTGAACTTGAGATCTCATCATGGCAGTCCAGCAGCTTTTGTTGCTTCTGTTTATAATTTACGAATTGTGTATTCTAGCAATCGTAGGAATGCCAGACATAATAGAAAACCTATTGTGTAGAGCCGCTGGTGTGTTGTGACTCACAGAAACGTTTTTACAGCTATATCGCTGATTTTGATTACATTTGAAAATCAAATCCTTGACTTTGAAAGAGCACAATATTTTTTAAAAGGCGCGTCTTTATTCGCACGTAACAGTCATATTATAAAAGCACTTCAGATCTTAATCCACTCAAATGTTTGTTTGCATAGAAATCGAACCTGAAACACTGAGTGGAAATACAAATAAACATGAGAGGTTTTTTTTATTCTACGAGTTGTTCTATTTGATTTATCGGCAGAAAGATACGGATGTGGGGAGTGGAGGCGAAAAGTGGATAACGAATTTTGAGAGAATTACGAGTTCTCTTTCTTGACGACTCGATGGCGTAGTGGTTAGTGTAACCGACTGCCACGCCTGAGGTCGCGGGTTCGATTCCCGCACAAGTCAAACATTTGTGTGCATGAACATGGATGTTTGTCTTGGTCTGGGTGTTTCTATGTATAATAAGTATGAATTTACAAAAAAAAAGTATATATGTATGTTTATCCATTGTCTAGTACCCATAGTACAAGCTCTGCTTAGTTTGGGCTAGATGGTGTTGTGTGTATGTGATAGAATATTATTATTAAATTATATTATTCATATATAAATAATTATTATTATAATTAATAATTATTTATTGTTACTAAATCAAGCAGAAGAAAATTTAACTTACCGAATTCTTATCTATACCTACTAAAAATAACTAGGTATATATTATAAAGAGGAAAGATTTTATTTTTGTTTACATACATACATAGATTCACGCCTGTTTCCCAGACGGGTAGGCAGAGACTACGGATTTCCATTTGCTACGATCCTGACACACTTCTATAGTTTAATTCACTTTCATCACATTCCATATACACGCTCGTCGGTTTAAGATACCTTTAACCTGTCTTAATTTTTGTTTATTTGTTTATAAATATTTAAATTAAACTTAAATTTAATTAATTTTAATTGAATGAAAAATTAAACTACCTATTAAAAAATATATATCTATTAGATAACTATATTATTACCGAGTTACTGCTATATTTTATTTAAAAAGGTAGATACTGTTACTAACATAATCTAATTTGACGTACTTTTTCGTGAGCGAGCCCGCGGACAAGAGATAGTATGTTACACAGTTTCAGTCACCTATACCCCCCGTAGGAGTAGACAGATGTGTATATTATAGTTGGGTCTACATCATAGGGGAGGAGCTTACTGGTTCGAATCCTGGATATAGTCTTGTCGGGTTCTCTTGTTAGAAAATCTCCAGCTCAGTCTAGCACGGGGTTTGGAAAAGGCAATCGAGGATAACATGTTGTAAAAGCTATTTTGGCGAAAATTAGTTTTTGATGTAATCTTATTCAGTTTTTCTAGCTCCATCGACCTGTGTATTAAAAATGTTGATATTAGCAATAAAGAAATGGTTTTGCAATCCGGAAAATATCGCAGCATAAACACTTGTATTTTAATAATAATGTTGTAAATAATACATCAACTCGCCACAAATGCTGTAAAAGATAAAATGTTATAATTATAGAACATTAAGAGCAAAATATCGATGTTCACATATTTTAGTTGTTTTATTAGCACTCAAAACGAGAAAAAGTAAATAGAATAGTAAAAAGAGTATTTAGTTTTTGGGCTTTCCTGAAAATTATATTTTGGCTTTTTCTACATTTCGTCTTCGAAGGGTCACAATAGGCTCTCACCCTATAACGTAGGACCTAAAAAAAGGTACCGAAATGTAGGTGTAATACACCATTTTCTAGCCCTTCAGGCGTGTACCGGCACGAGTATATAGCTACTCGTACATACATGGGGAGTTGTAGGTTTTATAATACTAGAAGCTTTGCCTGCGGCTTCTCTGCCTGCGGCGCTCGCGTCAATGTAGATTTATTCAATAAATTTCTAACCCTCGAATACGCAATTTTTTACTTGGATGAAGGTTATGTCTATTTCCCTGACAACGTGGGTGTGAAATTTCACAATGATCAGTGTAGTAGTCTAGTTGGTCTAATGGGTGCAAAATATATGTGTATAATAATTTAGACATTCACCTACTAAGCATAATTAGTTGGTAGGTCAATGATTATACATTTAAAAGTTTGTGAACATGTTGTATTATTGTTAGACAGTCACGCGTAAACCATTAAATGGATTTAGATGAAACTTGGTACACATATAGATAATGTCTCGAATTAACACTCCCATATGTTAATTCTAGACAGATGGGACTAGCACTGTTAATACCTCAATATTTAGAGAAACTAGGAACAAATATAAATGTAACATCAGAAGCCTTATGTGACATACAACTTTGACATTACTTTGCGAACTAAATTAATAAATAATTTCCAATCGATTAGTTACTTCGGTATCAGTGCAACGACTCGATTATCCAAGAATACATAATGTTCCACGGCTATACTCTAAAATGTCTGTGGTTGATTACATGCCATACCACAAAATCATAATGAACTCAACCCCATCGAATACCCATAATATTATTCAGCGAAACCATCCTCCATAATAAGTAAGTATGAATAATTACAAGGTAGGCAGTTAGGAGGCTCAGTTCGATCGAACTCGGTGGGGAACGCCTTCAGACTGCCCCCCCCCCACCCCTACACCGTTCTCGATAAATGTATTAAAAAACTTTATTGCACTACTACATGGGCTAGAAAAATGTACACTTGTAGAATTAATTTAGGAGGATCTTGAACAGAGTATAGTGATAGTTTGGTATTTATAAAATATGATTCATGGACGAATACTATTGACAGTTTAAAAACATACACTTACGTGCTGGAGTAATAAGCTTAGAATATGAATATGCGCATGCTACGATCTTAGGTGATAATATTTTTATTATCACGATATCGACATTTTTTGTCAAGTCATCATCATCATCATCATCTCAGCCGAAAGACGTCCACTGCTGAACATAGGCCTCCCCCAAGGTCTTCCACACAGACCGGTCTTGGGCCACCTGCATCCAACCGCTTCCCGCGACCCTTACCAGGTCGTCGGTCCGCCTTGTGAGGGCACTACCCCTACTGCGTCTCCCGGTGCGTGGCCACCACTTCAGAACCTTTCTGCCCCAACGGCCGTCGGTTCTGTGCGCTACTTGCCCTGCCCACTGCCACTTCAGCTTGGCTATCCGGAGAGCAATATCGGCAATTTTAGTTTTCCTGCGGGTCTCCTCATAAATAGACCTTTCTAAATCGTAGACAGTAAATACTCTATTTATGATCGAGAAAAAATGACGGATAAGGATTGAAATCGTTTAATTCGACATATTATGTAGGTACATATGTCTACTTCTGCCTGTAAGACATAAATACCTACTTCTGCCTGTAAGACATAAATGCCTATTTTGTGAGAATTCTCCCCTGCCATAGTTTGTTTTACTCGCTTTCGTTATGTTTATTTGTTTAAGCTTCACGCAAAACTACTAAACAGATTTTGATAGGATTTTAACATTTTAATAATAATAGTAATAAATGATTTGAACGTTTTACCTAAATCCGTTCTAGAACTAGAATCAAGCTGATCCGCCTACATCATTTATTTATTTTTATGACCGCCTATGTTTTCTGTTTTCATAGATGGTGCGCTACATAGATATCCAGTCGAGCATGACCGGCGAAGTGATCCAGCACCTTCGGGAGAACTTCTTCGCAGACGAGCCGCTGAACAAGGCGGTGTCGCTATGCCAGCGCGGCGAGGGTCACGACGCCTTGGAACAGATGTGCATCGCCACCATGAACGATGGACACTCAGTGGCCGCCGTTGAGGGGGACAAAGTTAGTTTGTGTAATTTATTTCTTCTGTGTTAGAGTTGAATATCGTTGGAACTCAAGAAGTGATTCTGTACTAAGTTAGAGTTCAAAATATTTTAACGGTAAAATTTTTACGTATATGAAAAGGGATAATTGTTTACCAAAGACCTTGATATAATAAAAATTAGCACGAGGAATGTAGAGATGGAAACAGAGAAAACTGAAATGGCAGCGGATAGGTCACATAGTCTAGCGAGACAAAAATACCATGGAAAGAAAAACACAGTACCTATGGATTACATTAAGTAGTAATTCTTGTAGTTAGTAAACTAAAGTGGCAGACATAAATAGACCAGCAAAGCTAGTCTATGGATAAGAAATCACAGCTTGGTATGGTTTGCGTTAGATGGATGAATAAACTGATATAAATAAATAGAAAATAAATAATAATTTGGGAGGCCTATCTTCTGTAGTAAATGTCATATGGCACAAGCTCGATGATGATGATAAAAGTACTGTTACGTCCAGTGACATCTCTCGGCATTATGGGAAAGACTCGGCAGTTCGGTCTTATAATTTACACCGCCATCTATTGACATCTTACGGAACTACATAGTAGGTATGCTTACGAGAATCGTAGAGAAGACGCTGGTACTTTCTCGAATCATCGTACTGTTTACATACCGGGAATTGCGTTACTAGAAAGCTCTAGAAACGCTTTACTCGCGTATAAATAGGGCGCACGCGCACTGCCGAGTCAGTTTTACAATCGTAAGCGATCAAGTGTTCATCGAAGCGAACGGAAGCGGAAATACTACGGAGTTTGAAGCAGTACAGTGAAAAAGTGTGGTATAGTGTTTGTTGTGTTTTAAATTTAATTGTGTGTTTGAATAAAACGTGTTTTAGTCGGTAATATTGTTTATATTCTTATCCGTCGAACCCAGCACGTAACAGTACTTTATAAAACGAAGCAATTGCCATTATACAATAAACTGTAAAGCAAATACAATTTTGTGTATTTGCATATACATATATAACTTACTTCATTTGCTTCAATTTGATAGAACATCGAGTTATCGAGAAGTTAGCTTTGCTTCGGTTTCGCGATGTTTCGTGTTCGGCGTCTCGGTTTATCAGAACTTATCACCGATATTGGTAAACTTTCGTATTGCATGATACACATAAATGTGTTAGACAGCCGTAATAACTAGCCTATCAGCCACGAGCTGTTAAACCTGTCTGAAGTTTAATGATAAAGTTGTTCGAATATACGAGTCAATCGATTTTTGTAGCGTACATGAGATTATTATCGGTGGCATAGACTAATACATATGCAAGCACCCTAAGGACGCGCTATTTGACATCAGCAGAGTATTTTCTTCCCCGTAGCAATGAAGCAGCGAATTGACAGGATTTTTGTATAAAAATTGCGAGTGCTCCAGATAAAATCTAATCGAAACTAATACTGTAACTGCGAATGTGAGTTTTTTGACTCCGCTTTTATCCTTTATCTTCGATCATCATGAAACTTTGTACATGCCTTATTTTACCCAATAAGAAGTAGTTTTCCGAGGGATTGAAATTACATAGATTCACGCCTGTTTCCCAGAGGGATAGGCAGAGACTACGGATTTCCATTTGCTACGATCCTGACACACTTCTCTGGCTTCATTCACTTTCATCTCATTCCTCATACACGCCCATCGGTTCAAGGTGCTCTTAACCTGGCCTTTGTACAGGATTGTCCCAGGGATTGAAATATATTAACAAAATCTAGAAAAGTGAGCGAAGACGCGATCAAAATTTTGTTTGTTTATATTTTATACTAGTGGACCTGACAGACGTTGTCAAAGCCATGTAAAAATCCATGAACTGGATCGTAACGCCTTTGCCCAGTCTAGACCATCCATGGACCAACTCAAAAGTACACATAAAATTTCATTGAAATGGTCCAGCCGTTTTGGAGAATTTCTGTAACAAAATCCTCCTAAATATATATTTTTAATAAGATGTCATATTGCATGGGATTAATAAGTAAAAATATAAAACTATCTTCTGTTCCAGCTGCTTGGAGTAGCGTTGAACGGTATCTTATGACCCGGCGACATCGAGAACTCTCTTGACACCATCAAGCAGTCTTCCGATGAGAAGTACAAAAAGATATTCACCATCCTATACACCGTTAGCAAGGACTTGGATTTGTTCAACACTTATAAAGTAAGGTTCTGTTTCATGGTTTCAAAAAGATGGCGAGGTATTATTTTTCTACAATTGCTACTTAATATAATATTTTGATGGTCCATTTCAAGTTTGACGCGTACCAGGAGGATATTTTTTTCTACTTTTTTAGAGTCTTTTACTTTTTCAGGCAGTGTTATAGAATTTTTTTTTTGGCAGTTGCTGGTAGCAGTATAAATTTCATGATAAGGTCACGCCTATCACGTTGCTTAGAGGCTTCTCGGCCCTAGAGGACGAACCCAAATCGCTCGCTATGTAATTGTCGATACGAGCAAACTGCAGTATCAAAATAATGTTTCAACTAAACGCGTGCGCTAAGCTTGAAAAACTTTCACAGTAGTTAAACAAATATAAAAGAGATACCTTTAAAACATCAAAGGTTGTAAACGAATGCGTAAGCACGCTTGATTTGACTTAGTGGTACGCAGTTACCGTAGCTTATGACCACTCGGCGATCGATTGGGGTAAATCAATAAAGTAAGAAACACATTCGGAAAGGGAATTATACATTATATGAATGGACATACTGGCAGAAAATGTTAGTCCCGGAACCAGTACGTTTCTCTTAGTGAGTCTCTCGTACAACGAAGTGTAGTACCTAACATTGTTATAAATCTTACGCCGGTTTCTTGTAAAAAGTTCTGGCACGGACGAGTCCGTTTTCCATACTGTCAGTAAATCTCGAAATAAATAATAAATAATGATCGCCTCTACCCAAGGCCACAAAGCAACTATTATTATTATTATAGGTCCGTACATTTTTTATTTAAACTCATATTCACTGTTTCTCTGAATTTCCATTTATAATGTTTCAGGTAGACCAAATTTTGGAATGCAGGATAATCTCTGTGAGTGAGCAGGCGAGAGGTAAAGGCGTAGCTAAAGGGCTGATGGCTAAGAGCATAGATCAGGCCAAGCAAAATGGTTTTAAGGTTTGTCTGTTTGAAACTTTTTGTTTTAGAGGAAAATTTTAGAAGCTTCCCCTCTGCAGTAATTTAAATACTTTCTCTTTACAGTCTATATTATTATTTATAACTCACAGTCTATATACTATATTATTTACTAACATTTGTTCAATTTAAACTCACGTCTCCTTAACCCCGAATGGTAAGCAGGAGGTCTGTATACATTTATACAATCTGCCCGTCGTGTTTTAATTCTACATGCAATTCACCGGGCAATTTACCTGGCTACATGCCACTACCCTATAAGAAACGAAACCCTGGTAATCGTCAACATACCTATAAATTAATGCCATTGTACCAACGACTCTGCCCTTTAATCCTAAGCTCCAAACATTATTTCAGCTCTTTAAAGCAGACGCGACGGGCGCGTATTCCCAGCGCATATGCAGTTCCTTTGGCATGCATGCAATCAGCACGGTGCGGTATGATAACTATTTCGACGATGAAGGCCACCGAGTGTTTAACGTGCCACCGCCTCATGAAGCCCTTGTTGTTATGATCAAAAGATTCGGCGATGATGTTTAATAGATATTTAGTTTTTGCTGCCACAGTAATATAGCATTTTCCAGCTTGGTTTCAAGTGTTGGTAGCAATAGTTACTTTCAAATATTCCTTGTCAAAGGCATAATATAGAACGGAGGGATGAAGAATGGACGAAATTTAAATTATTTTTGTTGCTATAGTCGTTATTTAGAAATGTTCTCTTCGGTAAACTCGAATAATGAATAGCTAAAACATTTTAAGGTAATAAATAGTTTGGGTATTTTATTTAAGCTACAGCACACGTTACTTTATTGCCAAATAAAATAAAATCAGTCTCGTTACAGTTAAATGCAAACTTAATGGCGGCTCGGAAGTTAGCTGCGAGTGCAGATGTGCGCAGGTAGGTAGGTGTAGGCAGTATACGGATATAACTCACACACTAAATACAAGACGCGAAGGGCGAGTGCGGGTGAAAGAAAAGGCGGGCGGGAAGGTGCTCTGGCGCCCCGTGCCGTTACGTCCCGCTGACACCTAATATTGGGTTCTGCGCAATGACTTGTACGATGTTCAGAGCCTACATTAAGTTTGCATCGGACTATACCTAAGACGCTTCCACTCAGAGCCAAAAATATCACGCCAAAAAAATTAAAGCGTTAGTAATAATATCAAAACAGCTAGTACTATAATTATGTTGTATAGAACCAAACAAAAAGTTGTAAAATAATCTCTACTAATACTATGAATGCGCAAGTGTGTTTTATAGTTTGACCTTCTTTTGCGCAGCGTAAAGGATTAATGTAAATTTTGCATAGAGATAGCATAGAGCCGGCAATTGACATAGGCTTCTCGGCAAATTGATTAATTCCTGTGGGATTTGGCATACATACTTTTCTTAGAAACGCGGTAGCAAAACCACGGTATGAATTATGCAGGTAAGATTTTAGTGCGTGAGGATTTTCAATATTTAAGTTGTATTTTATGAATAGATGCTATTTAAAAAGAAAAAGCGGCCATAATATTAATCTTATTGAAATAACCCTTTTGGAGAAAGGAAGACGCATAGTATTGGATGCAATGATGATATTTAAGCACTATTTTTTTATAAACTTTTCCTGACAACAATGTCGTTGTTGGCAGAAAAAGTTGAATGATATAAATGTGTTATTTACTAATAGTTTTAATCGCAAGCGATTTACGCCAACCTTCTACACTGCGAAAGCTTTCCATTATACATTGATCCAATTTATATTACATCAGTTCAATAATAAAGCCCATCTAATAAAAAAATGTATAATAATCAATCCAGTGCATATTAAAGATATGCCTTGTTATTAAAGATACATCGATGACCCAATTTTTTGAAGTCAGAAGTCTTTAATACATACTGGATACATATTATATTCTCTTAGGGGCCGGCCACACTGCGGGCGGTCAGCGGTCAGAGTTCCGAGTTCTGCGTTCCGCGTTTACTGTGATGTTATGCGGTGTCTTAGAATCGTACACACATAAAAGCAGTCAGACCGCGGCAGTCTTAGCTCACTGTGTGGGCAACTGTGAACGCTGAACGCAGAACGCAGACCGCGGCTCGATGTGTTCGGCGATCTTAATTGTCGAGAGAAGGCACGGGTGTTTATATAATCTTTCGGATATTGAGTGTCGGTTAAACGAAGAAGTGTGCATAAGAAATAAGCTCCTATTAGTGATCGTTTTTTCACTAACGCTCAACAAGATATTTAAGCTCAATTGTTCGTCACAAATAAAAATCTATTATAAACTATATTTACTTGTTAATGTAGCGAGTAGTGTCTTGTAATATATTGTATTAATATTCGATGTTTATATAGTATTTTGGGGAGAGCACTAAGTTAAAGAAGGTTATACTTACCAAATTCAAATCCAGAAGTACAGAACGTAATGTAACCTGACGTTGTTATTAGTTTATTTTTTTAACAGTACTAGCAATTTGGGTTACATGCTTCTAGTATTCTTGTTCATCTCTCCAACTAAGCTAGAATGCTTGTATTAGGAGTGGGTTCATGTCGGTAGAGCATACATACATAGATTCTCGCCTGTTTCCCAGAGGGGTAGGCAGAGACTACGGATTTCCATTTGCTACGATCCTGACACACTTCTCTGGCTTCATTCACTTTCATCACATTCCTCATACGCGTCCGTCGGTTCAAGGTGCTCTTAACCTGGCCTTTGTCCAGAACGCCTCCGATCTGATCAAGAAACGTTCGCCTAGGTCTTCCTCTTGCGACTTTTCCATTCACACTAGCCTTATAAACTTTCTTAGTCAGTCTTTCCTCGTCCATTCTTTCTACATGCCCAAACCAGCTTGACATACCCTTTTCTATTCTTGTCACTATATCCACTTTCATGCCGCATCTCTCTCTAATCACACTATTCCTTATTCTATCTTTCAGAGTCACACCACATATATTTCTCAGCGCTCTCATTTCCACAGCATTTATTCTGCTCTCATGCTTCTTTTGCCATACCCAACTTTCACTTCCATAGATAAGTGTGGGCACTAATAGTCCTCTATGAACAGCCAAATGTGCCTTTTCGGAAACATTTCGACTGTTCATAAAAGCGCGTAGAGTTCCATTCACTTTGTTACCCCCAATCGTTCTCCTTTCAATATCTCCCTCATGTTTACCATCCCTTGTAAAAAGCAAAGGGTGGGATTCGAACCCGCGAACTCTCGATCGCAAGTACAATGCCTTATCCATTAGTCTACCGCCGCTTAAACATGTGTATTTAAAAAGCATGCATGCTTAAAGTTTAAAGGCAATTGTACAATGCACAGTTGGAAAGAGAAGACCTTAGGAAGCATTACCTAATCAGAGACATTCTGGAGAAAGATTAGGTTAAAATTTGATGGGAGTAACTTCAACATGGTGCATTTTTGTGGCACGTTTACAATCTTTTGTACGAATTTCAGACAGTCATAGAAGAAAATGTATAAGTACTTAGTTTGGGTAATATACCTTTCTTTGCCTTAGTTCTATATTTCGACTAGTCTTGTATTAAAAAGCCTATATAATTATTATGTTACTAGATGTGGCCTAAGTGTAAAAACGTAATAATATACAAAAAATATTTATATCGTTAAAATATTATTGTATAATTGTGTATGAATGAATAACGTTGAACATTTGCATTGTAAACAGTTTTAAGCTTGAAATCTGTATTTAAGTATGTACACTGTTCTTAACATTTATGAAAGGGACTCGAATAGTCGCATGAAAGCACAAATTATTTAATCAAGTATACCATTATTACGATTGTATATTTATAATTGTATAATTATTTAAGTAGAATAAAATTGTTCTTGATATTATATCTATTGTTTATATTTAAAGAAAGGTACTTAAAGGCTATAATCGACGGTTTAAAAATGTTCTAGAATATTACAAAATATAAATTATAAATAACGTAAGATACCTATTTAAAATGTATCACAATGTATTAAATACAGTATTATATCGTATTGCTAACAAATATATTACCGACCTTTTTTCTTGTCTAGTCGTGTTTATCAAATGTAAAACTGTAGAATTATGAAGTATATTTCCGAAAAATATTTTCTATTTAAGTTCCTACCTTGCAATGTGTTATTTTTTATACTATCTAAACGCCGATTTCTATACAGAAAATAATAATATACCTCTTTGTTACTAATATTATCACAATTTGCTACAAATTTTGTTAAAACACGGTACCTAATATTTTTCTAAAACAATAATTAACTATAATTATATGTATTTTTAGATACAATCCTTTCAGTATTAATATACCTCTTGTATTTACAATTTTGTAGTATATTTACACTCTTGTAGTTACTATCAATGTATAACATGTGTATGACGTATATTACAATTCACTTATATTGTTATAAATACGTATAAAACTAATAAAAAATGTCGCCGATGCGTTATCTGTGTTAGTTGAAGTAGACAGTTGTTGAAATTGTATTCGATATAACGAATATATTGTAATTTTAAGTAAATTTGTGTTATTATTTAATATTTCTATGTTGTAACTAAGTAAAATAATATACGTAAAATCTTTAAATCTAAATAAACATATAAAACAGAGTACAAATACCTGAACCCAACATATACATCACCGATAATTAAATACAGAGCGCCTAAAAAATATAAAACTTGGAAAATATCTTAATTTGTCATGTCAAGTTAAATAAATGATATGTTCTTTATTATTTTACCCAAATGTATATTCTCAGGTGATATATTTATGTATTTCCCTTTTTCCTTTGGGAAATGCTCCTTATGCGTACCCTTGTCACAAGGGGAGGCGAGAGGGTTATGTCGGGCTCTCCCGAGACTTCGGGCTTACCGACTAAAACCACCATAATGTGCCACCTCGCTTCTTTTTATGGAGGGTGGGTCGCTGGGACTGAAACTACATCAGCAACCCACCCAGCAGTGCCCAATGCAGAAATGTTATGTCTGTGGGCGACGACTCCTGAACGACGCGACGCCCTGGCACGACACAGGGCCGACAACGGCCCCGACTCAATGGCTGGCGGGCGAGAGATCCTCGAAAAGGCGCGCATCTGTGCGCCTTCGCCGCCCAATGAGACTTCACCTACAACTTGAACAAGTTCACGGCGCTGCACCACCCAACCAGGACATTGATATATCTATCAACCTATATTAAATCAATACAAGTTGTTATTTTAAAGAGAGTGACTGTGCAGTCAATCTGTTCATGTTATACACATAGTTTATAACTTATACGACCCTCAACTTGTCAAATCTTGGAATACCAGACATAAATAAAATCCTATTTTGTCTGGTATGCGATTCAATAGTTTAAATATGGCCATGAAGTTCTGTTCCCCTTTAAATAGTTCACATACCTAATCGATACTTGTGAACTGTGTCAATATAACAACTCCTCAAGGGATGCGGAATGCCAAATACTTAGCCATAAATACAGAATGGTACACTTGAATAGACCAATTTCCTCATACTTAGATAAAAAGTCAGCTATTGGAGAAAGTCTTTATATAGTTGAAACAACACTATAGCCACCTAATATGTCTATAGTGTTATTTCGACTGCATAAAAACACATTATAACACACAAACTACAATATTTTAGGCACCTAGACTCTTACATGTTATGCAGTTTGATGTACCTGCCAAAAGATGGCGTTTGATAGAACCTTGTTATAAAAGTCGTGCTGCGAACAACGAACGAGAGGTGCTTTGAAGTGTACTTTTGTCTTGTTGGATTTACTTATATTTTGACGTTTTACAATAATAATATGCACCAGCCCTGGATATAAACTGTCCCACTGCGTAAAGTTGTAGAGGCTATCTGAGGCAACAAATAAAAAAAAAGAGAGTCTCTTCTCATTGTGAGAGGGGTGAGGCCGGGTGCCGGCCAATGCGGGTTGGTACACTTCACACATCTTCGAGATCATTATAGGAAACTCTCAGACATGCAGGTTTCCTCACAATGTTTTCCTTCACCGTTAGCGAAGCAGGCGATAATTAGCTGTTTAATACGCACATAACTTTGATTAGTCTGAGCTGCGACTTTGGCTGCTGACCTTAAGATCGAACCCGAGACCTCTGCGCGGCAGTCCAACGGGTTCCCACAAGACTATCGCTGCCAAACTTTGAGGTTATTGTATAGTTAATATTTATAATTGTACAACCATATTTATAATTACTATTGAAATGCAAAATTAAACAAATCATTTATGTTTTTTATAGAAGGGTATCGAAAATTAAAATTTATGAAAGTTGCACACTATAAAATATTTTTTTGTTTGTTGGAACTAGTAAGTAGTAAGAAGTAATTATAAAAATACCAATCCGCTCTTCTAACCGAATATTGTATATTAAAAAATCTAAAGTGGTAATAACTTATAGACATTTACTTTTTTATAATTTTAAAAGACAACTGCCGCTCTAAGCATATTCCCTGTGTTGCGGGGTACTTCATAAACATTCAAACAACGGACGAAAAGAACATCCAGAATCGGAATAACCATTTGTGGCTCACAAAAAATTTGTCCGCGTGGGATTCGAACCCACAACACTCGGCGTAATGGTAGTGGCGAGGCGACCACCTAAACCACTACGCCAGCTGTGCAGTCATGTTCAGTTGTTTCAGTTTATGGAGAGACTAGCTGTGCCCGCGGTTACACCTGCGTTTATGGTTACTGCGCCGCCTCCGTGGGTCGTAGAGTGATGTTATATAACCTATAACCTTCCTCGATAAATAGGCTATCCAACACTTAAAGAATTTTCAATTCAAACGAGTAGTTCCTGATATTAGCGCGTTCAAACAAACAAACTCTTCAGCTGTATAATATAAGTATAGATTAAATTATCAATTTAGATTCTCAAAGCAAATAAATCAATGACAACAGTAGTACCACCAATAGTATACCATCAAGGTTCTCAAAAGCGACTCGATCACCGATACTTTCAATTTGCATTTACTTGCTATATAGATGCAACTAAATTCAGGATTTTTGCGTCCAGTAGCTTAGTAGGCTGTTACTACACCCACGAGATGTAATGTGGTAGTTAAGGTATATTAGTTCATCACCACACAGAATAACTGTTCCTGTAACAGTGATAAAACAATTTTGCTTCTTCTATTTCTATTTATAGAAAAGGGCATCTGCCTCACTAGGAATAATTCCTGTGTCGCGGGGGATTTTACCCACATTTAAACAAAGAACACCCAGTTTCGGAACAACCATTTGTGGATCACAAAAAGTTTTATCCCGTATGGGGATCGAACCCACAACTCTCAGCACGGTGGCAGTGACGAGCAACCACATAAACAACTGAGCCATCCGTGCAGTCATTGTCTATTTATTACAATGTCTTTTTTTTAATTTTAAACTCTCTCAATAAACACAACTAATTCAGCAATTGTGCCTAAACTAAATATACAATAATTACGTTAATTGTGCTTAGAGGTCAATACATCATTGCGGATATACTAATAAAAATAACTAGCATTAGTTGCAATTTAACCGTTAGTAAGAACAGAACTGTCAGCCCTGTTGTACTTAAAATATATTTTTTTAAAGTAATTAATATATTTTGAATGAAAAATAATGGGTTCTGATCTGCCTGTATTTACAAAATGCTTATTCTGTCTGCCTTTGCGACATGGTTTAATCGGATGGGGATGTTTCAAAGTGGTGAGTGTTTCGAATAATTATAATGATTATTTAATTCAGTTTTATAAAGATATTATAATACCGGCCATTTATTATTATTAACTAGCTGACCCGACAGTCGTTGTCCTGTCAAACTATACAAAAATATATTTTAAGTAATTAAATTCAATATCAAAACGTCATTAAATTTTTTTTTTTCGTATAAAATACCATTAATATTTTCTACATTTCGATAAATCCCGCGGATCTTTCGCAAATTTGTGTTCATACAGACCTGTCCTGACAATTACAAACGCAACCAGAAAAGATACACGAGAGAACGAAATCCGTCGAGCCGTTCTTAAGTGATGCTCTGTCATATATGTAGTGATTGATTTTTATTTATATAGATATCACGTCAGTCACGAGGCGACCCCTCGTCACTGGCCGCCGCACCGAGTGTTGTGGGTTTGAATCCCACACGGGACAAAAATTTTTGTGTACCGCAAATGGTTGTCACGACGTGTGACACCCACAGGTGTCTGGGTGTTATTTGTGTCCATTGTTTGAATGTTTGTAAAGTTCTTCGTGACACAGGAGTAAATGCTAGAGCGGGAGTTGACTTTTAAAATAATATGTGTTTTTTATTTTACAGATCGTAAGTTGTTTAGTAGCAATCGGTGCTTGTTATCTATTATTGGGGGCCGTAAAACTATCTCAGTCTGAAGAGGAAAGTTTCAAGGTGGTCCCCTCTACTATAATATTTATATGTGCCATAGCAGTTGTAGCATTGCTGGACATAGTATTGAGCATTCTGCTAATTACCGGCTGCAAGAGGGTACGTTAATTTTATAAGTACCTACTATAAAAAAAAGAAAATTATGGATGTGCCCACACCGTACTTAGATCGCACGAAAAGAAGAAGAGTAAGCTAACACATTAGATAGAGGACGATAGTGTACTAAGTATAATATGAGCGATCGTGATAATACTATATTTACTAGCGGTTGCCAAATGGGCAAAATTCCCATAATTGATTTAAATTTTAAGTTTGACCGTTATTAAGGTTTTATTGTCTTTAACTATATCATTATAATCACATTTCATTTAGTCACCTACTCCACATATATATGTAACCATAGTTACGAAATCAAATTTCGTTTAGTCACCTACTCCACATACATATGTAACCATAGTTTCGAAGAATTCTACGACATCAACCGAACAATGCCGAAATACTACGAACGCGATTCGACTGCTTGTGTGAAATGCATGGTTGTGTGCGTGTAGTGTTTTTTCATTAGGTAATTTAATGTATTTCTAATGCATATTTTATAAAAATATTAGGATTCGCCACTCCTTCTCCACATAAACTTTAACTGTGCCAAATTTCATACGCCTCCGTCCGCGCAATTTTCGTAAAAAGGGGTACAAAGTTTTTGCTTCACTTATTAATATATAGATAATTCAGATGTCATGTTAGCATTGTGTGTCGGATGACAATGGAACGTTCAGAAAGCTTGTTTTCTTTCACTAATAATTTTTGTAGAGTAATAGTCGTTGCACAGATGGCGCGGAGGTTAAAGCACTTAACCTATTGAGTCGCGGCGGAACACCGGCCGCCAGATACAATAAGTTTTCAATTATGTCTGGCATTCGAACAATGGCAGTGGTGAAACGACCACTTTAATCATTAGTTCCCAAAGTGGTTCAGGTGAACCCCCAGGGTTCCACAGGAGACTCGACGGGGGTCTACTTTGGCGTGACAAAAATATGGGATTCACAATTCGTAAGCGGAGTCCACGAAAATTTATTTGCTTTCTATAGTGAAGAACTAAAATGTTGGCTTGACTTCACCTATCAATGAAGGCAGATAATAAGTCTTAGTTTAACTAGCAGTAAATTAAATAGGTATGGTACTTGTCGGAGAGTTGGACGGAAACTCGCTTTTGATATGATGTAGCAACAAAATATAGGCGTGGTGTTATACTTCGTACGTATACTAATGATAGGCAAATACAAGAGAAATAAAATAATAAAGGTTGACTGTGATTATCTCTGATTTGATCGGTAACGCAGTGAGTTCGTCACACCAAATGTGTCCGCGCTCACATCTCCGGCGCTTATATGACGTCAATATGAAAGTGGCAGCCATAACTGTCACTCCAACTGACACATTGACTCTGTGGCGACCTCACTCAAGCTTACGATTGACGTTTCGAAACAAACCAATAGATAGCACTTTATTAAATACCAATAACAGAAATAAATTGCATTCCAATGACAATTTTCTTGACGCTTCGACATACTCATAGTCAAAGTCAAAGTCAAAAATCATTTATTCATTTAAGGTCACAAAGTAACGCTTATGAACGTCAAAATATATAGGTTAGTGTGTTTACTAAGTTACTGGAGCTACATTTTGGTTAGTTGCTAGGTTCAGACAAAGGGTTGAGCCTATGAGAAGAAACCTGCAAGAAAGTCACGGCCGTTCTTTTAAATTACCAATTAAATATAATTTCACTATTTTACAACTCAGATTAACAAGGTGTTGCATATACCACTGACTATAAAAAAAAAACTAAAGATAATAACACTAATAACTTAATAATATTATATAGATGAAATAATTTGAGCTGAGGTATATTTTTTTAATATAAATCTAAAATAGACAGTAGGGTAGCATGATGGCGCATTCAGTTACACTTTGTGACTACTAACTTACATTACTAAATTGACTTATAAGTAATACAGATTTTTGAATCCTGTATGCAACAAGCAACTAGTTCCATGAGTTTTTGTCATTTAAATAGTCGTTGACTGAATAATAACCCTTTCGAATAAGTTGTATTTTAACGGCGCTTATAAATTTAAGCAATGGTAAATTAATTATTAATTATAATATATATATTTAATTATAATAAATATATAATATTAATAGGTTGTTTATTAAAAAAACGTATACTGAGTCCCGCAAATGTATTGTGAACTTTATGTAAACGATGATATGGGTCTACTAACTTATGCTTATTTCTAGTGTTTACGTTATGGATATCACTATTCTTATTATATAAGTGAATATTATGTTTAATAAACATAATGTTAGCAAATATATATTGCGACGCAACAGTAAATATGCCTATTTCTTTAAATCGATCTTTTAGGGAATCTCGTGGTCCTAAATTATAGACACCACGTATTGCACAATTTTCAAGAATAAAAATTGTCTCGATATCAGTTGCTTTGCCCCACAATAATATACCGTAGGACATGACACTATGAAAGTAACTGAAATATACAAGTCTTGCAGTATCTACATCAGTAAGCTGTCTTACGTTCCGAATTGCGTATGCGGCTGAGCTAAGTTTCCCTGCAAGACACGATATTTGAGCGCCCCACTGAACTTTATGAACTAAAGTTAATCCTGAAAAAACTGTAGATTGAACTAAAGTAATAATTTCATCATTTATATTTATAATCACGTTAGGACTCTATACATTTGGCAATGTAAATTTGATACATTTAGTTTTTTTAGAGTTTAGTAGTAAAATATTCGTCGTAAACCAGTCCCGGTCTTGCGCGAGTGAATCATTAACAGCACGTAAATATGGTGCTTTCGGTCTACTATAAAAATAAAAATAAGGTATGTGTCATCTGCGAATAAAACAATGTCACACAAATCCTGTACAAAGAACGGCAAATCATTTACGTATACTAAAAACAGAAAGGGTCCTAAAATTGAGCCCTGTGGCACGCCCAATGTGACTGGTAATCCAGAAGATCTACTTCCGTTGATATCAATGTGTTGTAGTCTATCGCTTAGGTAGGAATCAAATAAGTCAAGTGCAGTATCTTGGATGCCATAATATCTGAGTTTTCGCAACAGTGTATGATGGTCAACGCAGTCAAAGGCTTTAGAGAGATCACAGAATACGCCAATTAAATCTTGCGAATTTTCAGGCACTGAATATATGTTTGAAAAACGTAACGCCCGCATCTATCGTCGTTCTACGATAGATGCGGCCGTTGCCCTTCCTAAAACTATATTGATCTGCATGAAATAAATTATTTATACTGAAGTGACTCTCTAATTGCTGTAATATAATCTTCTCAAATATTTTACTAATAGCAGCTAATATTGAAATCGGCCTAAAATTACTAGGGTCACTTTTGCATCTATTTTTAAATAAAGGTATTATTTTACTACATTTCATTAAGTTTGGAAATATGCCCACATAAATGCATCCGTTGAATATTGCGGCTAGGTGTGGCGCTATATTAACAATAATACTTTCAACTAATTTTACCGAAATACCCCAGATGACAGCTGTTTTTTTTTAACTAACTTACTTACTTTATATCACACGGATGTACACGTTCAAACCTAAATAGTACTTGCACTCTTCCACGTTGCTCCTAACTAAGTATTCTGCTCGAGCTGGGCAAGACCTAAGGGTACTATGTAGTTGTGTTTAAAGGTATTTTTGCGAAGTAGTTATTCATTGTGTCGGCTACTTCCAAATTATTTGAAATTACGTTATTATTTATATTCAGCTCAAATTTATTATCACGCACCTTGCTGCGACCTGTTTCATTGTTAATAATCTTCCATGTAGCTTTAATTTTATAATTAGATTTTTTGAATTTTAGTTTTCAGATAAAGGGACTTGGCAGTGGCACAAGTCTTTTTAAATAATTTTGAATAACTTTTAACATATTGAATAAAATTTGGATCGAAATTGTATTTTTTCATACCATATAATTCATATAACTTTGCTCTACTTTTATATATCCCAGATGTTGCCCAATCACAAAACTTAATCTTATTATTCTGACTAAAGGTCTTACATTTAAAAATATTATTATATTCTAAAGTAATTATGTTAAGTAAATACTCATATAGTTCGTCTGGATTATCCAGAGAAAGGTCCATATTGACAACTTTGGCATTTATGTTATCATTAAATTCCTTTAAGCGATTAGATGTCATCGGTCTACATGTGACCTTATTCTCTTTATGAATTGTACTCACAGGAAATACTACCTTTTGCCCACAGATGTAAGTTCACTCATTATGGCCATATTTAGAAATTGGCAGTCGCAAAATACATTATCTAAGCAGGTAGCAGAATGTGAAGTGATCCTAGTGGGTTCAGAAAATAAATGCAGTAAATTAAACGATCTAAATAAACTAATAAGTCTTCAAGAGAGAGCTGACTACTCAAGTAAATTAACATTAAAATCACCACTCACTACTATATGCCTATTACCAAAACTCAAGCGTTTTAAAATATCCTCTATTACGGTTTCAAATACACTAAAGTCACTTTGCGGTGGTCGGTATACACAAACTATGACATGTTGCTTTAATTCCACACAGAATAGTTCAACAGTGCGCTCGATGGAAAGATTTACTATATATTTACGTTCTTTACATTTTATATTGTTACATACATATATTAGAGAGCCACTATGTATAGAATTATTTCTTCCAAACGCACTTACAATTAAATAATATTCGTTATTAAATATTAATTGATTAGTTCTTAACCAATGTTGCGTTATGCCCATATTCGAATAATATGTGGTTTAAAAAATTTATCTATTTCTAACTCCATGCCGGATAGACCCTGAATATTCTGATGAATTAATCTAATACTGTGTGTATGCCTATCTTTGTCTCATCTAACAGTTTAAACAACTAGAAGTGTCAATATGAGAATTTGTATTTCGTCCGTTGTCACAGTGATGAACTGCTACGACTAGTAATTTATGTAGATTCGTGGATCCGACTTAAGACACAGCATGAAACACTTCTTTGGTCACAAATATATTATGAATAAAATATAATATAAAGCAAGATACTAAATAATATTTCGTGCCTGCACTAAACATTTCGTGGAAGAGCCGCAGCCAAGGCACGGTAATGTTATTAACAGTATTCTATCTTCATACAAACGGTCGGAACTCGAGACATACTTACGCGCCTCGGCGTTGGTATGCGCTTGGTTCGCAACCAGTCGCGAATGCGCCGCAGTGACGAACGGACGCCGGTGTGAATGTGATTGTTTTGTAAGCAGTAAGCGTGCGATTTGTGATGATTTGATTTTATTGAACACTTTCTATTTCATTCACTACGAATTTCACTTTTTATAATATAATATACAAAGTGGCGCAATGCTTATCACGTTAAATGATATACTACTGTAAGCTGGTTGATATAAGACGGTTAACATAAACAAAAAACTTATTTTCACAGAAATTAAGAAAGATTCTTATGAACAAAGTCAATAAATAAAATTAGACATAAATTGGAACACCATTGTAATAAGCACACACTAACCTATTTTTTTCGTCACAAGATTATGGACCTTATTTCTTTTGGTTTTTTTGTTTCTTATTGTGATTTTTTCGTTTGTTTGTTTTGTTTTAATATCGCAGCTTGAGGTCTTTGACATTTATATCTGCATTACACATAATGTTCTAAATTATGAAAACAAAAAAAACTGTCCTGTGGCTAAACTACTGAATACATTTGCTTCATAATTTGTAAATCGTCAAAGAATACCATGTAGTATATGCGGTATCAATAAATGTGATAAAATTTGCGCCACTTTGTATAATATTTACAATCACAAAACTAGAAAGAAACTCAAGTAGGTAGATAAAATTTAAATACTGTAGGCGGGCAGCCCTAACACGTGTCTACGAACCGCGTTGTTGTAGGTAATTATTTCAAGAACAGGGCCGAGTTACAATACTGTATAGATATCATTACCGTGGCCAAGAAGTCAAAGAGCCACACACGGCTCGCGGGCCCCAGGTTGCCGACCACTGAGCTATATCATCACCATACATATTTGTTACAGAAAAACGTGAAAGTGCTGAGAATATTTTACAGCTACAGTAAGCTTATGGTGGCTCTTACAATAGGATGGAGCGTCTACTACGTCGGCTTGACGATTTACAATATGTTTACCATCAATTTTAAATACATCTCGGTGAATCTGTGTTTGAATGAACTCGCCGATGTACTCATGTACTTTTCTGCTGCCGGTAAGATTTATTTTTGTTGTATTCTTGGCTGATGCTCTCAGGACCGACCTTTAAAATACTTTAAAACCAAAGGCTTCAAGTAAACCTAAAGGGCGAACCCCTAAACGGCTGCTCCAAGTCTCCAGGCGCCCAATTTCAGGGGACGTTTATTTCACCTCAGTGGTACGGCAAAACAAATTTTTTGAGTAGTATAGCCTCGCTGGTTTCAGCATGAATGGGCCGGCTCGAGCGGGGAAGGACTACCCTCTCACAAAATATCGACGTGAAATAGCAGTATTCCTACTGTTGTATTTCGTTTGGTGAGTGAGAGTGCCGGAGGCCCAATTATCCTCTTTCCCCCTTCCCGCTCCTTCTCCTTCCCATTTCCTCCTTTCCTAAAGGGTCGGCAACGTGCAAGTGATGCTTCTGGTATTGCAGGCGTCCATAGGCTACGGTGACCACTTACCATCAGGTGGGCCGTATGCTTGTTTGCTACCTTAGTTGTATAAAAAAAAACAAATAAATGTATATATAAGAAGCAAACAAGGAGGACGCCAAAGTGTGATTTCGGTCCATCCTATTTGCCTCCGACGGCCAACGCCCTAGCGTAAACTAACTAGCTAAGGTTGCGTAGAGGTGGATAAATTTGGCAGTCACATATTATTAATTGAACATTCGATAAAGTGATACATTTTTAGAATGCGACTGCTGTGCATGAGGTCTCGGGTTTGAATCCCGGGTCGGGCCAATAAAAAAAGTTATTGGGTATTTCTGGAAATCTCAATAGCAGCCCGAAGTTAGTAAGTTGGCGGTGTTAGACAACCCGCGCCTCGGAAAGCACGTAAAGTGCGCCTGATGTCTCTCCGGTTGTGTCGGATTACTTTCCCATCGGATCATGAGAGTTAGGGAGCAGATAGTGCACTTGTGTTTGCGCACATACTTGTGCACTATAATATCTCCTGCGTAGATGGCTAGTCTCCGTTAAGATTGACCGCTGTGACCGAATTTCTAAATTCGGTCTGGCGGAGATTATTATTACCAATAATTTAATAGCTTATGATCATATTAACTTGCTGTTTTATCATGTTTGACTGCACAGATAGTATAGTGGTTTATGTGTCGCATTACTACTGACACGGACAGAATATTATGTGATCCACGAGTAGTTGTTCCGAGTCTGGGCGTTCTTTGTGTCCATTATTTGAATATTTATAAATTCCGCCAAGAAGCGCGAGTCTCTTTCTAAGAAAAAGGATATAAAAAAGATACTTTACTACCCAATGTATGACCACAGTTAACAGTTACATAATATACAAGTTTGTTTTTAATTGTAGGTTTACATTTCTACATTATGCTGCTAGTAAGAAGCTTGATACTAAAACTGGACAATGGAGGACAAATCAAGTTCGTTAACAATGCGACAGACGCTGTATGTGTAGTGGACAAGGATTTAAATGGAGATAAAGATGTAGAGAATTACAAGAAAGAAGGCAATAGTGGAGAAATATAAATTAATTAATATGTTTTATGAACAAAATTGTGATTAACCTTAATATTTACAATAAATTATCACTTAACATTTATAGTTCAATGTTGCAACCAGTATAATGACAACCTTAATTTACCATTTACTAATTTATTTTATTAAGGGCCTGTCCCACCACCTCTAAACAGCATTTATCTATAAGATAAAGGTCACGCTATCTCTCTTCTTTACTCTAACAAGAGTGAGATAGCATGCGATTTATCTTTCGCATAACTTTTACTTGTTAGTTGTGAAACTGGCCATAAGTGGTAGTATCCAATGGATATGGCATTGAGAGTGGGTTCGAATTCTAACATTGCACTGCCAACATGAACTTCCTCGTGACACAAGTATTATAAATAAATAAATTAAAAAATATATATATTGTTAGGTATGCGACTACTGTGCATGAGGTTCGATGCCCGGGTGGGCAAAAATGCTATTGGGTTATACTGCTGTCAAGAATATTTCAGTAGCTATACGAAGTCTGGAACTGTGCCCGATAGATGTCAACGAAATCGCCCCCATTACGTAATTTATTTTCTATTTTTATAACTACAATTCAGTCTTACGTGTTCTTTCTATGTTTGTAAAATACCCGCGTGATAGGTTTCTTTCTGTCTCAAGAAGAGGCTTTTTTAATAGAAACTGCAGTGGTACTTAGAGATTTAAGTCATTGCTTCGTCATAGCTACTGCGCGCAAGTACTGTGAGTTGGATTCCGAAACAGGGCAACATTTTTGTGACCAGTAAATATATGCTCCGAGTCTGGATGTTCTTTTTGTCGTTAATTGTACATTTGTAGTCTCTCGTGCACAGTAATTATTACTAGTACGGAGTTGTCAAAGCAATACTGGCTTGTGATTCCTAGAATTCTTGTTGACACCTCCAGCTGAACTAAATACTTGTATTACATATAGTTAGTATTACATTCTCGTATATATGAGCAGCGATAGCTCAGTGGGGAGACCAACAGACTGCAATGCAGAGGGTCTCGGGTTCGAACCCACGTCGCGCACCTCTACTTTCAGAAATTATATGACTTTTCGAAATTATGTGCGTATTGATTGACAATTATCGCCTGCTCCGTGCCTCGGAGAGCACGTTAAGCCGTTGGTCCCGGCTGCCATGAACATCTATGGCAGTCGTTATTGGGAAAGTCAGTACCCTCTAATATCCTGACACTGGTCTAGCCTTAGGGTATCGTTGGCCTTCGGGCTGCGGAGGTCAGGTGGCAGCCGCTCCATGTAAAAACTGATATCCAGTCAAATCCGGTTAGACCAGAAAAGCCGACCCCAAGTGACTAGGGAATAATAAGGCTAAGGGAGAAGAAGACTTATAGTACATTCTCGATATATGTTCTCGAATATATGTGAAGTCTCCCAATCCACACTGGGCCAGCGTGGTGGACTATGGCCTTTTTTTTTTTTTTTGACCCAGGAAAATCCTTTATGGATACCCCCTGCCCCGGGGGGGGAAGGGTGGTTATGTGAGACTCTCCGCCCCTGAAGGGGGTCGGTATACACACTAAAAACCTGGGGTGAGCAGTCCCTCCGCCGACGGAGTGGGGCGGGATGGGGTCGCGTTAGCAATCACCATCCCGCCCCGGCGGTTGGCCCGGCTGATGGTGACCGGGCCTCAGCACCTATGGAGGGAATGCCTTGCTCACCAAGGCCATCCCCCAGACGTGTGGAGCCGTGCAAGCCGGTAGAGAGTCCCCCGACTCTGTACCAGTGACCCCACTATACAGGAGCGAAAAGGCGGGCAAATCGCCTCCTTCTCGCTCCCGTCCGTCTGCGCCGGAGAGGGTCAGCGAGGAGGTTGTTCTCCCTGACCCTCTCCGCGGTCTCCTTCTGCGCCATGACAGCTTCGCATAAGGAGACCACTGCCTGCCGCGACCTCTCGCCGCCGAGCATGGCGTTGATCACGCTCGGCAGGGAGAGATCTCCGCCTAGTGGTGGACTATGGCCTAACCCATCTCACACTAAGAAGAGGCCCGTGCCCACCGTGCTTCACCATTAAAGCGAGCGATAATTAACAATTGAATACGCACATAACTTCGAAAAGTTAGAGATGCGTGCCTCGGGAACGAACTCGGGTCCTCTGCGTGTCACTCTGTGTCACATCGTGCTATCGATGCATGCATTGTCACATATCAAACGCTTCGTCGGCAATCCAACGTTGAGTGATATTAAAAATAATTTGTTTTACAGTCATTAGAAAATAATCTATGGTCATATAGATCGATTGAAAAGCTCGTTAGCTACATAATTGAACCTACTTACAAAACACGAGTATCATGAAGCACTCTGAAGTGAAAATACAAAGTAACGTCCTTGTGCAGGCATATCGATCATTATAATGCTTATTTACTAACTACCGGTTGACTATCATGCCAGTGATTGGTTTCATTTTAAATATAGGCTACTGGGAATACTGATTGATTTGGCGTATGAGCTTATTGTAAACCGGTGAAGTACATTTTCAATCGATAATAGAAGAAGATTCAGAGACAAATATCAGAGTTGAAGGCTATGTTTGTTCGACTGCACGGATGGCATTGTAGTTTAAGTGGTCGCCTCAGCGCCGAGTGATGTGGGTTCGAATCCCAAATGGGACAAAAATTATGTGATTCGCAAATGTGTGCTCCGAGTCTGGGAGTTCTTTGTATCCGTTGATTGAATGTTTGTAAAGTGTCCCGCGATACAGGAGTTAGTTATAGTGTGAAATGACTGCTCAAAAAAACTTATGCCTCTTTCTCAGACTATATTTGTCTCTATATAGAGAATATTAATATAGAGAAATGCTAATTAGTTAATATTAGTTCAGTAGCAGTTCTTTAAAAAAAAAGGAGCGATGGCTCAGTGGGGAGACCAACAGACTGCAATGCAGAGGGTTTCGGGTTCGAACCCACGTCGCGCACCACTAACGTTCGGAAGTTATATGACTTTTCGAAATTATGTGCGTATTGATTGACAATTACCGCCTGCTCCGTGCCTCGGAGAGCACGTTAAGCCGTCGATCCTGGCTGCCATGAATATCTATGGCAGTCGTTATTGGGAAAGTCAGTACCCTCTAATATCCTGTAACTGGTCTAGCCTTAGGGTATCATTAGCCTTCGGGTTGCGGAGGTCAGGTGGCAGCCGTTCCGTGTAAAAAACTGATATCCAGTCAAATCCGGTTACACTAGAAAAGCCGACCCCAAGTGACTTGGGAATAATAAAGGCTAAGCGAGAAGGAAAAAGCAGTTCTTTATATTAGTTCAGGGGGACAACGGCTAGCCCATGGATTAGTCATTCTCTATATCGCTATATTTGACGGATGACCCAATATGTCGTCATCACAAACAGTGACATTACAGTGAGCATAACGAACTTTGACATGAAAATATCATAAAATAAGGCATTTAGTTGATTAAAGTCACATTACCAAAATCAAAATCATAAATACGTCTATTCATATATATCACGAAGTAGCACTTATGAACGCCAAAGGTACACTTATTTATGTGAATTTACATTTACACTTACCTGTTGTCAACTTTTCCCACACACGACCGACGATTTTTAATGGCTTTTTACAATATTGCAAATAGCAACCGATTGATTCAAACAGATGTGTAAAATAAACATATTGTTTATTTTACAAATCTGTTCTGTAAGAATCTGTATCTATAAATATACCATCGATGATATCATTTAATGGCACTAAATAATAATTAATTGCAAACGCCTACATTACATTAACATGAAGCATAGCCTAACGTAATAAACTGTTTTATTATTGAACAAGTACTAAAGTGTATTTTATAGAAGTACTAGTAGTTTTCCCGCGGTTTCACCCGCGTAAGTCCCGTTCCCATGTGAATATCGGGCTTCACCCCTTCACCCCTTTCGGGGTGGAATTTCCAAAAATCCTCTCTTAGTGCTTCCCTACACTCTCCAAGGAACATACATGCCAAATTTCAGCTTCTTGCGTTCAGTAGTATCGGCTGTGCGTTGTCTGTCAGTCACTCAGTAACGGAAGAGTTTTATATAATAGTTTTTTTGTTTTTTTTTTACATGGATGTTTGTCTTGGTCTGGGTGTTTCTATGTATAATAGAACAGGCATATTTACAAAAAAAAAAGTATATCTGTATGTTTATCCATTGTCTAGTACCCATAGTACAAGCTCTGCTTAGTTTGGGCTAGATGGTGTTGTGTGTATGTGGTAGAATATTATTATTATTATTATTATTATTATATATATAGATAGAGCAATTAAAGGAATCATAATAGTTATTAGTTGAGATCCTAAAGTTGAATGTAAGTAAGCGGACTGCAGTAAGACTACAAAAACGCAGTTAGATTAACGCAGTTGTTTGCTTGACTGCGGATACGACAGATTATATCAATAGCGTAATAGAACTGAGTAACTGTCCCACTGCTAGAATCGGGCTTCTTCTCAGTATGAGAAGGGTTCAGCCATAGTCCACTACATCGACCCAGTGCGGGTCCGTAGACTTCGCAGATCTTTGAGAATGTTATGTAGTACTCAAGTTTCCTCATGATAATTTCTCAACGTTGAATATATCTTAATAATATTGTTGTTATTCGAAATGCGTCAACGTAATTACTATTAAATATCAATTCGAATCTTAAGCGTAAAGCAAGCTAAAGAAGATTCGAATGATTACAATCAACAAACGAAACATAAGTTTATAAACATGATTAGTCAGAGCAAAATGAAATAGTTATTTATTAACCTGTGGTATGCCGGAACGTGGATCTACGCGAGACACAATGCTTTTTCTATTATGTCTGGTATTCGGGCATACAAGAGGTTAAGCTATACTAATATTATAAAGAGGAGAGATTTTTTTTTTTGTATTTTTGTTTGGAAGGATTTAACTCAAAAACAACTCAATGTTATCTTCCACTATTAGTAAGCTATATTATCATTGAGTAACATAGGATTTATTTTATTTTAATAAAAGTAAGCTGTTACTGACATAACTTACTTTCACGCGAGCGAAGCTGCGGGCAAAACTAGTATGTCATAAAATCTTTTCATTTTCCTTTTTAAATTAGATCTGCCGCACTAGCGTTAATTCCGATTCATATAGTTTATTATGTGGTCATAAGTTTTTGAATAGTTCAATATTGTTATATATTTGCGCATCGCTCATTTATCTTAAAATCTTAATTTGTCCCTCAGCCTTTTAAAATTTTCTTCGTTACTGTTATGATATTTTCCCTTTTTACACTGAACTGATTAATCGAATGCCACATAACATTTCTAATGATGACAAATTAGAATCTGAAAACTTCTACCCCCAAAAATCAATCACAAAACTGTGAACAAATATCAATATGATCACAATGTTGTATTGAACAATGTCAACAGTACGCACTCTGAAGACAGAGCTAATGAAATAAAACATTTCGGCGCCGGCCTGTCGGCCAGAGTCGGCGCGCGGCTGCTGGGACGATGCCAAACATTGATTGTGGGACATTCTGAGATTTGGGGCTCGTGATTTTTATACACTTCACTATGCTGGATATATTCAACACCAAAAGAATAATAATGCTTCCTGGAAAACTTTTAAGTTTGCTTTGAAAATCAAACGTCTTAAAGCTTGATTACTGACCTACATTTTCAGGCAGAGAGATTTTGGGTTTTCTGTTAGGCTGTTTCGATCATGTGTGCTGCATAATAGAGCTATATATTCGGCCTCTATAACGTAAAACTTTTAATAATACCTGACGTAATATAACGCGATGTGACGTATGTGTACATATATTATTTGTATTATATAATACAGGTGCTACAGGTATCAAATCATCACGAAATATGTAATCCTGTAAAAAAAAACCTGGTAAAACTTTGAGTGGACTTACCTCAAACATTCAGTTCACAATTTAATTCACATTATGTACATATCTAAAATAAAATATTGATTATCGGACACCTTACCAGTTAACGTTGATACTAACAAATTCTATAATGCTTATACCAGTTTTGTAAATGGTACTTTTTTATAAAATTATTTTATTGTTATTATTGTTAGCGATTAATTATAGAAGGGGTGAAAATAAAAACAAAACAATTACAATAAGAAACAGGATAATAATAGTAGTAATAGTAGTAAGATAAGTTTTTAAGCTGCAGGATGACTAACAATCATAACTATAATATACTACTTCGTATATCCCTTGCTATAACTATATAGCAAAAAATATATATTATATTTATAAATACTCAGTTGCAGCATGAGGTCTGAGGAAATGTGCTCGGCAGACGAATATGGGTCCTACAAATTGTTCACTGGTAGTCAGAGGACAGTTCCATTATTACAGCTGTTTGGGCAACTTCGGCCTTTAAATCCCCGAAAATAACAACTTAAGGCAACAGCAAATAAATTAATTGTAGTTGATACAAGATATTGATTTACTATCAACTACAAGACTTTCTTTCCTAACAGTTTCAAAAACAAATGAAACTATCGGTTTCCCTTGGTTTTTAAAAATGATTATATTAGGCACCAAATACTATCAATTTTCAAAATTAGTTTCGTCTTCGCGACCTGGCAACAGTCTTGAAGTCGACTCTTAAATAAATTACACAGAAATCTTTCAAGTTCCTCTCAAACTCAAACTAAACGTGAAGTAGAAAATAAACTCGCGAATCATAAAATGGCGGCCTAAATTCTTGTATAAACTGAATAAATTATATAATAATAGTTTTTAAGGTAAACTAAATTAAATATAAACTAAATTTTGCCCGTGGCTCCGCTCGCGTTATTCAAGATTTTTTCAATAATTTTCTACCCCTTAGGATCAGTACTTTTTCTGGATGAAATGTACCCTATGTTCTTAACTGTAACCCTGCTCACAGGAGCGTTTACTGGTCACTTTGGCACCAATGACTTCCTGTGCAGATTGAGTTTGGCAAACAATTTGATCTGCAGAGCCTGTGGTGAGCGGGACGAGTCCATATTACACCTACTGTGTGAATGTGACGCGTTGGCTGGACTAAGGATGGGTCTGATGGGGTTGGCATATCCGAGCCCTGAAGACTTCAGGCTTCTCCCTCTGAAGTGTACGCTGCGATTGATGTAGTACATTCATAGGGAGATAGCTAAGGTATAGATCTCGGGGCCGACACAAAAGATCCCACTGGGTCGAAGTGTTGCTGGTCTACACTGACTGGCCCCCGTAACAAGATAAGATAAGATAAGATAACTGTAACCCTGACAACGAGTATGCAAAATTTCAAAATGATCGATCGAGTAGTTAAAGGGTGAAAGCGCAACAAACAAACTCACATTCGTATTTAATTTTTATATAGTTTTCTAAGTCTGGATGTAAATTGTGTCTCTTGCTTCAATGGTTAATTACTAAAGTCCCAGCACAGTAACTAAAAATAGAATCTAATAAATAACCTTAAGATTAACGAATATAAATATGATATAAAAAATCAAAAGGTGCTAATATTAAAGTCTAAAAATACTAGCAGATAAAATCCAATCAATATACCCAAATAAATATCAGCCTCTAATATAAACAAAGTGACGTCACCAGTGTTTTCATATCTTATAACATAATTGTATACTCGACTCTTTTGAGCTTATGTTTTATTACTAATACGTTATTCGATTTTAGGGTATCTTATGGATACAAGGCATTCTAAAAAATATTATTTTGCGTTTTCAGAACACTATAGGATGCAATTCTATAAGGTCACATGTACTATCTAATCGACTTATAATAACTCTACTTTAGATAATATGATGAAATATTTAAAGATAAAAATTAATTATTACTAACTGTCTTTTAGATGTTTGTTACTCATATAATATTACCTCTATACAATTGTTCGGTATTCTAATCTATATCAATAATTTAATAGTTCATCTAGATCCATGGTACAGCAAATATGATATAATCACAGAGAGTCATATGTCATAATTTTAAACTATGAGGCACGGTCGTAATTGAAAAATACAGATGCAACACTACCATAAAAAAATGACTTATCGATTTCAATATAAATCACATACAAAAGCACAACAACGCACGAAGAGCAAAATAGATTTTGGTGAAATTTGACACTTGAAAAAAAATCATAACCTATTAAAAACCCTTCTTACTAAAAATACGATAATACAATTTTTTTCTATTAAAATTATTCCATTTTTTTACAACTAACTGGTATATTTATTGACCCCTTCAGCTTCATTATTATGCTTGTATTAGGAGTGGGTTTATTACACGACTTCATGATCACTATATCCGATACCTCTATACATTAGGTCGCCGCTTATGTTTATAATTTTTAATACTAATAACTAAAATATTAATATATTTATATTAATATTAGCGTAAAATGGTGTAGTTACAAAACTATATAGGTGATAAGTACATGCTCATAGCTGAACACATTTCGCAATACTCAAATATATAGATACATTTACAATTTTGGTAATTAAACACTTATTAATATTGTAGGCTTATACGCGGGGAATCATGTCGCATCGCATAGTTAATACAATACAGTACAATAGTAGAGAAAGACAAAAAAAGACGCAAAACTATACTAAATAAAGAAAGAACAAACAAACTAACACATCTATAACATAACTAAATCGTCTACAGAACCCTCAGTCCCCTACTTCGATAAAAAAATCTAAAACCATTTAGCTACGAGCGCTACGAGGCTACGCGCCTACGCGTCTGCGGCTACTCCACGTTCTACGATGCACGACTTGAACGGGTGACATTTGAGAGGACGGCTAACAGGACACATTGAAATGTCCTTTATTTATCTATGGACTTTATAAAGGACAAATATTTATATTATATATACTTGTATCTAATTGTATTTGTATTGTAGAATTAATTCAGTTAATTATAGTCTATTAAAAATGCTAGGTATGTCTAGACTTACAGTTGACGTGCGATTGTCGATCATGTGTTTCTATTTGACTACACGCAGTGTCATGCGGTCATAAGGTTCTATAACAAGGGAAGCCCGATATATGTATTCAACAATAAATAAAGTGAAATACATATTGTTACTTTCTTATATTTTAATTTCACGATTTCACGTACATGTCATGGTTAAGTACACTAACTTACACAGAACGCATGCAATTTTATAAGTTTTGGAAACTGGTTGACTTTACTACCACTAGAAGGTCTAAGGTTTGGTACCTGTATCGAGCAAAGTGTTCTTCTATGAAGAAATTTTCAGTAGCAGTACGGAGTCTGAAACTGTTCTCGATCGACAGCAAAATATCGACGTGAAATAGCAGTAGAGTCTAGAGGACTTTTTAGGAAAGGAAGAAGAGAATGACATATAGATGACAGATTACATTATGAAAGTCTCGCGTTGGAAGGAAAGTTTACGTCACCATTCATTACTTCGAAGTTGAAATTAAACTAATGGAAACATGAGGAACTGAAATGCTGATGGAAGTATAAAAAAGGGTGTAAATTTTTTTAAAATTTTTATCTGGCTTCTGCTGAACGATGGACAATATATTAATTAGGTTGTTTCACTACATGTAAAAACCTTAAAGTCAACGAAGTAGAACCGCATTATTACTCGTAAATTGGTGATTGGCCCAATCACCCTCTTTCCCCCTTCCCGCTCCTTCTCCTTCCCACTTCCTTTTTCTCTTCTTTTCCTAAAGAGTCGGCAACGCGCATGTGATGCCTCTGGTGTTACAAGCGTCCATAGGCTACGATGACCACTTACCATCAGGTGGGCGGTATGCTTGTTTGCCACCTTAGATGAATAAAAGAAAATAGCATCTGCATCAGCCTATCCATTAGGAGATATAGGCCTGACACTATATATGTTAGCCAGGTTTTGGGCATATTTGATGGTCAATACATGGATAAATACGTCTCTTACTACATAGATGGTGCAGTGAATCAACTAGCTATCTTCCCATGATCAGTGGGCCACGTGTCATATATTAAAAACAAAACATTACGTACATTTTGTTATGTAATGTGTTAAGTCCCTCGCGGCGAAGGACTTATCCTTGGCATATATGAGTTGTCTTTATTAAATATAGCCCAGTGAGAAACCTTTGGACTGCCCCGCAGAGGTCTCGAGTTCGATCGCAAGGCGCGCATCTCTGACTTTTCGAAGTTATGTGCATATTAAATAGTTAATTATCGATTGCTTTAACGGTGAAGGAAAACATCGTGAGGATACCTGCATGTCTAGGAGTTTTCAAGTTTCAGAAGATATGTGAAGTCTGCCAACCCGCACTGGGCCAGTGTCGTGGACTATGGCCAAACCTTTCTCACACTGAGAAGAGGCCCGTGCCCAACAGTGGGACAGTTTTATACAGGGCTGATATTATACCAAATATAACAAATAATTTGTTCATATATTTGCCAATTATTCCAGATAAATATATTACGGATATTCAATTAAACAGTTTCCTCGCGCTGTTACAAAAAAATATTTTACTATATTGTATTTATGTATAACTTATAAAATTTTACTCGACCAGGTTATTAAAACTGAGACCTTATGCACGGTCGTCATAACTACTAATGTTGCGCCCCAAGACAGTCTATCAAGTCTAACGGAATATCAGTTTTCCACATAAAGATCGAAATCTGAAGAGCGATTCTCACCCTTGCCGTCCGACCGCTCCCGTAACTTAACCTATTAAATCGCAGGGACACACCGTGGGCAGACACAATAGAATTCTAATTAGACCTGGTATTCTTATATTTGACAGATTAAAAAGATAAATGATATTTTAAGTTTAGGTCTGACACCAAATATTTGAACAAAAACTTAATCAAAATCGGTGACTCTCCCTATATAAATAGTCATAGATGCTCATGACAACCAGCACTGACTGCTTTAAATTCTTAAACACGAAGAAATGTGACATTTTGTAAATGTTCACCCATCTAAAAGCATGACGTGCTACAGTCTTGACTCATCCCTATTATGTGAGTACTAAAAGCATAGATTGCAAAATGTGGGTGTTATTGCACACCCACATTTGCTATCTACTTACCCCTTCGGGGATACAGAGGTTAGTCTTTGTACGTGACTAAGCGCAGAGTCAACTTTGAGTGATCGTAAAACGTTATTGAAAATAGCCTGTATCTAATCTTAATCTACTACGAGTATATATAACCTAATCTTAACTAATTATAAATGTGAATGTAAGTTTCTTGCGCTTTCCCACCTTAACTACTTGACGAATCATCATGAAATTTTGCTTACACGTTGTCATACAGAAAGGACAGGATACCTATCATTCAGAGAAAGTACTGTTTCCGGGGGTTGAAAAGTGACATAACATTACCTTAACGTCACATGTACGCGAGCGGAGCCGTGTAAAATCTAGCAATAGTATACGGCAGTAGCGATAGTTTAGTGCATTAGTTCCCAAAGTGGTCCAGGTGGCCCCCAGGGGTCCACGGGAGGCTTGACGGGGGTCTACGTAGGCGTGACAAAAAAATGGGGTCCACAATTCGTAAGCGGGGGTCCACGAAAATTTATTTGCTTTCGATAGTGAAGAACTAAAATGTTGGCTTGACTTCACCTATCAATGTAGGCAGATTAAATTACTGTTACTGTTTCTTGTAAAAACTAGCATATTCCATATTCAGTACCAGTGGTCTTGAACCTGATATTTCGGGAAAGAAATTCCACAAATAAAATTAAGTTCAGCCCATGGTAGGTTCAGTCCCGAGAATTTCATAAATACAAATGCCAAGGAATATGGTAGAAATGTAGCTGTGTAGATCCACCGGAACCAGCTAAATTTTGATAGTAGTCTATGAAAAAAAAAGTCTGGAGATCTTCGGTTTAGTGGGAAACCGTTGGGCTGCTACGCAGAGGTCTCAAGTTCCCTCCTAAGGCACGCCTGATTTTTTGATAGTTTAGTATTAAGTATCGCTCGCTTTACAGTGTGGAGTCCTACATTTTTGAGAGTTCTCCATAATGTTCTTGAAGATATGTGAAGTCGGCCAACACGCTCTGGGCCAGTGTGGTAGAATACAGCCTAACCCTTCTTATACCGAAAAGAGACCTGTGCCAACCAGTGAGACAGTTTTGTAAACAGAGTGATATTATTATTAATTATATATTTCGTATATTTGTGTAACAAAGGCCATTGCCCTGATGTGATTACATCGTCGACAAGAATTACTGGCATATTTTGACTCGCCGGAAGGTTCGCTTGGGTTTGTAACACCCACACGTGGCTAGACATATTTTGTTTTCTACATGCCATCTCTTAAAACATTGTCATTTCATGCGCTAGTACAAAAATAGCTGTACCCTTGGGTTTTTTATACCGGTTATAGGACTTTTGCCTTACCGGCATGTAAAGCCTCTGTCACTCCCATAAACTCTTTATTGTTATGTAAAAAATCAGGTCGAGCTATTGCTCCGTTGCTTGGCGAAAAGCAGACGAACTATCAAAGACACTTTAGCGTTTATATTATTACTAGGTGACCAGATAGACATTGTACAAATCGAACGAAAAAAAATCATTAAACTCTATTGCAGCGCCACCTACCAGATCAAATTGTGGATCTAAGCTTCCCCGAGATCTACTCAACAAACACAATGTTTTTTATTAAAATCGTCACGTTTAGAAGGATCTCAGAGACATACACACGTACGGCAGAATTATATATGTATATAAAAATAAGTTGGGCTTACTATGTTTCACGAATCAACCCTCTCTCATCATATTACTTCTCACTCTTCCTCAGTGTCCATTCGTTTATAAGATACTAGTAGATTTCCCGCGGTTTCACCCGCGTAAGTCTCGTTCCCGTGTGAATATCGGGTTTCACCCCTTTCACCCCCTTCAGGATGGAATTTCCAAAAATCCTCTCTTAGTGCTCCCCTACACTCTCCAAGGAACATACATGCCAAATTTCAGCTTTATGCGTTCAGTAGTTTCGGCTGTGCGTTGTCTGTCAGTCACTCAGTAACGGAAGAGTTTTATATATATATAGATTTTACTTATAATTCGAATATTTAAATCACATGGAATATACACGAAACCGTTTCAACCTTGAAAATAATACAAAGGAGATACACATATTCACCCTGTACAATATCTTGGCAGCACCAACTATAGACGTCTTTTATTTTCCCAGTGATTCACCCGCCCGCTACATACATATATATAGCGGCAGGGGTTTCCCAAACCTCGCCAGTACAATGTCGGTCTCCGCAGAGAACGCACGCGCCCCCTTGTCACGACAAACTTTTTACGTGTTACGAAACATGGAAACTTTCCCATTTGATAAGGTGAGTTTATACTTTTAAATGTTTTGTTATTTTTCATATATCATTCTGTCATTAGCAATCGTTAATGGCCGTTGATTAATTTCGATTGGTTGTAACTGCGGAACTTTGAATCGATTTTCATTTTCCATCTAGTTTAAAAATAGTTGCCCTAGAAGTTTTATGGATATCTTGCTTTTATGGGGTATTGATGCGTTCGCAATAAGTGTAATGGTATATTGTTACTTTATGATGTAGTTGAGTGCACTTTGCACAGATAGATTTGTATTAGAAAGTTATTTAAGGGTTAGATTGTCTGATTGTTAATTCATTGCTTTGCTTTTCATTACGAAGGCCAAATTTTTAATCCTTATATAAATTATAACTAAGAAGCTATATTTGCGTTTTGGTATGGTAAATCTACCAAATTTATTTCTTATATAGGTTCGTCTAAAAAGTTTGCTCTGATAAGCCATGAAGGAATTAATATAAATAAAACAAAAATATATTCTTATATTATTTTGGAAATTGGTTCAATACTAATATATTTACACAATCACCATAACAAAATTATCATATTTATATAAATTGCAATCGTTCTTTTGCAGTCTTAATACAGACAGTTTTGCTCTAAATCCAAACGTAATACTAATTTCTTATATAAATAATATATTTATTGTAGCACTAATAGTCATATCTTCACTACGCCTTAAAAGGACATAATACAACTTTTACAAATAATATTTAGTTAATTGATTATAAGTTTGGCTAAATATATTATGTTTAAAATGAGGTTTGAATTGTATTAGGTAAGTACATGATTTTTGAATAATTGCCACCCATTTATTTTAGGAAAATAACGTGCTACTTATTTACTTTTGAAATTAGCAAAGACAAACAGTAATAACGTTAAAGGGCCACGAATTCAGTTCAGTTTTGTTTAGAAAATACAATCGTGAAGTCTGGATAACTTGGTCGAACTCAAATTAATGCTTTTAGTCGAACAGTTGAATAACTGTTATATTCGATTATAAATGTTCTTATTACAAAACGATTATATAATTAAACTCAAACGCTTGGCTCACGGATTGAAAGGGTCCTTGTTCTGCCTTATACTAGGTATTTTTGAATAGCACGTATTGACTCTAATAACCTTCTAATAACCGTGTATATAAAATATTAATTTATTATAATTAGATGGCAATATAAACCAAAGCGCGTAAATGAAGATAGAAAAATAATACATCATATACTAAGCAAAAACAAGAAAGCCCATAGTCATTCACTATTTAGTGAATAATGCCTTTCGCCATAGTTTTCCCAATTCATTTGTAATAATTACTAGACTAGTCGGTTGTTCAGACCACTGTGCACTGGTATGTGAGGATATAGATTTCACGTGACGACAACCTGAAATATTAATTACTGCATTTGTATAAGAACAGTAAAATCAAGCCTGTGTCTTCTCTCTGTTGCTACAGATATTATCTTAACATCTCCATCACCACAAACGCAAAGAAAACACCACAAAAACACCACAAAGAGTCAATAAAGCTCCGTACAACATCAAATGGAACAACACTGCTTTAAAAAGTATAAAGTCATCTTGTATAATCACATACAATCGCGTATTTCACGCCCAAGGTCAAACGACCCCATCAGCTAGCTCCATGTACATAATTTATAGTTGCAAGTGACACATTCGATTTCCGTATGCGGCAAAATTAGTAGTCTGAATGGCCTTGACTAGCCCTAGGAAACATAGGCAGGCTTTCAAACATAATTAACAAGCAATTTCTTTATTATACGCTTCTGCAGAAACGATGAATACATAAGGTAATAAAATATTGTCGTTATAGTATAAAGAATTGTGAATTAAATAGAGTCGCGACGTAGAGAAAATTATTGTAAAATAAATAATTTGTGGTGTATTTACATAAATAATCTAGCTACAAAATAAAAATAGTTGTCGGGGGTGTTTTGCAGTAATTAACAATAATTTGCTGATTTGCATAATATTTCGGTCTTTTTTTTCCACTATCACATTCTTTTCAAAAGTTATGGAAATATGAACATTTTTTTTTGTAATGTAGACGGTAGACAATATTTTTGCCTTTCGAATAAGCCTATTTTTATCTCGGTGAGACCAAAACTTCAAGAGATATGTTTTTTTTTGTACACGCGTAGAGAATATTCCAACCAAAAAACAAAATGCCTGTCACATAGCGGGGAAATGTATTGACCCAAGTTTGGAGTATATTTTTACTTTAAAATAGTTTATATTGAAGTATTTAGAATATCGCTAGTCCATGTCCGGACACACTGTATATATGTAGAAAGGTTATCATCACCTGTCATCGCGCTACCTTTGAGTACGAACGTATTACTGGTTTCTCTGTGATTTAATTCAATATTTCGTATAAAAAGTGACTTAGTATTTCTTAATTGAACTAAATTTAAGTGTACAAGTGATAGAACTGCGTAAAAATTACAGTGAAACTAGCTGTAAAACAATATAAAAAACGTTAAAAGACTTATAAACGGACGCTACAATTTTAAAATTTCTGCCAATTTGGACTCATTAGTGATAACAAAACACTAATAAGCAAACGTCATACCTATTCATCAAAACAATGTTTAAGTAAATATTGTTCGTGAATTTTGAGTACAACTCTACTGTCTCTATAGCCGAGCGTGCACTGCAACGGACTAGAAACAGTGGCAAAGCGAACATTATACCACTGCGTCATCCATGCATTCAAATAATGAAATGCGGAAAGAAACCTATTTATATTGAAAAGAAATAGATAATAGATAATTCCTCCCTTAGAAAGCCTATGGTAAAAGTTTTTTCAAACAAACAAACGAACAAAACGTAAAATCTTTATAATCTTTAAGAATGGTTTAGATTAGGGTTTTTTTGGTTTTTCTTTTTTACAGGATAACGTCTGTCGGGACAGGTAGTATTAGTATAGATAAGGTTACTTCAGCTTATGTCGCTGATTGTACAAGTACTACATAAGTGACGATCCTTAACGAAGAAGGGATAAACTTGTGCAGAAATGCTTTTTACAAATAGACTTATGGAAGCTACTGAACAAAGACGTTCCAGATATACCAATACGTCGTCACGCTTGTGTGGTTTTGTTAACAAACACTCGCATTCTTATTTTAATCTTAGCTTATAAATGCTACGATAAAACAATGTACAAATTAGATTATCCTTTTGTACGAAATCAACACGCGGTATCAACGTAATCTTCAATACGTGAAGAGAAAACTTTGTACTCCTTTTAAGCATACCGAACACACGGAGGATTAGGCATAAGTAGTTGAAGTTTACATGTAGAAGGTATGCAGAAAGTAAATATTTATAAAATTATATAAGTATTTCGACTTTCACTAATGTATGTATATAATCCATTAAACAACACCACGTCATCATGGTAATAACGAGTAGATTAACCAGAAAGTACACGTTTACTTCTTTTCTGGGCGCATTAAGTATAACGCGCTGCAGAGTCGCATTAGCACATGCTTACTGCTAATTGTGATTTCTTGGGTCTAGTTCTACGAGTTATAAGGATTTTTTTGCTAGGAAAAGTTTATCCGAAACGAAAAGTTTGTAGACGCCATTGGTAAGGAGATGACCAGGGTATCAATAATATTTACCAGGAGGTCCGGGATTTGTTTTTTGTGTTAAGAAACATGTTCTTTGTCTTTAAGAAGATCTCAGTAGCAGGAACTATGCCCAATTGACGGCAATAGCCTCGCCCTTATTTCATAGACCTATAATCATGGCTGGCCTGACCTAAAACCTGGTGGGTGAACTACACATCCATCAACTCCTTCAAGGATATAGGCGTGAAACTGTATAATGGATATTTTAAATACAGTTTCAAGAAACCAACACCATTACTTCTATGCTTTGGATAAATTCGACTTGGATATTCTAACTTTATAACAAAGGAATACATTACAACGAACTAAGTTAGTGTGTCAGGGATTTATGGAAAACAGTTTTTTGACGTCTTAACTCCAACGAACTGTGACCTAAGTTTGCGAGTTTACGTATTTACATACGTTACGGGACAATTAATACATGCCAAAGGTATGTTAGTTGGCATAAAGCATACTTAACTTAAGAACATCTGAAAATACAAATCTACTGTTTACTATAAATAAATTCAGTAGTTTATCTAATGTGAATTTTTGAAGATCTTTAGAAGTTTGGATATTTGAAGGAAACTTGACATAGTGGTAGATTATGTTAAGATAAAAAATACTTCAATCCCGGTTCGTATCCCTGTGGTATACACGCGGGCGAAGACGCGGATAGAACCTAATAATAATAATGAGAAGAGTTCCTAGAGATCCAAAAGAAAGCGCAGTACCAGTAGCACGTAAATTCCTTTTTGGCGAACATGAGTACCTCTTCTATTGCTGCGAGTGACTAAACGGTACGAAAACCTCGTACCATCAGGCGCGCCGTACACTCGTTGAGTTATATGTATATTCATCTAATTTCATGAAAAAACTCAATAAATAAAAACACACAAAAAATACGCACCAAAATATATTTCAATTATTTATATTCAATACAAATCAAATCAGATTATTCAGGCACATAATTTTGTTTATATAAACTTGCAACTCTCTTACAGCGTAGCTCATTGCCCCGTGAGCAAATCGAGCAGTCACCAGCGTAGCGGTCCACGTAGTGCTCGGGCAGTGCGTAGCGTACCGCGTAGCACGCATCTCGGCTAACCGCGTAGCGCCCTACGTAGAGACATAGTCAAAAAACGTCTACGTCTCAACAAAGCTTATAGGTACTATTACTAACAAAACTTAATAATAGCCAATAATATCAGCTCTAATTATACTGACCAAGCGCTGGGAACGGGTCTCAGTGGGAAAAGGGACAGGCCATAGTCGACCAAGCTGACAGGCAACGTGTTCGCACGCTTTATACATATTCGAGAACATTATGGATAACTCTCAGACATGCAGTTTCCCTCACGATGTTTGCCTACACCGTAAAGCGAGCGATAATTATAAATAATTTAATACGCATGGTCGGCAAACTTCACATATTTTTAATAACCTGCAGATCTCACATATATGCGGATTGCCTTACGATGTTTTCCTTAACCGTAAAAGCGAGCGATAATTAACTATTAATTAAATACGCACAGTACTTCGGCAATTTAGAGGTGCGTACCATGGAATCGAACTCAAGACCTCTGCTTAGCAGTCTAACGGTATCATTGCGCCAATTTTATCGAAAACTATGAAGTAATGAACCTCAGTACTAGTTTCTAATTCTTATAAATTGTCAAGTAATACTGCACGCTACAACTATTATTAGATCACTTAGTCTTGTGTCGTCCAAGTGGTATTTCCCGCGAAGGATTTATTTTATTATTTATATGCCCCGTAATGTGACCACAATATCATACTATGTATAAAATTAAAATATTAGATACTCTTTGCAGTAATAATTTAACAGAATATGTACGTCGCGTGCAAATAAATCGACTCACCTTTACAAAATGAAATAAGATTGATTTTATTTATTATTATTTTCAATAATTCATTTTATTTTGCATTGTCGTTCAAATCTGATTATCTCGAGAATTCTGCAGTAGATTTTTAAATTATCATTTAAAAGCCTACAAAATAGCCTTTTAATAAATATATAGGTATCATTAAAATATCACTCTTATTTCATTTTGTAAAGGTGAGTCGATTTAGTTGCAAAGCAATAGTGCTTTGCAACTAAATCGACTTCGGTTTAAATCAATTTCAGAATAAATTGTCAAATATTCATCCATCGCTGTATGGCATCACATTGCAGCTAGCTAGTGAAATAGTATATAAATAGGTATAAGGGACGGTGTACCAAAATCTGAAATAGTAGATTCTGACCGTTATTCTGAGTTAAAAATCAATTGGAATTATCGTCAGAAAAAAATAAAATATATTTATTTTTTTTGTTTTTCTGACCGTGAATCATAACATAATGCATGAAGCATCAATTTTATTAAATAAAACAAAGAATACCACATTTTACTAAAACAGAGCAATGTAATTAAATCGTCGTGATTTAAACAGATCAACTGTTTCTGCGCGCGCAGGACAGAGGACATTCTCGGATTATTACGCGGTGCGTTGTATTGGTAGCAATCCATTGCGTACCGTAATAATGTTAATCAATATAACATCTTAATCTTTAGTTTTTATGATTAATAGAAGTTAGCGTCGAGTTAAGTTTTTATAGTATAATAAGAGCAGCGATAGCTCAGTGGGGAGACCAACAGACTGCAATGCAGAGGGTCTCGGGTTCGAACCCACGTCGCGCACCTCTGACTTTCGGAAGTTATATGACTTTTCGAAATTATGTGCGTATTGATTGACAATTATCGCGTGCTCCGTGCCTCGGAGAGCACGTTAAGCCGTCGGTCCCGGCTGCCATGAACATCTATGGCAGTCGTTATTGGGAGAGTGTCGACACAAAAGATCTCACTGGGTCGAAGTGTCGCCGGTCTGCACTGACTGGCCCCCACATATGATACATACATAGTACATAGTTTTCGGTACGCTGTCCCTTACACCCAGCATGTATGATAGGATTTTGCCCGAGGTTTTGCTTGCTCGAGAACAGTAGTTTTTTCTAGACGAGAGTTACCCTGTGGCCTTTTCTACACACTGACGAATAGTTAGGAAACTAGAAACTAAGAAACTCAGAGTAGTTAAAAACTTAACAAACTCACATTCACATTTATAATAATAGTTTGGATTTTACTAATGGCTATTCAAAAAGTCTAGCTTTACGAATGTGTCAATGGGAACTTTAAAATATTGAATCAATGGCCACAAAGAACAGTCAGACTCGAAACCTGTGGCCAACACAATATTATGTCACATTTTAAGCACGACAACCCCTGAAACCACTATGCCATGTAGTCACATGTTTCAAGTTTGTGTTTTCACATCAGTACTTCTTACATTACATTGTCCTGCTCGTATCTTGGCTGGTCATAATATATGTATATTGCTTTGAGTACAGATTTCTTAATCACAATCAAGGTATTGAAAAGATTTTGTACACTCTCACTACTTGACCGATTATTAGGAAATTTCTCATGCACTTTGAAAAGGATATAGAATACCATTTACCTAAAAAAAAGTACTATGCTCTAGCGAATGAAGCCGCAGGCGAAAACTAATAGAAAAATAGAGAGGGAACAAGGTGGATTTTACTCCAGCTATTGTAAAGAATATAATATGAGGCTTGCTTTACTCTGATACCTTTTGCGTGCTACTGGCCCTAAGTTTTTTCACTACGCAAGTTAGAGCAAAATGTCCCGCTCTATCCAAACAAGTGGTCATAATATTGATGACGGTCAGTGTTACAAAATAATTTATACCAAATTATATAACGTCGTAGCATTTGTGAATAATTCCACAGTGCAGGCAATTTTAGTTAATGTTCGAGAATTGGATATTATCGGATTTAATAGCTTAATTCATAAAGAGCAGTTGTTCTGCGGTTTTTGCATAAATTGGATGCTATCTCCATATTTATTTTGATTGAAATCGGTACAGTAATTTACATGTAAAAGCTAAAAAGTAGCTACGAAGCCAATGCCAAAACTATTGATTTATAATATAATAATTAATAAAGCAATTTTTATGGATTCTTAAACACATTTTTTTCGTATCTTTGATTAATACTATATTCTTATTTCTTTCAACTTTTTTCTTTGACTCTACAACGAAGTAAAAAATCAACGTGTTTCTTGCATATATTTAGATTGAGAGATTTTTTTTTAAATAATACTCCCGCACTAGCAGTAGATCCTGTGTCGCGGGGACTTTACAAACATTCAAACAACGGACACAAAGAACACCCATACTCGGAACAATTTTACTTTTAATTTGTGGATCACACAAATTTTTGTCCCGTGTGGGATTTGAACTCACAACACTCGGCGTAATGGTAGTTGCGAGGCAACCACTTACAGCACTACACCATCTGTGCAGTAATTCAAGTTATATGCGCTACATTTCAAGTAAAAATTTCAAAATGAAAGCAGACAGACAGATCTCTGAAATTAGGAAAGTGAAAACGCACATGCAATATAAACACACAAACATTCAAACACACTCAACTTATTAGAACTGTTTAATAACCAACTATATATATTTAATAACACATATTAACTTTTTAACAGTTCCATGACTGGAAACATTATTTCACACGTCCAAACCAGCCATTACGAATGACTTCTTTTTTAAATAACTTCTGCATTCAAAAACTTCTGACTGATAAGCTTACTTTGGCAATTATTCTATGAATAGTGAATGCATGCTTAAAGTAATAATTGGTCATTTAGTGTTTTACAACTGTTATTATGAACTCTTTTACGAACCTGCAAGTGTTGTCGCTAGTTCGGAATACCGAATAGACCTGAGGTATTTGGCTACTAACAATTGCCTTACAGAAAAACTCAGGAACTTTCTTGCCTGATCCTAAATTTTTTTTCCATTAGTTAACGCTTAATGCCTATCGTTAGATCCTAGTTTAGATTGACGACGTAAAAAAGGAAATGCTGTACTGAGGCCTATAGCTATAGGTCTCAATAGTAGCAAGGAGTCTAGTCATGTGCTTCGTAGACGATATCTTATATTGTGATCTCCCTAACAGAGGGTGTAATACTCTTCTGCCAAGGCCTTCGTCAACAAGCAGACGTGACAATAAAATATTTGTAAATCAAAAAATTCTCATAGATTTTCCATAAATGTAAAGATATTTCTTATGGGGAAGGCAAATAAAAATAATCACATAATCAACGACTTGCCAACGTAAAGTTGTCAAAAAATTTTCGACATATATTTTTATCGTATGATAAAAATAGGCACTGACGTACAACCGTTATGCCTAATAATATTATTCGTTAACTAAGGAATCGGTGCGAGAATTTCTGTAATGATGTAAATATAAGCACTAATGCGACTGAGCTGTGAGCATTTCGTATTAGTCACGCCAATTTTTTTTTTATGGTATACCGAAATACATATGTCTGTGCACGGTATTATTACGGTATAATTATTATTACCCAGCCCGCCATTTCATGCGCAAACATATATTCTATGTATCCAAACAATAGTTTAAAAGTGACAAACATATTATTGCTTGAGTGTTTTATTAGTGGTAAGTATATTAGTTTAATGGTTGCAGCTCCTTACAGAAAAGTTTTGTAAAATAAACAATATTGGAAACTTGGCGTTTAAAAAGCCGTGAGTTTCGTACCAGTTCTTCTCGCTGATTCTACGGCCTTGCTTTGCTGAACATGGCAACAGGTAAATGTAAGTGTAAATTCACATTAATAAGTGTAACTTTGACGTTCATAAGTGTTACTTTGTAACCTACATGAAAAAACATAATTTTGATTTTGATTTTAGTCTCACGCCTATATCCCGGCGGGGTCAGCAACATTATGTTGAAAACTTTATACAGGCCTCACCTAGAGACGCAGGTCTTCCGTAGTGGTTAGAGCAAGCAATAATTTATAATTATTCAGTACACACATAGAAGAAGAAGAAAGAATACACACATAACATCAAAAACTTAGATGTGCAAGCCTTGGAATTAAACTGAAATCCTATATGGTGGGTGGTCTTCTGACTACACATTTGCTTCTTACTATAAAAACTATATTAAAGAGGCAATCTAGACACAATGAAAAAAGCATTGTGTCTGGACGCCGAGCCACCCGTCACCCGAAAACTTAGGAATTAATATTGTACCTATTTGACTTAGTGACGATCACTATGTTTGCGCTATGGAGGTATCGACTGCCGTGCTTCATCATCTTGTGTTCGAATCCCGAGTCGGACCAACGAAAAGATATTTGGTATTTCTGTCAATAAATTCTTAGTAGCACACCGTAGTTAGGAAGTTAGCAGTGTTACACACCCCCGTGCCACAGAAGTCATGTAAAGTTGGTCCTGTTCCTGCAATCTCTCCAGCCATGTCGGACTGCCGTCCTATCGGACTATGAGAGTGCAATTGTGTTTACACACTCACGTAACTGTTGTTATTCACCAATTTCTGTACATGCAAAGTGTATTAGTCATGAAATTCTGGGTACCAGTTCAGTGGTAGGTTATGTAGCCCGTACCCCACCCTTTTCCTATACTATGAGGGACTCAAAACGAAAACAAAAGCGGCTTCATGTCGGCGTGGTACCTATATACTCGTACTATCTATTTAACCTGGGTTCATATAATATATGTACGTTTCGCGTAAAACCTTGATAAAATGTAACAATGCTGTTCATTTATCCGTTACGTCACTATTACTATAGAATAGCTTAAGTTAAGGCCTTTATAGGACCACGGGTAATGGGGTCAGGTCAACCGTTCACTAGCTTTAGTGCCTCAAGTTTCCTTTAAATCACCATTAGGGCGAATTTGCACTAGGCTTACAGCTTGCTAACTGTTTAAGAACAATTCGGTCAAACAAATTCAAAAACTAACGAGTGTCATCTATATATTAATACGTGAAGCAAAAACTTCGTACCCCTTTTTACGAAAATTGCGCGGACGTAGAAGTATGAAATTTGATACAGTTAAACTTTATATGGAGAAGGAGTAGCGAATCCTAATATTTTTTTAAAATATTCTTTAGAAATACATTAAATTAATGAAAAACACTACACGCACACAACCATGCATTTGACACAAGCAGTCAAATCGCGTTCGTAGTATTTCGGCATTGTTCGGCTGATGTCGTAGAATTCTTCGTAACTATAACCATAGTTACGAAGAATTTTACTCCACATGCATATGTAACCACATATGTATGTATGTGGAGTAGGTAACTAAATGAAATGTTATTATAAGGGTATAGTTATAGACAAAAAAACCTTAATAACGATCAAACTTAAAACGTAAATCAATTATGGTCAAATGTTACTTGGCGACCGCTAGTTCTTGGAAATTGGGATTTTTATTTGGTACAAGATACAAAAACGATACATACAGAAACACAACAACAAAAACAGCAATATTTACTGAAACGATTATCTAAAAATAAGTATTGGTGTAGGCGAAATAACCTATATAATAAATATTGTTATTACATCTCCAAAAGTGCTTTTTAGTCATAATTTACTGCAGAGTTCAATATATACAGAGCAATGTCCGATCAAACCTAGTTTATTGTCTTGACTAAGTCCGAAACCGAGATAAAAATAATATTATGATTGTGACAAATCTTGACAGCTTTGGTGCACGGTCAAACCGGAAACCTTAAAAAATACTGGAATACATACATAAAGTTATTAAACAATAAAATCGTTTAATAACCAGAAAGCTGAATAAGGCGCTTTAGTCGAGAACTAAAATCAATTTACTCGATGGGTTTTAAGCCGAGAATAACTAATACCGGAATCTCGGTCGTAGGAAAATACTCGGTCATCCAGCGGTCTCTAAAATTACGTACCGTGACTACACTGGCTGTAATTCAGCCGTCAAACGTTCCGCCGCAAACTATGAGCTTAGTATAAAAAATATTTTGTATTACATAGGCGTACAGCACAGTGCGTTATTTTTTATTATTACAAGTTCTTTATAGTTCATTTTTATGCTCATAGTTTTTGCTTTCTACCAATTGGTATGTAAGGTGAATTGAACTTTTTTATTCTCGCCATAATTCGTTGTTTCACGAAACACTTTTACTAGCCCCTTTGGCTAGATATAGACATGAAACCATGAAATTATGAGAATAGAATCTATTAGGAATGGGGTTTGACATTGTTTGAACGGAGAGCAGTGTCACCAAAAACAGTTAAAGAAAATTTGTTGTTTGATATCAGGTATGTAATAGGGACCAAAATGAATAAATTATTTCTCACTATTTTTACTATGTATGAGATAACTAAATGTTAGCCGCGACTTCGCAACTTTCTTTATAACATATAGACTTTTTCGAAAGTACTGCCGTTCTTCAACTTTCAAGCTAACTGGACAGTAACTGAGGTATCGTTAATATGACATATCAAATTAAAGCATTTATGTCGAAAATTTAAGCCGCCTCCAACACTCGTTAATTTTTTACTTTTGTAATATTTATATAGATATGTATAGTTTTTAAAAACAAATCACTATCGAGTCTCTTCTATTCTTTAAAATTATGCGTTATTTTCTTTTTATACAGTAAAACGTCTATAGTCACAATTATGGTCATCTGTACAACACTGAGGCACGTGTATAGCATCTATTAGCCACATCCATCGTGTTCATAGCGCCGTGCATGTGACAGTACAATTAAACGGCTTCGGCAGGTTTATGATCTTTGTAGTGCTCCCTAACATGAAATTTAGTTTTACGGTAACAACACATTATCGGTGTGTATTGCTGCGTATTGCGGACGAACATTACTGTATGTAAAGTACTAAAAACTTTATTTCGTTATCGATACTGAACAATATGTTATGTTTTGGTTGAACATTATGCGTCTTAAAATGATAAGATAGAGGTGTATTTAAGTATGAGCATTGTTTATCACTGAAGAATCTTCTACTTGAGTGTTATTATAAATCGGTTTTTTTTTAATGGGTAGTTCTATGGAAGTTACTCTCAAATGCATATTCTATGTCTTATACTAGCTTTTCTTTAATTTATTTATTTCAACACCTTGTAATATAAGATTTTAAATACTGAAATTATAATTAAATGACAATTTAAAACAATAAAAAATAAAAAGTTTTATTGCCAAAAAGTACAAGTATTTACAATGTTAAAAGTCATATCCTGTGGCCCCACACTAGGCAATCCTGTCCTGTGGGTACCTGACCCGATTAATTCTTCGATTAATTCTGTATACACAGGTCTCGAGTTTGATCCTTAGGCAGGCATCTCTGACTTTTCGAAGATATGTGAGTATTAAATAGTTAATTACGTTCGCGTTAACGGTGAAAAAAACCTCGTGAGGAACCCTTATGTCTGAGAGATCTACATAATATTTCCGAAGATATGTTAAACCTGCTTACCCGCATTGGGTCAGCGTGGTGGACTATGGCCTAACCTTTCTCATACTGAAAATAGGTCCATGCCTAGCAGTAGGACAGTTTAATACAGGGCTGATATTATTATACACATATAGATATTGTCAATCATAAATAAAAAAATATTTTAGATTTTACACAATCCTGATTCGCCTGTTCCCTAAATGTACTATGTTTTATATTTTGTAGTCATATCTTACGAAAACTTACGAGTTAAAAAACGTACTTGACCTAACTCTTCGAAAACACACACGTGCTGAATTATTCTCACATCTAGATATTGAACAATCGATATTGTTAGCATAGGGTGTTATGCAACGCCCTCAAGGTGCACCGAGCTAGGCGACAGCCGGGTCGATCCTATACAGTCAATAATTCACCCCTTGACCGCTGTGGCTAATTTTACACCCTAATTTCATACAATTTGTTGCTTTTGCCCGCTTGTATTGAAAGATAAGCATGTTAGGCCGGTGTTTTATAGTGCAATTTGTCATTTATAACAGTTACTTAAAGCAATTTTTATAAAGTTTTCTTGGAAAATCAGATTCAAATGATTTAATGTTAGGAGTGGGTACGCATCGGTAGTGCAATGGTTGAGATTAGAAAACCTCGGCGGGGTCGCGACCGCATGTGCAAGTGATTCGCGCGGCCCCGTCGATAGTGGTTTTGTCGAGGAACACCGTGGTAGGTTTAGTCGGTATTCCGGGAGGTTCTTAACATCTTTCTGTTACCCCGGCGAGTCTGACATAACCCATCCGCCCGCCCCCACGTAAAAAAATAAAAAAAAAAAAAGGTTGAGATTAGAAACGAGAATCTCTCTATCGCAACTCTAATGCTCAATTGAGCCACAATGATGCTTGATGAATGATGATAGAAGATTGATTAATATACATATAATATTTTTCTTGCGATTGCCTTATTGATTTAGTAGTATGCGATTGCCTTATTGATGTAGTATTAGTAGCCAGTGTATATAGCTACGGGTTATGAAGTAATAGTTTAGATTCCTAATTTTTAAGTAGTACAGAGCGGGCGGTGTTTATCCATTTGCCTCGGCAAGCTCGTAATATAGTATCAATAGTGCCTGATCTCGGACGTGAGTGGTGTCAGATTGCCATCGCCACGGATTTTTTGAGAAATCCTCTAGGAAGCAGAGAGAGACTTGTGTTTACGCAATCACTTGTGCACCACATCTACTGCCTACATAGATGTAGACTGGTTTCTCTTAAAATCGTTAGGATTGGCTGCTGTCACTTAAATTTATTCTGGAGGACATTATTATTATTTCAGAATTCTGTGACATATATCTTTTTTAAAGATTACTTACAATTTGGGTTTCAAATTACTAGTATTCTTTATTTATTTCTACTAATTATTGCTTGCCTGCTGGTGCCATGGCTTAAGTTTGCGTTTATCTTCATAGACGGTGATGAGGTTGAAAAAGTCCCGGTTTTGACAATTCTAACCACATCATTAAGTTTCATGTTTAACAATTTTTGCGCTTTCTAAAAAATGTGATAGCTAGAGAGAGGTCAATTATACATAAGTAGAAAACTATGTGTCAATGAAACACTTTTATATGATACTATAAATTTACTCAATAATCGTGTATTTATTTATTTTCGATGTTTTGCAATCAAAATAAAAGAAACTCACCTATTTGAATCTTTATTTGCAATTAATGTGGCCTTTTTTTTTTAATTATAATATATTTCATACAGTAGCGCTAGTATTTGCTGAAATGGCAAACAGACGAAGCTCATCATAACAGCTTTTACACCATTTGCATACGGATTCCTAAAATATCAAAGGGATGGCCACTCTAATAGCCTTTTTTAACATACATGTCAACTAACTGCCCGTAATATAACCGAGATAAATAGTATTTCGACTACTTAAACAGTAATCTTACACATAATAATAATAACTAGCGGTCATCTAATGGTCAAAATTCGATCAATATTCTTAAGATTGCTACTTTGTTTTCTGTTTTTCTCTTTTACATATAAATAAGGTATAGCTTACCATAGTTACAAAGAATTGTACGACGTTAGACGAACAATGTCGAAATGCTACGAACGCGATTCGACTGCGTGTGTCAAATGCATGGTTGTGTGCGTGTAGTGTTTTTCCATTAATTTAATGTATTTTTAATGCATATTTTATATAAATATTAGGATTCACCCCTCCTTCTCCATTTATATGGAGAAAGACTCAAACTTTAACTGTGCCAAATTTCATACTCCTTCATACGCGCAATTTTCGTAAAAAGGGGTACAAAGATTTTGCTTCATGTATTAATATATAGATATTCTATCACATACACACAACACCGTCTAGCCTAAACTAAGCAGAGCTTGTACTATGGGTACTAGATAATGGATAAACATATATATATATATTTTTTTTTGTAAATACTCCCATATTATACATAGAAAGGCAGTTGTCCTACCGCCGCTAAGAAAGCGATTGGGGTTGACTCTGTTCGCGTTCTAGAAATTTACAAATAGAACCAGTTTTAGTGGTAATAATAAAGACAGACTTTTGAATTTGAAGCTACTGCACTGCGCCGAGTATTGTGGGTTCGAATCCCACACGGAACAAAACTTTGTGTGATCCACAAACGGTTGTCCCGAGTCTGGGTGTTCTTTGTGTCCGTTGTTTGAATGTTTGTTAAGTTCTCCGAGGCACAGGATTAATTCCATGTCTTTTTTAAAAAGAAGTGAGAAGAAATATTTTTGATAGACATGTAAATATTTCATCGCATTGCCGTCGATAGAGGCTAGCGGTGCCCGAGACCCTCTTCCCAATGGCATGTTTAAAATTTTTACCATTTGTGAGGTTACGTTTGTTTTTAAGAAGCCTCCTATAATAATGAACGACGTACTCGCGTACTCGCTTAGAGCCTCCAAACCTTTCTTAGGTCGTGATTAGATTGAGGAGGATATATCTGGTGGATAGTCTGCTAGTTACCTAATAACGAATGACTTCACACTCATTTCTGGATTATCTACTAAAAGATAGTTAGCTAGCAAATTAATATTTAGCGATTGAGGGAATCAACTTGAACTATTAACGTTGTGTCACTACATATTATAAAACCAAGTCCCCCGCCGCACCGGTCTGTCTGTTCGCGATAAATTAAAAAACTACTTAACGGATTTTCATGCGGTTTTCACCAATAGACAGAATGATTGATGAGAAAGGTTTAGGTGTATGAAATGTTAAGATTTTGTACCATCCGTGTGAAGCCGGGGCGGGTGCTAGTTATAAATCAAGTTATGCGGTAGGGGCATTACTGAGCGAGGAACGCTAGACAATAAAGCCATTTCGCTCTAACGTCCTAAATAAAATTTCAGGTAGCTATTAGTCCATTGCTCTCGATATGACAGCTCTTAAAATGTATCAACCCGCTTCGCGCTAATTATCACCAGTGAGACAAGTGCCTAGCTGTTGAAGGTTCATGAGGTCAAATAAATATCTCTGAGCATCCACGTGCGGAAAGTTTCCCGTTGCATTATAAAAACATGGCAAGGAATAAAATGGCAATGGATATCAGTGGAACTACAAGCTTTGATGTCATATGGGTAGGGTTGCCAAGCCGATAGACAACTAAGTAAAAAAACGTGGTGATTTATCTAGTACCGCATGGAAGGCAATATTTTATGTTAGTGTCCAACTTGTCACTGACATTATGTCACATTTTACATTTGCGTTTTCAAAAACTTGTTCTAAGGCCCGTTTCTTGTATCCTAGAAGCCAGTCGTTTTCCTTACGATATTTTAGAAACATATTCTTTGAAAATATGTCTAAATTTACCTGTCCGTACGTAAAACGATTCGTTTCTTGTCTGTGTGTTCCTTCTGTCTGTTACTGGTATTATTGTCGAGTAGGTACACACAGAGATTCTTAGGTGTGTTGATTATACTTATTAGTGTATTTTTATTAATGTCGTGTTTCTCGATGTGAACTAAAATAAAATATCTTTCTTTTTCTTGCCCACAGTGTGCGTGAGGCTTATGTTAAGTTTTATACTGTGCTTCGATAATGATTTATTTTCCTTTTCATATTGTTACTTTTCCTCTGCTATTAAAGCAATATCTAAAAATCATTATCATAATCTGTTGGTAATTTTGTCAGGAGCTATAATATTGTATAAGTTCACACTGAAATGAGTTTGTGACAACCCTACACGTGAAGCAATAACTAACCTCTACACGTGGAACATCCACATTAAATAAAACAACGTACAATTTCAAAATAAGTGGGACAAACTTTTATTTAGTAAAACAAATCTTATCACTACAACTTAAAGGTTTTATAAGCTTTTAAATCTATTGAAATATTAAAAATTAACTAATAAAATCAATTATAATTATTAATGATGTATCATTAACTCTTAATCATTAAATAAAAATGAACTTAATAGAATATAGAACCAGGGGCAATCATTATAAGCTAACATCTCTTTAATGGATCAGTTGGTTGGGTCCTCAAAAGCAGAAGAAAGCCACCGTATTGAATAGCACGTCTAGGGAATCGAACCTCAGATACTTGTCTACTCCCATATTTAGCAAATTTGAGTACCATACTCTAACTTGTGCTTAATATCAACAATTATATAATATAAAACCTAAAAATCTTGAAAACACAAATAAATTAATAAGTTATAATTATAATATGTCCAAAAACACCAAGAGCAAAGCTTTCTGTCTGTTAGTGAAGAACTAAAGACTGAAGTGTACGTTAATGTCTAACCTTAGAAAACTATTCTCGGTATTTAGAGCCTTCAGCAAACAACTGAAGAGCTCCCACCTACACTGTTTATTCAAACGACGTACTACAATTATGTACTAAAATAGCATAAACGATTTTAATCTAAGCTTGAGTACTACAACCGGCCTGTAGGCCACTTCGTTATCTCATTAGTACCCGCTTATTTATTCTGCGACCTTATTATTTAGTACGTAACGATTTGGCACGCCGCCATCATGCATTAAATTATTTCGGTTAATTACTGCTACTTCTTTGTGCGATAATTCCGTTTTGTGTTTAATAAGTGGACTATAGTTGCGGACATAGGACTGTAACCGCTTTGATCGTACTCAATCAATCGGATAATTAATCTGTTATATGTGCATCCTAGTTTGCCACTACATACTTTATGAATGTGTGTGTTAGTATAGTTGTGCCATAGTTGTGTGACTGATGCCAAGCTTTGTTCTTTGCAGGGCTGATCCTGCAACATGAGGTGAACTACATCTTCACAGACGAGCTGGAAACATAACACCGGTGGATGAAAACGAGTCTTGTAGTCGCCAAGTGTTTTAATTTTTATCAGTTTAGTAGTGTCAATGGTTGCGGCGATTTGTCAACAAAATGTAGTCAGATGTCCATTCCTTAATTGTGAATATAATGCGGATGTTTGCGCGGCTAGCGCGGGCACGTTTCGGCGTGGGCACCTGAGCGTGTCAAGTGACGAAGCCCGGGTGCTCACGACGACCGGGCACGTGTAGCCGACAGCCGAGGCGACCACCGCGCACACTTCGCCCCTACCCCACACCTTCCCATCTACGCCGCAATCCCTGCACTAAAGATGGGCCATTTCAAAGTAGGTAGGCAATGTAGGGAGGAATAGGGTCAGCCAAATAAGTGTCAGAGCTCACGTACCAATATTCAGATGGCAAAGTGCCGATGGATCTGTTGGTAGAACTCTGTCACCGCTACGAGTCCGTAGTGAAAATGGGTATGTGTCGGTATGTGCAGGTGAAACGCTGAATGGTCAGCGACTGATAGAATTCCGTCTCGGCGCGGAGGCCGAGTCGGAGCAAGGCGAGGGGCTGGCGGTGGCATCAGCAGAGCTGATGGTGCGCGCCGAGACGTCGCCGCGAGCGCGGCGCCTGCGCTACACGCTGTGGGCGTTCACCGTGAGCGGCAACGCGAGCAACGAGAGCGTCGCCATCAGCTCGCTGGCGGGCGCAGCGCGGCGCGACCCGGCGCGCGCCTGGCAGCGCCTGGACGTGACGGCGGCGGCGCGGCGCTGGGCGGGCGCGGGCGCGCGCGGCCCGCTGCGCCTGCTGCTGGACTGCTCGGGCTGCGGCGGGCGCGTGCGCCTGCGCCTCGGCGGCGGCCAGGCGGCGCGCCCGCTGCTGCGCCTGCGCCTGGCGCCGCCCGTTGCGCGTCGCCGCCGCGCGCTGGACTGCGACGCCGCCGAGCACGGCCGCTGCTGCCGCCAGACGTACTACGTGAGCTTCCGCGCGCTCGGCTGGGACGACTGGATCGTCGCGCCGGAGGGCTACTACGCGAACTACTGCCGCGGCGCCTGCGCCCCGTTCCTCAACTACCACTCGCAGGTGGTGGAGGCGGCGCGGCTGGAGCGCGCTGAGTGCTGCGCGCCCGTGCGCTTCTCCGCGCTGTCGCTCATCTACTTCGGCGCCGACTCCAACATCATCAAGCGCGACCTGCCCGAGATGGTGGTGGAGGAGTGCGACTGCCCGTAGCGGCGCCCCTGTACATAGCCTGCCGCTCGCCGAGCCGCCGCCGCCGCTCCCGCCGCCCCGCCGCCCCTGCCGCGTCCGCCGCGGCACGCTTCCGCCGCTCTCGAATCTGATTTAATCCGAATCGATTATAAATAATATTCTCGACTTGTGTAATATTTTGTTCCTCGCGTTCGAAAGACTATATCCTAAAATCGAATAAATAAATAAAGTCCGTGTACGTGGGTCGTCGCGCGCGCGTGTCGTGTGCGTGTGAGGAGTGTAGCGCGAGGCGGTATACTGTGTCGGCCGCGGCCCGCGCGGGGCCCGCCCGCCGCCGCGCCGGAGCGGTGACGCGCGGCGCGAGGTGCGTGCTCGCGACGCCGTGTGTACACGGCCTAAATAATTTAATACTACGCCGTTTTCTTTCACCCCGTTTGGTGATCGCTTGTAATTATTGTAAACTGTATTATAATAATTATTATAATTATAATTATAATAAATCAACTTTTTCATAATTATTACCACCTTTTTTATTTTTTCTACTACCCTTTCTCTCATCTAGAATGATAGCGCATAGAACTGAATATTTGATGAAATTCCCAATAGTAAAGTAAAAGGGCTTTACTTAGGTATTGTCATGTAACATTTTTTGCAGGAGAGTAGCATTTAGCTCCCTCACCGATACTTACACCTAACACTATTCTACATTCTGAGGACACTTACCGTGCGAGATTAAGAGTTCTACGCTTTATTATTTTCAATACCACTTGAATGCTTTTGAAAATATAAAGTTAAATGAATATCGTCCAGGTAAATACTGGTTAGAAAGATTAGGAACTAAAAAAACTGCTACTAGTGGCAGACGAGTCAATAACTCACCTGGTGATGAAATGGTAAGCTGATGAACATGGCTGTATTTTCGTCAAGAAAATACAGCAAATCACGGTGGCAATTCCGTAGAATCACAACCAACCAACCAACTGTGGGAGAGCCACGCTTCGCCACGAATGGGCCAGCTCAACCGGAGTGATACCACGGCCTCACAGAAAACCGGCTTGAAATAGTGCTTGCGTTGTGTTTCGTCGAGTGAGTGAGGGTACCGGAGGCCCAACGGTTCACCCCCTTCTGATGGAGACAAATTTAAAAGGAACGCAACGCACTTGTGACTCCTCTGGTGTTGCGGGTGTCTATGGGTGGCGGTAATCGCTTACCATCAGGCGATCCGTCTGCTCATTTGCGTCCTATAACATAAAAAGAAACTGCCTACCGTAAATCACATATATATCACATCACTCGGGTTTTCTTAAATTGGTGATATTGAAAGCAATATCATACTAATATTAAAAATGTGATATTTGTTAGATGTACATGTTTCGATCATTGTTACTTAATCACAATTCTGTAATATATGTAGATAGTTCGGAACCAAAGTAAAGATCACGGGCTTCCATTTAAAGTAACACTAATGTAGTCATCAACTAGTTGGTTTATTGCAACTAAGTGAGAGCCACAGAGCATGAAATTTGTACGCCGCGCACTTCTAGACGGCGGGAAGGTGGTTTAATACCGCGATATGTACAGCTATGTTTGAGTTACGAGCATGCCTAATAAAGGATCTTTCTTTGATTTCCCTTCTAGAGATAAAAAATTACATAAGCTCCATCCATACTAAATGTAAAATTCTTATCGCTAGTATGGAAAACAACAGGTAGATTGGTAACCGCTATTAAAGAAAAGACTAATCTTACGATACTGGTTTGTTAAGGGATAGAAGTTTAACGACGCATATCATTATATTCATGTTGGTAATCAACGATACCTCTAACTGATTCCAGGCAACTCGGCTAATCTTCACGGAGCACAGCACAGGACATAATTATTTTAAAGCACTAATGAGGAACAAACACAAATTGTACTCTGTAATCCCTCATACTCATATCTGAGAAGGCAAGATAGCAAAGGCAAGTGTTCCACACGAGTTTGCCTCAAAAAGCACTTGAGCTTTTTGAGGCAAGCTCGTGTGAAACACTTACTTTCTAACTCTGGGCTGTTATTGAGAATTTCGTAACAGCAAAAGGCAATAACATTTTGTTCGCCTGACTCGGGCATCGAAACCGAAACCTCATGGGCAGCAGCAGTAGTATTCACTACCGTTGACGCACCGACGCCAGATTGTAAAAGGTTCTTGGTATCACCGCGTCGTATTATAATTCTTAATGAACGATTGTTTAGATATTTGCCGACCAAACAGCTCTCATGACGTCACTTTACTAACAGTTATCGTCTACTTTTACTCTAGTTTCATCTTCCTCCATAAAAACAGAGAAGATAAAACTAGTAAAAAGCCCATATTAACAACAGTCCTGTATATAAACTGTCCCACTGTTGGGACCAGGCCTTTTCTTAGTGTGAGAAGGTTTAGACCATAGTCGACCACGCAGGCCCAGTGTGGATTAGCAAACTTATCTTCAAAAATATTATGGAGTCCTCTCGATCACAGATTTTCTCTCGATGTTTTCACCTACCTTCGCCATCAAATCGATAATTGACTGTTCAAAGGCCTTGGGATCAAACTCACGATCTCTGCGTGGCAATCCAACGGTCTCCCACTAAGATCTCGCAGATATTTAATAAAGCCTACCGCCACCAAATATTTTTGTCGCCTTTTGGTACCTTTACTATTCAACCGCACCGCACAATTGAGTATCTTTCGTAATATTCATTTTTATAGTTGTTTAAACAAAGAAATGCCTATTTCCACTGTTTTAATATCATTCTATTCTGAAATCGTTTACAGCATTTAACTTCTTACTAGCCTACGGGCCAGATACAATAGAAAAACATAATGTCTCACACAACTACCAATGATCTGGCAAAGAGCCTATGTACGTGCCACTATGTAGGGCGGATGACCAAGACTTGACGGCATTAAAGTAATCAGACAACATATAAATAAAAAATTTAACTACATATCACATATTAATAAAGTAAAATTTTGAGTTTGAGCATAAATAGTGACATCTATGGAAGGCCATCAGACCATCCAGAAAATACCTTTTATATTATTTTATACTATATTTCATTTTTTTATGCAAATAATATGGCAAACAAGCATACGGCTCACCTGATGGTAAGTGGTCACCGTAGCCTATGGACGCCTGCAACACCAGAGGCATCACTAGTGCGTTGCCGAACCTTTAGAAAAAAAAATGGAAGTGGGAAGGAGAAGGAGTGGAAAGAAGGAAAGAGGGTGATTGGGGCTCCGGCACTCTCACTCACCATACGAAACACAACAGTAGGAATACTGCTATTTTACGTCATATTCTGTGAGAGGTTAGTCCTTCCCCGGTCGAGCCGGCCCATTCATGCTGAAATCAGCGAGGCACTACTACTTAGGTATTATTTATAGATTAAAATAAGCGCACCACTTCCTAACCCTACTACTTCAGATTTCGATCCGATTCTCTAGTGTCGCTACTGGCCTGACTAGCATTATCTAATCTGAATATAATAAAAATAATACGTTGGATAATATAAAACTTCATGTCCTGATGGACACACCACTTAGTCTATGTAATGTTAAACCTTTTGTGATCAAAAGGTTTAACATTACATAGACTAAGTGGTATATGATATAGCCACGTTTAAAAATGATCAGTGTGTATTTAGTATAGTTTACCATCAGTTTATAATTAGTGATAAGAGTGTAAAATAAAAATAAGTAAATAAGGTCTCTGAAAAAATGTATCAGAGGAGTGGCAAACAACACACTGCGATGGCGGGCGCCTTATATAAAAAAATTAAATAAAAAAAAACATTACATAGACTCTCACCTAAATGTTTCCGGAAAGGCAGGGTGTTTCACACTCACATTGCACCAGCTAGAATCCAACAGAATAGGTGAGCCTTTGGCCGTCTATTACCCACTTTTCCGAAGTCTGAGCTGTCACTAAGAACTTCCTAGCAGAAAAACCTTATGGCACTTTGCTCGAACAAGAAATTGAACGGAATGGAAGTTTGCGTTTATCTATTTATTTTTTATACTACTTACGTGGCAAAAAAGCATACGGCCCACCTGATGGTAAGTGGTCACCGTAGCCTATGGACGCCTGCATCACCAGAGGCATCACTTGCGCGTTGCCGACCCTTTAGGAAAGGAAGTGGGAGGGAGAAGGAGTGGGTAGGGGAAAAAAGGGTGACTGGGCCTCCGGCACTCTCACTCACCGAATGAAACACAACAGTAGGAATACTGCTATTTCACGTCGATATTCTGTGAGAGGGTAGTCCTTCCCCGGTCGAGCCGGCTCATTCATGCTGAAATTCACAGGAACTATCAGACAGCTGAATGTCTGATTGCTCCTGTGAAACAAGTTTATTATTAGTCGTTTTAATTATATTTAGACTTTTACCTTATAAAGTATATTTAGGGACGCTGGTTGCCATATCAATTAAGTTAAACACCGTTTTCATCGGATCGTTTTCTCTTTGTTCCGTGGCATGTCCCGTAGGCTCCCGTTTCTGAATACCAAACGTAGGCGTTTGGACGAGGCTGCACGTGCAAACACTATATTAATTTATCATTCGTGATCACCTGGGCTAAATTGAAATTATGGAAAATGTACTAAAATACTCTCCTATGGGAAATAAGTAGCAGCTATTAAGAACGCTGAACTGTGGACTTGTTATCTCATAAATATGTATATTATGATGTATTAGTAAGGGACATATTTGTTCATAAAAGTGTATCAGGTACTTTATTCTAAGAAAAAAAGAAAGAAAGTATATTGTATATGTATTCTAAAGAGGTAGGGTAAAGTAGGATTTTTCCTATTTGCCAATTTGATTCTATAACATTATACAGCGTAACAATAAGTTGCGGTTATATTTTTAGGTCGTACTGTGGACCCTGTGAACAAAACAGATTTTGTACTGCTTCTCAAAATAAATATTTCAAGAACCCGATCGCAGTGCCACCTATCCATAATAATAATAATAATAATAATATTCTACCATATACACACAACACCGTCTAGCCCAAACTAACCTCCATATATCCATATAGATATATAGATATCCATCGCAGAGACCTTTCAAATACACACTGTACAAATGAGCCCTTAACCTGTCGGTAGAAAACGAACTGTACATTTAAAATATAACCTAACTTACTACCTTTGATACGCTATACCTATCCAATATAACCTATGTGCCTATATCCTAGATAACCCTAAGTCCTATACCTAAATAACCTATTTGCCTAGCAATAAGATGCGTACTAGCGTGGCACTACGGTGGTATTCGGTGATACAAACCTACGCTTCGTACGTACCTACAAACCCTAACCCTTATGTCCTTACAATCCCTAAAACCCTAGCCCTACTATAGTTCTTATAAATACATACATAGATAGGTGCGGGATATCTGTCACCGGGAGTCCTAAGGCGATAGACGGAATGTGGGAAGAAGGGTAGGTTCGTTGAAATGGTTTTTCTCACTGCCGGTCAATTATGTTATGCACCTATGCAGTGCATATACGCAACGATAATTTTAATCATATATAAAAATCTATACATTTTCCTAGTATATGAAGTGTCTTATAAAACTTGTTCTGTTAGGCAAATTTTAATACATGGAAATGTCCGGTAGATAGCAAAAGAATGATCCATTATTACGTAGAATATTTAAAGATTCTAGATATAATTATATCCATTGCTCAAGAAATGTGTTGTTGACCTACCATCTCTGCCTGTCCTTTCGGTAATAAACAGGTGTTGTACCGTTGGTACAAATGTTTTACCGAATGCTAATCACCGGTATACATACAATGAGTAACTACCCACGCCCTTCGCCGCGTCAAGCTGATCGTCGATCTGAGCGGGCCTATTCATTCGCATTATCTGTGAATGAGGCCGTTGCCAATGTTATTTATTTTTGCTTTAGTTTTATTTACAGAGAGAAAGAGAGAACCTTTTATAAAAAGGTTGAGTTGTAACAAAGCTTTGTTTAGTCTTCGGTGCAAATAGATTACATATCAAATTCAGTGCGTAGGCGGGTTCTGGACTGTGACACTTAAAGATAGATTTTAACATATAGTAACTTTCCACCTGTGTTTAAGGTCTATTACGCCCACATTAGGTGACTAGGTCTACTGGGCGCAGTTCCTGGTGACTACAGAGGCTATTTCGTAACCTAAAAGTTAAGATATGATAATTAGATGTCAGGTAATATAATTAACGGTTTGGTACTATTGTTTTCGTTTACATATTGATACAATATTTTATGCCCTGAATATTACTTTTCTTAATGTAAGAAAGGGTTAGGCCATAGTCCATCATGTTGGCCATCCAGTGTGGGTTGGCAGACTTCACATATCTTCAAGAAAATTATAAAGAACTCTCAGACATGCAGGTTTCCTCACAATGTTTTCCTCCACCGTCAAAGCGAGCGATAACTATTCGATACGCGCAAAACTTCGAAAAATGAGAGTTTGAGCAATCATCATGAGATTTCGCATAGGTAGACGCTGTCAGAGGTACATAATAAGACATCCCTTTGTCTTATTCTGTATTAACATTCCCTATGTCCTATTCTGACAGTATTTTTTTTCTGGATGCATGAATGGGTTGACCGGCTAGACCTGGGAAGGACTACCCTCTCACAGAATATCGACGTGAAATAGCAGTATTTCTACTGTTGTTTCTTTCGGTGAGTGAGAGTACTGGAGGCCCAATTACCCTCTTTCCCCCTTCCCGCTCCTTCTCCTTCCCACTTCCACCTTTCCTAAAGGGACGGCAACGCGCAAGTGATGCCTCTGGTGTTGCAGGCGTCCATAAGCTACGGTGACCACTTACCATCAGGTATTATATATACCACATTGTATAAAAAAAAGTAATGTATCCCTGGGGATAGAATTTCATTGACTAAATCTAGATATACGCGAGCGACGCCGTAGGCAAAATCTAGTAGTTAACAATAATAATAGGATGGATATAATAAGAAATAATGTCTTAAAAAAATTGAGTATATCTAGTGATTTAAATATAATAAGTAAGGCCGGAGGGCACGTATTCTTTGTGGTATATCCAAATGCAATACGTCATTAGGGGTGAAATTGTCACTGGTTAAACTCCCTGACTTTACTAATAGCAACGAGGAGACTCCAAAATGATCTCTGAAGGCGACAATATGTTGGATTAAGAAGCATGGCTGGCAAATATATATATCTCTGGATTTCTTTATCCTTCGTGGGTGTACTGGCGTAAGTTATAAAGTAATTTAAGTTTTCACATTAAAACGCTGCCTAAAAATTAAACCTGGAACATAAAACTGAGCATCAATAACACCTTATACAAACACACCAGCATGCACCTAAAAAAAGTATTGGAAACCGGCGGTAATACTGCGTTGAAGAAAACGCAGTATTACCGCTGAGCAGTATTTAAACCCCAACATTGAAACCACGTATCTGAATCAGAAACCATTTACACAACAAGTCGATGTGAATGCAAGTCCATTACCGATGAAGTTAGCAACTTGACTTATAACTTGTATCGATATTGAGTGGTCCCGGAGCGTCCCCGCCGCACAATGGGACGAGCGCGGCGCCGAGATGTCGCACCTCGCCTTACCAGTCAGGGCTGCCTGCAAACTAGCGATAGGTCGTTGACGGTTTTTTCGTAAACGTAACGTAACCGTTAATTTTCATTCGTCAACTAGATGAAATCATCAACTAGTTGACATACAACTAATGACAGCATTGTAACACGTTAAACACGTAAAGGTTATTTTTAACTTTACGAACGGTTAACGAATTTACGTACGAGACGTACTACATTAAATGTTTACAAAAATTTTATGAGCTTCATATATGTATGTACTGTGCTTTAATGTATTGGGCTTAAGGCTTATCAAATATCTTTGAAGCTTATAATCGACAACTAGTTTATTTATATATTATTTAGTTTTTGTTAACTATATAGTTATACACTTTTACACCCAGGTAAAGAGAAGGCAAAAAGAGTAGTTCAGCAACTACCATTTTAACCTCCGCGGTAAAAGGGTAGCGGAGAGGTCATGTCGGGCTCACAGAGGGCAAGATGGAACACCCTGTATACTGTCGTCTATGCCTACCACGGTGTGCCAACTCGCTGCCTTGAATAGTAGATATGTCTCTGGAACTGAAACTACATCAGCGACAAACCCAACACAATGCCCAACGCGCGCAGGCAAGAAATGTCTGCGGGTGACAATGCCCCAGCACGACAGAGGGCGTCGCTCTCACTCAATGGCTGGCGGCCGGGAGATCCCCGTTCTCCCACCTGCAGCCATTTTGCAAGATGACGTACTTGCGGTAGGATGCGATTCCTCGTTGTCGATCATGGCTTTGATCATGTCCGGCAGCGAGAGGTCGTCTTCCACGCTAACGAGGTCACAGCGCCGTACCGCCCAAGCAGGATATGTCTCGAGCGTGTGCTGCACCGTGACCTCGATACACTCGCAGTGGACACTTGATCTATCCTTATCTAAAGATAATTAACAATATTTACGGCCACTCCTGCCACTAACAAGTAAAAGTTATCCGGAAGATAAATCGCATGCTGTCTCACTCATATTATGTTAAAGAAGGGAGATGGCGAGACTTTTATCTTACAGATAAATTCTATCTGGAGGTGGTAGTTCAAGCTCTTAATGTTATATGTAAACGATAGAGTTAAACGACAGTGTATAAGCTAGTAAAAAACAATGTAACAAACACTGACGCCGCGTCGTATAGAACGCTGAATAAGACGTTGGCAGTAGCAACCCTAATTCAAGAGTGGTGTTCAGGATTCGGGTGCGGTGCGAGTGCGTGCGATCGATGGAACTCGCAGACGACGCGGCGCCGCCAGCGAACAACTGCGGCCTGACGTATGTAGCTGGCTGGTATTAGTGCAATAGAAAATAAATATGGGCAGATAAAGTATATTTGAAAAGAATCGAAATGTACAGGACCTGGGTATTAAACTAAAGTAAACTAAACTAAATCATAAACAATTTATTCATTCAATTCATTTTGGGTATTACATGATCACAAAAAGGTTAAATTAGTACAACCAAAAATTGCATGAGGCATTGCAATTGCATAATACCTAAATTAAATTATCAAATTACATATTTAGACAAGAATTTAAGCAAAATAATAATGTCAATAAATGTAACAAATTAAATTAAAATGTCAACAGTATGCCTAGATAATTAAAAATACATTCAGATAAATAAATTTTGATATCAACATGGAAAATTTAAATAAATTAGAAATGTCAACAGATAAGAGTAATTGAACAAGTATATTATAGTACCTACTTTGAAACATTTTCTTGTTAAATTGATCGCCACGTAGCAAACAGAGTAGGTTCTATTGTTTCTACTTTGTATTCTACATAATTCGCACTCTTAATAAAACAGCGACTTATCTCTAAATTTGGAAGTAAGGCAATTTGAACTCTATTTGTGTATGTTAAATTCTAATATTATATTTGTGTTAGATTATTGCAATAGAGTTTAAATTTGTTTAAACCAAAGTACTGAGATAAGTCTCTGTTTTATTAAGATTGCGATATATTGAGTAAGTGTTATTAAACGTAGAAGAAGAATAAACAAGTGAGAAACGGCAATGAATTGCTGTAAATCTTAGAGTTCGAAAGACAATATACGTGTTACCACGTGACCCACGAGGTCAGAGATCAAATGTGGAAGGTCATTTCGGGGTATATCGATTATGCTGAATCGAATGGCGTTAACCGCGAGTCTCTAGCTCTTACGGTTCTTGAGTTGAAAGTTGTTTAACAGACAAACGGACGAGCGGACGGATGGACAAAGCAGTTGTATAAGAGTTTTTTCGAACTTTAAAATACAAAGAGATCGATTACTCGCAGCTGTAGTGTGTGCGACTGCTATGCTTGAAGAGCCGGATTCGGTTCTCGGGTCGTGCAAAGTGTTATTGGGCTTTCTGCCTAGAAATACCCAATAGCAGCATGGGATTTGGGATTGTTCCCGGTAAACGACAATACGCTTGCCCTCTATAACGTGTGATCTAAACAAGTGAGAATCGGTAATGAATTGACGTAAATCATATAGTTCGAAAAAAATGGTTCAAGTAATATGCAAAGGTCACGTGATACCACGTGACCTTTGCATATTACTTGAACCATCGAGGTCAGAGGTCAAAGGTCATAGTCAATTCGGGAGTATATCGACTATGCTGATTCGAATGGCGTTGACCGCGAGTCTCTAGCTCATACGGTTCTTGAGTTTAAAGTTGTATAATAGACAGACGTACGGGCGGACAAAGCTGTTGTCCAAGAGTTTTTTCGAACTCTAAAACCAAAGCTGACAAAATATGGTTGCCTTTCGTCTTTGCTTATCCCTTCGGAGATATAGACATTTATATATAGGCTATTTTATATTTTTTTCTAAATTATTGTATTGTCATCGGTCCTCGATAAGTGTGCAAAGTTTCAAATCAATCCGTTGATTTGAAAGGGGTGAAAATCACGTTCAAAGTTTCCGTTACATAGATTCCTATGAATCTATGTAATCTATGTATCTACATAGATACATACCAAGCTAATAAAAGCGTGTTAATATTTTGGCCTCATGCATGACACCAGGAATTTCAGCTTGTAGTGAAAGTGTTAAGCCACTACGCCAACCGTGCAGTCATGGAATTAAATATTTACAGACAAACTGTTGTTAAAAAATACCACATAAAAAGTATAAAGATACAATCGGCTGCCAGTTACTTACCGCGCGTCATTTATCTGGATGTTCCGGCGCCCGGCAGCCTGTCTGGCGCGACAGTAAACAGCCAAGAGTTTGGACGATAATGCACCCGCGCAAACAGACGCACCCCCTCACTATTACTTATACAAATGTATTAGTGTACCATTGCACACATACACACTTTGTATATGTGTGCAATTGTCTATAAGCATAGTGTTATTGAATGCAAGGGCATTGGCTTCTGTTTAGGTAGTCGCCTCACGATTACAATAGCATCGAGTTACATGTTTAAAGATGAGAGTTAAAAATTAAATGCTGAATTAGAGATTTTCGCAGAGGTATTACTTATTAGTAGAGTCCGAAACATACTCATCCCTACTTATGCACCTCCCTAAAACATTAAACAGTTTGTCTTAACAAACTGTTTAATGTTTATTTTCCAGATTATTCGTTAGTTAATACTTATATTAATTAACGAATAATCTGAAAAATAAATTATCTATAAACATTACTTAATGTAGAGAGTTAGTTAAGTAAGCGCCAGGCCGTTGATCAGTGGTTAATCGTTGAGACTAAGTAATTATTACATAAGATATTTACACTTGTGAGATATTAAGTTAGGAGGTATCTAAAAAATCTTTAGAAATATGTTTATGTAAGGCAATTTTAGGTATAAATAAGCGTACGTAGAGATAAGTCTACTGGCGTGCTAAATTACTTGCGTAAAAATTATTTTCGTTCGGCTATTCGAGTGCAGTTGCATAAAAAACATCGGTTTATCCTGCTCTTTTATTAGTAGGCTTTTTGATGCATTACATACTCATGTGAAAAGATCAGTCTAGAGATTTGTTTCAATCATACAGTACAGTAGCTATACTAACACAATCAATTTTTAAAACACCATGGATTAATTTACGGGTATACACTTATCTTAGCTGGCACAGAATATTAACTCAACCTACGTACCATTTATTTGTAAGACCCCTCACGCACCAGACTAGACATTACCAACATTTAAACAGCGGAATCAAAGAACACCAAGACTCGGAACAACCATATGTGGACCACACAACTTTTTGTCCCGTGTGGGATTCAAAATCACAACACTCAACGTTGTGGTCCATATCCACTTAAATTTAAACCTAAAAGTCACTATGCCAGCAGACAGTCCCACTTAGAGCAATTAATTAACTAAATACCTGCTTCTGAACCTAACGTCGGGCGATCCACCTGTTCAGTTTTAAGTGTTACTTCTAATACCGAGTAGCGATACGTAATAGCCTGGTCATACTAATGAATTGCGGTGCACGTACTATCCATTTTCTCTTTATATAGCGACTACAGCCTTATATTTTAGTATCTAGCCATCATAAATGTATTCACGTCGTTATATGACGTTTGTTACGATGCCACGACATAACTACTGCACCGATATTATCGAAGTTGTTTATAAAGACTAAGAGCCATCTTAGATCTCGATCTCTATATTTACAACTAGATATCCCGCCGAGAACTTTAATCTCAGTTACTGGTTAAAACGCCGAGATTCTCAGCAAATAAAGAGTTATATCGTATTCATAACATTATATAATCACGTATTATACCCACGTATATATACAGGATCTCCCAGAAGATGTGAATCAAATTGTAACGGGAGATTCCTTAAGTGAGGACAATTTTATTATGATCTTTGGTTAAAATAAAAAATCAAAGATTTTAAAAGAGTACGACTTTCCCGGACTTTTAACTATAGATGCTTCGTTTATGGCAAATTTTCATTTTTTCCACTATTATTATTTGTTAAGGATTGATTCGTCAAACAACAAACGACTTAACAAAAAATGTTTACACCAAAGAAAATCGTGAAAACACAACATAATTTCTTTATTATTTTTATTTAGCACATTTGAAAGGTCCTTACTTAAGGAATCTTCCGTTACAATTTGATTCACATCTTCTGGGACACCCCGTATACTGTGATAATTAAGCAGATGCAAATTCAACCAGACAGTACTACAGGCCACTCTTTTCAATAGCATACTATTTGGGTGTCAAAATGTGCGGTTAAAATCCTTCAAAAGGTTGGGTTAGTTGGGTAGCTAAGACTCCGAAACACCCAAACAGCTACCGAGTCTTTCCCGACGTAAAATAATTTTCAGAATTTTTCTTTCGGCTTATAGAATACTACCTCACGATCTCTCTTCTACATACTTACTTCGATATTATAAGATACAAAATATAATTGTATATTTTCATTCGTACGTAGGATATTTATTTAGAGAGTTCTAGACTTTTGCAATAACATTAGTACGTAACTAAACCAACGAGTTTTGTTTGATCACATTATAACTTAGTGTTTATCTAGACATTCGTCTGTGATATCTAGGTCTCGCTGAATTTACATTAGCTCATTACATAAAGGGTTGACATAAAAATAATACGCACAGCCGAAATGTATTTTTTTACTGAAATCAAGTAATTCCCGTACTAGCAATATGCGTTTGTCTATTAAAAATTCAAGACTCAAATCTTCAAGTATATAGAATCTTTCGAAACGTTGATAATTATTCGAATGATTAATAGTAACTGTTGACATTAATTAATTATTTGAATATACATACACACACAAATAATAAAGAAGAGCTGTGCGTTGCGTTAATGTTGATTAGCCTTAATAATTAGAAGAAAATAACCAGGTTGATCTGGATAGCAGTGCCCGACAGTTTATACAAACCAATAGACAATATTTTCACCTTTATAATATTAGTATAGATTAAAGCTGGTATATCTAAAAAAAGAGATATCCCCGTCGTCCGCCGCATACGGTCAACCATGTCATAATTAAATCAATTGTTTCGAATATCCAACAACGATTCGAATTATAATCAGTGACAACGAATTCATCAATATACGAAAGCAGGCTACAATTTTCGATTATTCGATTTCCTTTTTTCGTATCAATTGCACACACTTAGGTATCCCGAACTAGGAAGTGTTAGTGTATCGCTGACAGCTTATAATTATTAATTTAAAATTTACATCGTGTATTGATAAAGTTTTACAAGTATATTTTTTTAAATGCTGCACTCTTTAGAACCTAGCTAATATTATAAATGTGTACGCTTACTTAACCTAAGTACTCGACCTCATTTCCTCATGAAATTCGGATACACGTTATCAGGGGTAAAGAAAAGGACATAAGCTACCTTTCGAAGCCCCGGGCAACAGCTAATAAACAAATAATTTCAAGCGAATCCTGAATATATTTTAATTTAAATAAAATAAAAGCTATGAACATATCAATTCCTATTTCTTGTACCCTACTTAAATATAATTTCTGATTTATTTTCTATTATTTCTTTGCAACTTATTACTTACTATTGGTAAATGGTCAAAAAGAGGTACCCTCTTTCTGGTGTACATTAACGATCTCTGTAATCTAAGTCTACATCATGGCAAAATTCTTTCATACGCAGATGATACTGCGCTCCTTTTTCCGCTGACACCATTGCGGCAGTCTATGAATATGTACAGTGCGGTTTTAATATAGAAAACAAATGGCTTCAATATAACTTGCTCACCTTAAATACCGAAAGAACAAAATTTATTAAATTTTGTATGCGTAGACACCAACCTCATTTAAGTCACATTAATTTATATGCACATTACTGTAATAACATTACCGCTTGCACTTGTCCTGTTATCTTTAACACTACTAATATTAAATATTTAGGTGTTATATTAGACGACACACTCTCCTTTAAAGAACACATAACTGCTTTGACTAACAGAGTACGCACATTATTATTTGTCTTCAAAAAATTGCGCCTTATTGCAAATCACAAACTTATCATATAGATCTATAAAGCATTAATTAAGTCAGTCTTTAATTCAATATTGCATCGCTTCATGGGGCGGTAGCGCAAAATCCTATATGTTAAATATTGAACGAGCACAAAGAGTGCTTCTAAAAGTAGCAACCCGCCGACCCTACCGCTTTTCCACACATCTTTTGTATGAAAATTGTAATGTATTAACTGTCCGACAGCTTTTCATAATGTACACCGTACTTAAACAGCACGCAACGCTTACGTATAACATTAACCTTACTAACACTAAAAGACGGAAGGATATTGTCTGTACCACGCTTTCTGAATCAAAGTTTATTTTTACAAATAGATTTTTGGCATTCTTAGGGCCTTTTCTTTATAACAAGATAAATAAACAAACAGCTATATATGATCTAAGTTATGTAAGATCTAAGCGGATAGTCTGTCGGTACTTACAAACTTTAAATTATGAGGATACTGAAGATTGGTTGATTGTTGTTAAATGAGCAATAACAAGTTCCATGATAATAATTATAATCTTGGCCTATTTTTGCATATACTTATATAATAAGTATGCTTAATTGTATGTAACTTAGTTCCTAGTAGTATATTGTAAGTGCCCTTAACGCCTGTGGCACATGTTTACCCTAGTACTGGCACCAATATTATATTACCTATATTAAGTACTTAATGGACTGTATTCATGATTTACCACTGTAATCAATAAATAAATTATTATTATTAAAAAGTCAACAAAACTAGATCTTAAAACTGCTTTGTGGAATTTAATTCAAATTTCCCACTAATAAAAGAAAACCTTTCAAATAGGTACGCATTTCCATACTCCTCATTTCCTTCGTCATCAAGCCCACAAGTGGTCTCGTTGACCTACAATCTTGACATTTGGCAGGAAGTAAGGACTCACTGGACAAGGAAGGGATAATAACGAAAATTATATATAATTAGCCACCCTTGGCTGCACCCGCGAGGTATATTGAAAATGTTTCTGTTTTCATCTACATTAATACATAGTAATCTATATATATATATAAAACTCTTCCGTTACTGAGTGACTGACAGACAACACACAGCCGAAACTACTGAACGCAAGAAGCTGAAATATGGCATGTATGTTCCATGGAGAGTGTAGGGGAGCACTAAGAGAGGATTTTTGGAAATTCCACCCCGAAGGGGGTGAAAGGGGTGAAACAAAAATCATTGGATTTTACCAACCAAAAATTCAGAGTAGCAGTCTGGAACTATGCCCAGTAATTGCGGTAATCGGAATTAGTCCCGTCCCTTTTTAAATCAGACCTAAAATCAAAGAGATTTACGTATAGGTAAGTATATTAAATGCTTTTGCCTAAAATTCTGCCTAACCTATAAGGATATAAGCGTAAGACTACATATAATCCCTGATACTGCACCAGTGATGTAGCGGATGCAGATTTTGTGACATCCGTCGATGTGGATACGGATGCGGATGTCAAAATCGATGCGGAAGTTCCGCAATTGCGCATGCGGATGTTGATGAAAATTGTTCATCTTATTTAATAAAAGTATCTGATATCACCGCCTTCGCAGGTTCAAGCCTGTTTTGCAAAGGTTTTTAAATTAAACACGTACTACTGAACAACTGATTTCTTTCTTATCGTAACCTGCGCTGTATCTGGATCCCCATTAACATCCGCGTTGATTATTGCGGATGCAGATGTCCAAATCGATGCGGAAGCTCCGCAATTGCGGATGCGGATGCAACATCCCTGTACTGCACCCATTCTAAACTTCTTTTAATAAAGGTACATTAATTTATCTAAATGGGCTATGTTTTATTAGGCTTGCAAGCGTGTGAATTTTTTTTATTGCCCTCGTTGGCAGACGTGCATGTGGTCCACCTGATGGAAAGTGGTAACCGCTGCTCATGGACTTCAGCAATGTCAGGACACAGCAAAGCCGCTGCCTACCGTGAAAGAAGAACTCTCTTTAAACCACGTTTGAAGAAGGACATATCATAGCGCTCGGGGAACACCGAAGCAGGCAGTTCACTCCAGAGCTTGCACGTACGTGGGATAAATGATCGCTGGAAGCGTACCGTACTGGATTTGAACGATTCCAGGTGATATGGATGAACTCTGCTTCGTTGTCGAGTGGTACGATGATAGAAAGAATTTGCGGACAGATGCCAGTATTTTAGTAGCTTTTCCTTACTACGATGAAGTACTTATTATTAGGTACACGTATACGTTGCTTCTCGCCTGTAGGTATATCCGAAGGAGTAAGCAGAACTCTTTTGCATTGCATTTTGCTTTAATGAGTTCTTGAGGTTGATTGCTGGATGCCGTAAACAAGAGCACTGATTTATTCACACTTGTCCAATTTTATTAACCTCTGAGTCTTCTTCGAAGAGGTGAATGAAAACACTTTGTGGGTCTGTGTGTCTGTCTGTTAGTGACAGGCATAGCCCCGGCACCACTGGACCGATTGACTTGTAACTTAGTGTGCAGACACCTTGGGGTCATCCCTCGGTCGAATTTGGATATGGGCCCTGTAGGTCAAAAGACCCCTAAGATATAGGGGTCACATATTTTAAATGGAAATATATTGACTTGTAACTTAGTGTGCAGGCACCTTGGGGTCATACCCCTGTCGAGTTTGAATATGGGCCCTGTGGGTCAAAAGACCCCGAGATATAGGGGTCATAAGGTCATGGGATATCCACCAACAGAGTGATTCGGAAGTCCTAAAAAGAGGCTTTTGCCCAGCAGTAGGACATTACAAAAAGCAGATGAAAAATAAAAAATATAAGTCTCATGAAGACGAAAACGTTGAATCCTGGGTTTTTACACCCATCTCGTTATTTGTTGTGTTTACATGCGAATTTTTACACTAATAATTCGTACGAACATTTAGCCATATGTGGATCACACAAATTTTTGACCGTGGCTTTCGTACCCAACACTTAGCGCAGTAACAGCGGTGAGGCGACCAGTTTAACCAATACGCCATGCACGCAGTCACTGTAAGTTTGAAGGCTGCTTGCAATTTATGTTTGTACGATAGAGAAAACAGAGAACATGTTTTGGTATAAGAGGGTATTAGTAATACAGAGATGATATTTGAATTTTTGTGAACACTAATAGGCTTTATATTATAAAGTGTTATTGTAAGTAGTAATGCGTGAGCTAGCTCATGCGTAAACATCATCAGCAGCAGTGCTGGCTTCCGTAGGTAAGTATATTCATGCCAGAAAAAATCGAAAGGTAATCGATGGATAGTCTTGTAATTTTTATTTATGTATTTATTTATGGACAACGAACAAAGCATACACTAACAAAAACATTGTGATAAAACATAAATACGAATACATTACATAGTGCTGCCTTACTTACAGGATGCCACGGCATGCTTTTCTTTCTCCCTTAGCCTTAATTATTCCCAAGTCACTTGGGGTCGGCTTTTCTGGTCTAACCGGATTTGACTGGATATCAGTTTTACACGGAGCGGCTGCCACCTGACCTCCGCAACCCGAAGGCTAACGATACCCTAAGGCTAGACCAGTGTCAGGATATTAGAGGGTACTGACTTTCCCAACTGCCATAGATGTTCATGGCAGCCGGGACCGACGGCTTAACGTGCTCTCCGAGGCACGGAGCAGGCGATAATTGTCAATCAATACGCACATAATTTCGAAAAGTCATATAACTTCCAAATGTCAGAGGTGCGCGACGTGGATTCGAACCCGAGACCCTCTGCATTGCAGTTCTGTTGGTCTCCCCACTGAGCTATCGCTGCTTTTTTTGCCACGGCATGCATGAACAAAAAATATATTTATTCTTGCTTGTTAGTGAAATTACGAAAAAGTGAGACTGATTACATTAAACAAATAATGGCATTTAAATAAAAATACTAATTATAAACACAACAAACTGCATGCATAGTGTTTACATATACATTTTTATATATTTTACACATATCTATATAACAATGTTTTTATAGACCCTTTATTCCGATCTTCCCTCGGGAACGGGTAATAGAATACTTTTGTATCCTTTCCTTATAATTAATATCAGACTGAGCAACAACAAAGCGTGGTCGAGCTTAGCAAGTTTTAAATATACTTACGGTTCAAGAAGTAAAGAATTTAAACCTACCTACAGGTAGAATTTGCAATGTGCCCGTTCTTTTGAGATTGGTTAATAATTCGGATATGTATATTCATAGATGAAAATGTTCACTTTCTAAAATACTATTTGCACTACCATTGCATGTGCATGCTATAAAATTATAATAATGAATTTATTTCCATTCCATTTAACTTTACTGGCAATAGAAATTTCAAGTATATTTTATGACACCATAAATACCAATTTTACGTAATTCGTACCTATGTGTACAATGTAAAAAATAATATTATTTTAAGTAATTTTACTATACTTTGAAAAATGATAATTAATTAAAATAGTGTTTCTGCCATGTGTTCGTACTATCCTTGTCATCAAATATACACGATAAAGGTAAATTATATGCTTTTAAATGATCTTTATTCATTAATTATGTACAAACTGCCTGCCGTGAGATCTCTTTGGTTTGATTTCCAGTTCAAACATTGGTATTAGCTTCTACTGTCAGAAAATTCACTATAGCAGCACGGAGTCTGACACTTTGCTTGGAAAACGTCTATGGGCCCATATTACCTATATAAAAACCTTGCCTAAAACTTAGCTGGCACAAGATTACTGTAATACAACCTCTGCCTGTCCCTATTAAAGGCTTCGCGTGTATTCCTGGCAAAACTGACTGCACGAATTGCGTAATGATTTGAGTGATCAACGCCGACTGTTGGGTATTATATATATTAATTTGTATTCTTTTTAAAGTTCGAAAAAACTCTTATACAACAGCTTTGTCCGTCCGTCCGTCCGTTCGTCCGTCCATCCGTCCGTCCGTGCGTCTGTCTGTTACACGACTTTCAACTGAAGAACCGTAAGAGCTAGAGACTCGCGGTTAACGCCATTCAACTCAGCATAGTCGATATACCCCCGAAAAGACCTTTGACTTCTGACGTCAAGGTCACGTGGTATCACATGAACTTTGCATATTACTTGAAGCATATTTTCGAACTCTAAGATTTACGGCAATTCATTGCCGATTCTCACTTGTTTAGAATGTTTTTAAAAGCCACCGCGATACAGGAACTCTTCCTATTTCATGTTGCATCAACTCATATAGCAAAAAAAGCAGCAATAGCCTAGTTAGCGACCATCAGACTGCCACCCAGCGGTTACGAGCTCAATCTTAAGGCACCCCTGACTTTTCGAAGCTATATGCGTATTAAATAATGATTGGTCGCTCTTAAGGAAAACATCGCGAGGAAACCTGCATGTCTGAGAGTACTTGATAACGTTCTCGATTATGTGTGCAAGTCTACCAAGCCACACTAGGTCAGAGTGTTGGACTTTGGAGTAACCCTTCTCACTTTGAGAAGAGACCCGCGCCTAGTAGTGGTACAGGTTATAAACAGAGCTGATATATTAGTATATTATATGAACGTGTAGTATATTATATAACAAGTTGTAATGTCAAAATATTATGAAGACTGGCTGCATGTCATCAAGTAGAAAACACTTCATTGTGCTCTACCACCTCCTGCAGTTTCACGCTTTACATGTGTTCTCTGCGTCAAGAAATGCCGTGCTTAAATATGGGTACATAGCTATAAACGGCGATATGGCAACCCGTAAACCCACAAGCGCTGCAACAGACATGTATAACAGATGTTGTCGCCAACGATATGGACGCATAGATAGACCTTATAGAGTAATATACATACAACTTGTGTTCGTTCTTTTGGCGCCTTACGTTTACGTATTCTAAGGACTCTATTCCATCCTTAAACAAACATCTCTCGTGCAAACTACTACGGCGAAGGCTTCTGAACAATCCAGTAACTTAGGAGTACTGAGCAACATCGAACAACTGTGTTTCGTGGACCGAACTGCGGTGGTATGATACGACTCTACCGTTGTTTTACACACAATAGCCTTACTATAAGGTTAAGTGTAGAAAACAAACGCCCAACCAAACTAAAATAGGCTTGCATGTTGCTATTTATTTATGTAATAACTATGTTATGTCGTGACTTGTCCCACATACCCAAGCCGATGCGGTTTAACGTGGAGCGTGAATGGCATTCCCATAGCGGGGCTGGCATACCGCTGCTTACCCCTCGAAGATGTACCACTATATTTACACGTATATACAAAATAATCAATAGCCAAAATAACGTATGAATGACAGTATTTTCCATATTATCTATTCGTTTTTATTGACCGTCGCAAAATTAGATAACTCGCATTTCCATTCATATCTGACTACACATCTATCGATTCTTAGATTGTACTTAATTCTTATTTGCCAGTCTTCTGAGCACACTACCAGTCGACTGTGATGCGGAGGGATTCTATGACGCCTATTAGAGGGTTTTAGTTTTCTTTTTAGTTTTTATTACTGTTTTATAAAATTTAAGGCATAAGTTAGTTTTAAAGAATTATGTTAATTGACAATATTCTTACAGTAAATTAACTAATATAAATAATGTCCAACATTATAATAAATACTTTACTGACTACAAAACTAAAGATTCTAATTCTTATTAACTCCATGCATTACTTATGTTTTGTATACCTAATTATTAATATTAGCGGTCGTCAAGTGGTCGAAATTCGACCACAATTAATTTGTACGTGTTGTTACGCTTTCACATAATAATATGTACGTGTTATCACGGGTATAAAAAAGGACATAGGGTACTTTTCATCCAGAAAAGAGTACTATTTCCGAGGGATTGAAAATTGACATATCCCTACCATATCATAACTTTTATGCGAGCCAAGGTACGAGCAAAAGCTGGTTTAATAAAGTAAACAGGGGCGTAGCTACCGCCGTATCAGCTGTATCAATGATACGGGGCCCCCAGGCTACAGGGGCCCCGAAAGTGTGTGAGTAAAAATTCCTAAAATGACATCCACAATCCTTAATGGTTTGGGCCTTCAACATATTTTGACACAGAGCCCGTCTAACACAAGCTACGCCACTGACACTAGACTAGTAAAGGTTTACTAGAAATAAAAACACTGGTGGATAGCTATCTATCCATCTTTATACAAGCAGGTTTAATTATAAGCATCACCCCTATTGTTAAAATTTCATATAGCTCGGCATTTACTTAAACAAAACAATACCGCGATTGAGAAAAGTGTCACAACGCCATCTAGTTACAAAAATATCAACTTAAGGCGATATCTTTACATTCATAGCTCTTTGATATAATTGTTTGTTTTGAACACAATTGAATGACGAACATTAACCGAATTTCTGGATAACTTAGACCCCGGGGAAGGATAAACATAATATTATACTTTCTAAAACGCAAACAGGGTTCCGGTCTATACTTGTATGTTTGACTAACTTACTTCATTTTCTTATTTTAACCTATTGAGTCACAACTCACAGGGCAGCACACTGGTGGCCGAACCCGATACATTTTTAATATATATGAGTGCCTAGTGCGAGATTGTTTTATGTTAACGCCATCGACACGTTTATGACGTTCAGCGCTCCGAGCTCCAAGCTCTTAACCAATCAGAGAGCCAAACGTGGTAAACGTTTCGATCGCGTTAACGTAAAAAACAACTTGCGCTAGACACTCATAAATTCGAAGATTTATGAGATTAAAAAGACGATCATGATGTGTCGCAGAGAACCAAAAATAATAATGGACACAAAAAACACGCAGGCTCGAAACAACAAATTGTGGATCACACAAATTGTTGTACCGAATCCACAACACTTGGCGCAGTGGCAATTGCAACACGACAAACGTAGTCCCCTGTTTGCTCCCTGAATAATGCCAGTAGAGCATATTATTTACCCAAAAAATTTATTGCCTCTATTGGCATGTCCTTATGTTATCCTTTTTTCATAAATTAATTATTAAAAGAGACATTAGCCTTCAAAACCTCAGAAATTTGCCAGCTTTTCCGCTGTGTTTAAACATCCAGAAAACAAATTTGACTAGATTATATAAAAAAAAGGAAAACATAGGAACACGGCCTAGGCCTTTTTTAATTATTAATGAAAAAAGTAGTTGAATCCGTCATGTTTCGGAGAAGGAATCAAGGGACTACGAAACGTTGATTTTGTGTACTTTTAATAGGTATTTTCGGTCAAGTTGCAGTTGTCTCTATCGCGCTCTGCGGTCACTGCGCGACAGCAATAGATTTTATAAATACCTATTATTCAATTCTCTAGCCCTTAGTGTTTCCTCTTAAACCACCACACCATCACTGCGTTACTAAATTCCATCGCCATATATACTTTAATCAATGCGGCCATAAGCATACATTTTATGATATCAATAACACATTGTCGACCTTTAACATCGATTAGCCGGACACCAGACACAGAATAAGCATTGTGTCTGTACTCTAGAGTCAGAGCATTGGCTAAGAGATTCATAAAAGAAGTCGCTGAGCTAGGAATAATTCGCACTTCTGTCTATTCCATCTGTTGTTGCTGCTAGAATTACTCCATTTAAAGTCAAATCCCAGATTTAAATAAAGATCCATGTCTATTTGGACTCCAATCCTTACTAATATTATAAATGCGAATGTCAGTTTATTTGTTGTTTTCACGCCTTAACTACTTGACTGATAATAATAAAATTTCGTATACACATTGTCAGGAGGCAGAAAAGGACGTAAGGTACCTTTCATATAGAAAAAATAATACTTATCACTATTACTTGAAAGTTAGGTATGTAGAAAATATAAGTTTCGATAAAAAGTTACAAAAATAAACCGCGCGAATTAGTTTTTACAATCGAACGATTGTAAAAACTAATTAATTAATTACTTACTTAAAAAATATGAAATAAAAATATTATTTTTATTACTATTTGTTTTACCTTTCGTGTAATTGTAGTGTATATACAATACCTATGTATAAAATATGTGTACTTTTTTTTGTTTTACCATACCATAAACTATACCGTATACTTACTTAATGGACAATTATTTATTTAAGACGCCTCCTTACATACATAGCAAATATGCTGATGTGACCTTAAAAGTCCGCCTAGTACTGGTTTACCATGTTTTAGAAAGTGTTCGCTGTCTCCCTCACTCGCCAACATAAGAACGTCTGGCCTCTCGCTCTATTACACACGAGAATCAACTCATTCATTTCGATCTCCACTTGTGTTGGTATACACACAGTGCGTTTACGCGGCAAAAATAGGAAATAAGAGTGCAAATGGTGAAAGTTGCTTAAAACAATAATAAAATGGAGAATAATAATAATAATGAGAGTAAGGTAAGCCAGTTTTATAATAAGTTCAGTGATTTATTTCGTACAGGCGTCATACTATGACATAAAACTAGATAATTATGAAATGCCAGTGTTTGTATACATATTCTTGATTAGCTGCAGTTTTCACCAAATAGTTTCAACCAGTTAAAATTGTAACACAGGTATTCCTATGCCTATTTTGGGCACCAGTTTCTCATAAATGTCTTGTTATATTTATATTAGATTAAGCCATAATACTGTACCAAACATAGGTGATGAGAAAATAGATTATTTATTATATATTGTCTGAAACATTAGTGAATGTCAATTATATAAAAAAATTACCAATTGTAAAAAGAAGGCATCTATCAATTGTGTAGTTTAAGGGTTTGAAGTTTCAAAAATTATGTAATATTAATGTTTTATAAAGATAAACAACGCGATAAAATCCGTATATTGTTTAATTTTAATGTATAAAATTCTCTTTAACGTAAAAAAATATTAACTTTCAATTTGGTTATTTCTATAACTATGTTCGTTACGCAATTTCTTCGATATGGTCATACATACTTGGTAAAGGTGTTTATTTATTATAGATGTGCCCGCGGTTTCACCCGCGTTTAGCGCGTTCAAACAAACAAACTCTTCAGCTTTATAATATTACTAGTTTTTCCCCGCGGTTTCACCCACGTAAGTCTCGTTCCCGTGGGAATATCGGGATAAAGCTAGCCTATGTGTGAATCCAGGTCTCCAGCTATCTACATACCAAGTTACATCGCAATCGGTCCAGTAGTTTTTGCGTGAAAGAGTAACAAACATCCATACATCCATACAAACTTTCGCGTTTATAATATTAGTAAGGATTATAGATTTTCTGGAAAGAGTAAACTGCCGAAAACGTCAAATATATGCAACTTACAATGAAGGTATTCTACAGTACTCCTTGAATAGTAGACTTGAGTTATTGTACTCAATATTATATAATCTTGAGTTATTGTACTCAATATTATATAATCTTGAGTTATTGTACTCAATATTATATAATCTTGAGTTATTGTACTCAATATTATATAACTTTGAGTTGTTGTACTCAATATTATATAATTATAATTTGTAAGTGTCTATTACTTTAAGTAGTCTCATTTATTTCTGTTATAAATTAATATATTTTGTATAATTTATATATTCCTTATTGTTAACTTGACTGAGTTAAATTTACCGTTATATTTGTTGCCGATTGTCAGGGTACTGTGTCAGAATCCCGAATTGGACAAAGTATTATCGAGATGCTCCGTTAGGGCGAGCCCTATTACGCGCCACCGTGAAATGATAAATGGCGAAATGTGGGTAACAATTTCGCTTTCATTCTTGCTATACAGACTTGATAATATGTATAGTCTCTAAACATATCTAAAGTACCATTTATCAGTACATATTATAAATAATATAATGCCTTCCGCCGCATTTTTATGCGGTTTTCACTAATAGAGAGAGTGATTCATGAAGATGGTTTAGGTGTATAATTTGTTAAGGTTTTGTACCACCCGTGCGAAGCCAGGGCGAGTCGCTAGTGTGTATTTATAGCAATAAAGTTAAAAAAACTATAACCCGACTACGTAAATAAAGGGGTCTTAAAAATGACGAATTTAAAATTTATATAGCCTATGTCACCCGGGCCATTATTACGAATCTATTGACACCTCATTCATTAAAATCGGTTTAGTAGTTTAGGCGCTACGGTGGAACATACAAACATACATACCCAGACTGCCAAAATCATTACCCTTCTTTTTGGCTTCGCCATAGTCGGGTAAAAATAAGGCGTAGACTGAACCTCCAAAAATTGGCATACTAAATTACACCGCGATTAAACTTATAAAATTAGTAGACAGTTAAGTGTGTTACATTTATATGTAGAACATATATTATTATACAGAATGATTTTGAAATCGTGTAATTCCTTTTAACCACGCATTCTACTGATGATATAGAATAACCCTGACCATATATTTTTTTAATAAGAATTATGATTTTGGAGAAATTAATTAGTTAGTACGAATTTTTTCGTGAAATGGTTTCAGATAGTCATATGTTAACCACCCGAGGCAATTTTAATATTTTACTAATTAAAAAAATATATATCGATAATGAATGTCGTAAATAATAACGGGCGGTACTTATTATTGCCCCTTATTATTTACGACATCAGTTATTGTTGTTATTTTTTTTAAATTAGTAAAGTATTAAGATTGTCTCGGGTGGTATCCATTTCACGATAAAATCGGTACATTATTTTTCAAAAAAAATTATTTAAGTTAAAATATACCTGGTTAAAAGGAATTACACAATTTCAAAATTAACCTGTATATACCCATTTATTATATCTTATTTTAAAATAAGCTATATTTGATGTTATTCTGTTCTAATACAACGAAATTTATCCTTTGTTAATATGCATTCTCTTAGAATACTATTTTGTCTTCTCTTAATCGATTAAAAGTAATGTACAGACCAGACAGACGCGGATAAAAACGCGAAAATTATTTTCTATTTAATAAAGGAAAGACTCTCCCAGGGATCTTTACAAATATTCAATGTTTCTGTGTTTCTAACATAGACTTAGAATGAGCGAAAATATTCTAAGTCTATGATTTCTAAATATTGACCAATTAAAAATCTAGTACATAACTATGTGTCGAGTGATCTAAATCGAGGGATCGATCCTCACATGGGATAAAAGTGAATATATAACGGTTCCGAGACCGGGTGTTCTTGGTGTCGGTTGTGTAAAATCCCTCGCTACACAGGGAATTATATAATATAATAATAATAATATTATATTCTACCACATACACACAACTCCATCTAGCCCAAACTAATCAGAGCTTGTACTATGGGTACTAGACAATGGATAAACATATATAGATACTTCTTTTTTGTAAATTCATACATATTATACATTAGAAATAAAAATATTTACTATTAAAGCATTTCTTTATGTATTTCAGGGTAAAACGCAGTTACAGGAGCAAGAAGACGGACCCAACAACAACATGATTGATAAGGAAAAGTCTTGCAAACCAGATTTAAGTAGGATGAAAAAAATTAAAAATACCACCGCAACAACAGACTCACATTCAAACATATTCTTACTTGTATGCATAACAGGGGTGTCATTAGGCATTCTACTAGAAATAGTAAATGTAGTAAAAAGAAATGACAGATTCACCCAGGACAACTGTCTAGAAAGACCGAAGTATTGGGTGTATCCGGATGACCACCCGAAAACAGAAATGATTAAAGGAGCTTTAAAACATGTGCACTTGGTGCTTCAGAGAGCTGGCTATGAGAAGACCTCGAATAGAACTCCTTGGGACCTTCTCTGGACTCGCTTCTACCCCTTCAGCATATTTCAACAAAGTCTAACCCATTTAAAACCTCATCAGAAGGTCAATCACATTCCTGGCACAGGCTACATCACTAACAAGGTATACCTGGCCACTTCCAAAGCCAAGTATGTACCAAAAGCGTTCAAACTACCAGATGGTAAAGCAGATTTTCTAAAATACGCTGCCAAAAATAAAAACTCTTTGTTTTTGAAGAAAGATAATCATCATAGAGGTGTAAGTTTGAAAAACGTGAGTGAAATAGACGTGTCCGATAAAGAAAGTTTCGTTCAGGAGTATGTGCAAAAACCTTTCTTAGTGGATGGACATAAGTTCGATATTGGCGTGTACGTGGTGATCACGTCGGTGGATCCTATAAGAGCCTATTGGTACAAAGGCGATGTATTATTCAGGTAAGACTATTTATTTAAAAAAAGTAAAATATTCGTTTGGTTTTCTTATCCAGCCCGTCTTTACCTATTGCAAGGACTCTACATGGTTTTACCAGTTAAACCAAGTTTGCATAGTGTGTATCCAGATCAAATTCATATAATATTTGACCGTTGATTTGGTAATACCGTAGGCACTGCGCATCACTGCTAGTTAGATTTTACTTCACCCGTCCTGGGTCGCCATTCTGCGATCCTAGGCACCTAACAGTAATGTTCTCTCCTGTTCAAGTAACCTAAACACTACAGAAAGAATGTCAGTGACTCAACAGCCTAATTGTGTTTGAGATGGAATGTGTGAGCTTTATGACTAACGTTCCATTTTCCAGAACCTGTAGCTGTACAGGTTTTGGCCCCGTAGGTGATTATTTCACATTTATAAAGTGTTGTTTACACAACAGTGTACAGACAATATTACTAAGACCATCAAAACGGGAAACTATCAGAAACCAGCCAGCATTAAAATGAGTTTGCGCTATGATCTACCACTTTTGGCCTTTTCAAACTGCTTGTCTGATGGTAACGATAACCGTAGCCTGAGGACAGCTTGCAACATCAGTCCCGTGTTGTTGACTCTTCAAGTGACTGTGCGTCCACGGTATGGAATAATTATTGTAGTGTTTCATTATGGCTTACAGATACTGTCCCGCTAAATACTACCCGTTCGATCCGTTGAATTTGGACAAGTATGTGATCAGGGATGATTATCTGCCAACGTGGGAAGTGCCTTCTCTTGCGCAGCCGTTTACTGCGTTGGGTTATGGCATGAAAGAATCCTTTGATATCTATGTTAGATCTAAGGTAAGCATCTATTTGACCACTCCAATGGATTTTTATGAGGGATGTTGCAAATAGACAAATTACCGAGATTTACTTCCAAAATCAGGAAAAAATTAACGTAAAACACAATATGCCACAGCACTAGTTAGCCTAATATATTCTTATTATCCTAAATCTTTTTATCCCTAAGCGATAGCACTGTTGTCCTCTACTTTTCTTAGGTGGTAACAAGAGAGCTATTGTTTTAGGAATATCTCTATAGGAGATCTCAGTCAAATACCATAGAATTACGTTTCTGAGGTAAGAGTAGTTAGTAAACCTCCTAAAAAAACGCATTGTGCCACAAGAAGTGGTCGGTAACTATATAAATAAGTAAGTATTCGATATTAGTAAATAGTAGGATAAGTAAGTGATTGTCGTTGTGCAATATCTGTTATTCGGTTAGGTTGTCCATTAGCCAACTCTTCATTTGAGACACGACAAAGAATTTTCTTTAGTAAAAGCCTATTACCAGGAACACGATTGGTAGTTTCGCATATGCCATTTTTCACATTATCTTATGAGACGATAAGTATTCCATTTTCCAAAAAAAAAGCACAGAAACACAATACGAACTTTTAAACAACGGCCACAGAGGATACCCAAACTTAAAACAATCCACACATCACAATATCTTGATCCCCCGTGGAGCCAAACTTCAACTCTCGACTTAGTAATAGTAGGCGACATATCAAATTAAACTGATCCGTATCTACTACATAAATACCGTTAATGGTTGGTTTAACACCCTAACTAATATTATAAATTCAAATGTGAACTTGTTTGTTTGTTACGCTTTCACGCCTTAACTACTCGACCGATCATCATGAAATTTCGTATACACTTTGTCAGGGGCCAGAACATACATAAGGTAGGTACCTATCGTCCAGAAAAAAGTATTGTTACTAACATACTAACCTAACCTTAATTTATGCAAGCGAAGGCGCGAGCAAAATCTAGTTTTAATTTACAAGACTTAAGCCTGATGCATGTTACACAATATACATAATATATATATATTATTATTAGGTATGTATATCATTCGATTCATATATATTTCCCATATTCGTTAAAGAACAAAAGCCATTCACAATTCTTCCGGTTTCCTTAATCACGTACCAAGTACTCTATCGCGACTGGCATTTCCCTGCGGCTTCGACCGACAATATTACTTACTCAGAATGCTATGCTTTTTCTTGAAAGACTCCATTAATTGTAATATTTTCACCAAAACACAAACAATGGAACCTTCTACACTGAAAAACCAATAAACACATTCAAATTTTTTTTTAAATTTGAAATTACTAATTAATTATAGAGAGGAAGCATAGCTTTTCCAATTTAATATAAAAACTTATTGCTCTATTTTTCTTACAACATTACTTATGTGGTTTTACTTGAACATCTCATTATCAAAACACACTACAACAAACACACGACAAAATACAATGTGATGTCTAGGTATTTCAGTATATATAAAACTTGGAGCTAAAATAGCAGATTGAGATATGAGCAGAAACCTCTTACAAAGTTTTAATCAAGTTACTTGTAACAAACAAACTATCATTAGCATCCCACATAATATTACGATGTACATTTAGATAATAATGAATGTTCTTCACAGGGTAAAGATCCTATGCCTATGTGGGAGGAAGTCCAGAAAGCTATAGTGGAGATCCTCGTTATGAATGAACACCATTTAGTGACAGCTGTAAGTACTTTTTTATATCCAACTTTGTGGGTGGACCAATTATGTTATAGTGTGGATAACTGTATCTCGTGTTAATGTTGAGGTTGTTATTAGATTCCTAACCTAAATATCTAAGTAATTGACAGTGATCTAGTTAGGGGCAAGTTTTAATAAAATTATCTGAGTTTACCATCCGGTTTCATAGCTATGAGCTATATGCACCAAAAGGAATGGCATGCTCACGATCAGGCGTTGATTTAATCGTCAGGCTGCCTTTATATTCATTTTGATTAGTTGCCGTTAGAATTGATATAACAAAAATAAATTAAAATATCTATTCCAAGACTATGTCTTTTTTCTTTATAATTCACTTGTCAATTCAAATTCAATTTAGTCTAGACAAAATAGATTTTTGTGGTTACTTAAAAGAAAGAGTTATGGATTGCAATTTGCAGTAAGGTCAAGTGGCAAAATAAATGAGACCCTTTTGACCTTTAATCCTTTGATGTCTGTTTTTATAAACAATAATGTCAATTTAGCAAGAAAATCAAATAAAGTATATGTAACAACCTCTTAAAACTGACTCAAACTTACCAATCGTTATAAAAACGGACACATTTTGTTCCATTTACATTCACAATGGGCTTTTAAACAGACTTTATTTTTACTGCAATTTGCGGCTACAATATACTGGCCGGTAATTACAGGCATATTATAGAATAAACGTAACTTTTTTTTCATGTGGCTATCCAATCAAAATTGGGAATGATCGGTGCCCTCAAATGTTTTTGAGCTAGCCGGGCAGGATCACTCCTATAGTGCAACGGGATTGCCTACGGCGTCACGGTGGTAAAGATATACAAATAAAAATGTTTAGACTAGATGCAAGCAAGGGGCATAGTATCTCGCGCCATCCTAAAACTTTCCTCGAAACGGCACTATAGCCGGGCTATAGCCTAAAATATTGCAGCCACATATTGGAGTATAAATATTACCAGTTTAGAATCGCCTCAAAACTTTTGTGGTTCTCGAATATTCTAGTCTTTATATAACAGTCCAATGTTTACAGACAAAGCGGTACCGTTCGCAAGACAACTTCTTCGAACTGATGAGATTCGATATGATCGTCGACGAGGACTTGAAAGTACATTTACTCGAAGCAAATATGTCGCCAAATTTGAGTTCAGACAAGCTGAGCACTAATGCCTTGCTCTATGAACAAGTGCTGTATAATTTGTTTTCACTGACAGGCATATCCCGTAAGCCTTACATCAAAGATGGAAACTTGAGGTAAGTCTAATAACTTTTTTTAGTAGCGTTATATTATTCTTTATTAGCTTTTGCCCCCGCCTTCGTTCCTTCCCACATTTCCTCATAACCGAATTAAAAATGTTTCATACAAAGATTTCTTTTGATTGCTTTTTGCTATTGTGTGTAAAATAAATAAAAACAAAGACAACTACTATTTTATCACATGGAACAAATATTCGTGTAATCTATATATAGTAGGCTGTTTACACAAAATAAACAATCGTAGATAGTAGTATCTATTTTAAACGGTGATACGTAAAATTACTACTAAATGCGGTTCCGCCCATGGTTTATCGTGAGGTACGTCATGGTGTCGTCATGTAAAAATAGCCTTCATGTTATCCGGCGATAATCAATCGTCTTACAAATTATAGTGGTTGCCTCACCACTGACGTCGCACCGAGTGTTGTGGGTTTGATCGCCACATGTGACAAAAAATTGCTTTTAAAGACGACATAGGAATTGTTCGTGGTGCTGGAGTTGTCTTTAAAACAAAATATAAATGTTATGTATTTATTACTTAAGTTGATACTATACATATAAAATAGAAATAGGCATATGTTTGCTCTTATGTTTGCGAATGATTCTCAGTTCCAGTTTTCATTTCTAGGTCAGCCAAAATGATATTGGTATTATCTCTTAGGACGCAGTACAGAATTTAGAAATATGTCCAGTCAACGGACTCACGCTATACATATGTAATACTTACCCTACGTTATCATAAATCATATTGAATTGATATACATAGGTAGGTGTAAAACACCTCTGCTCTATTATCACATGTTTTCCCGAAAGTTTAAACATTTTGTAGATTAAGAACGATCAGTGTTGCAAACTACGAATATTCTTGTTACCTTGCCAGTTAACTTAAATGGTTGTTTTAGGATCGAATTCACGTCGATAGCACAATGGAAAGGCAATTTCATGAATTATCGAAACTGTCGTGGGTGTAGTATGATGACCTTAACCTTTGGGTTATGGGCGCTAAAATATAAGTGTACGTGGTTAAAATGAAAAATCGTGATTGGCGTGTATATGCGCTGTTTAAAAGGCCATGCTGGTAGCCTATCTTTTGATTGCTTAACAAGAGATAGATATTTAATATAGCTACCATGATAGGACCCTCCTAATATCTTTGGTTAGGTCATATAATCCAAATTTTGAGCTATAGTCTTCCTACTTCGTCGATAGGGTAAGGTCTGCCTCTGATCCTAACTTTCTATCTTAGGCTGCCTTGAAAAATGTATTAATAGGCTTTATATATATTAAGAAAATTGCAGTAGGTATCAGCACGGATTCTGGAAATATGGCCGATAGATGACAGTAGGTTCATACTCTACTTATTACACATAATATTTATAAATTATAATGTGACTATGTTCTTACGTCTCACGACATACCACATAAGACGTATCTAGGAAAAAAGCAGATAGAATACTGATTCAGATTTATTCATAACTATCTAACTACGTATAAAAAAAAGAAGTATATCTTCAAGACGTCACTTAAAAACTACAGCTAATAAAATTAAAAAGGGTTAGTCATAATGCGTCAAGCAAGTCTTAAGTCTTAAAATATATATTAATCTAATAATAGAGATATTTTTCATTTATAACTAAACGTCCTCACAGATTAACAAGAATATTAAGAAAAATGTCTAATTTTCTATAATGAAACGCAAATTGCTTTTTTAATTAATCATGTTACGGTCGTCGTTTTAGAACATATACGTACTTAGCAATTGTATACTACCCGCGTTTTTATGAATGGCTGCCAAAGAGCAGCAAGTTAATTAAGCGCAGAATCTGTAGCATATTATATCGAGGGTTTATAAATAAACTTTTCAGCAGCAGAGAAGCGATAACCTAGTGGCTGACCCTTGGACTGCCACACAGTGGTCTTGAGTTCGATCTCACGACACGCACTTCTGCCATTTCGAAGTAACGTGCGTTTTAAATCTATACTAATATTATAAAGCTGAAGAGTTTGTTTGTTTGGTTGAACGCGCTAATCTCGGGAACTACTAGTTCGAATTGAAAAATTATATTAGTATTGGATACCTCATTTATCGAGGAAGGCTATAAGCTATATAACATCACGCTACAACTCATGAGGGCGGTGCAGTAATCATAAACGCAGGTGAAACCGCGGGCACATCTAGTCTATACTAATATTATAAAGCTGAAGAGTTTGTTTATTTATTTGTTTGGTTGAACGCGCTAATCTCAGGAACTACAGGTTCGAATTGAAAAATTATTTTAGTGTTGGATAGCCCATGTATCGAGGAAGGCTATAGGCTATATAACATCACGCTACGAACAACAGGAGCGGAGCATCAATGGAAAATGTTGCAAAAACGGGAAAAATACTCTTATGTGAAGCAGACGAAGTTGCGCGGGTCAGCTAGTTGTTAATAAAAATAAATTATAAATCTAAGCGTTTGTATACATGCATATGTAGGTACGTGTTACTCAATCACGCCTAAACCGTTGAACAGATTGGGATGAAACTCGTCACACAGATAGCTCTATGTCGTGGTCCTCTATAAACTACACTATAAAGATTCTTTAACCTTGGTTCCCATGGATTCACTCTGGCTCAGCCGTAAAGATAATCAAGCTTTCTTTTACAACTTCCTTCTTTTAATCCTTTATTTTACAACTTCTAAATAGTACCTGCATATCTATATTTTATTTGTGTCCATTTCTCTGCAGTAAGGTTACGCGTCTTAAATATATTATTTCGTATTACCCGAAACAAAAAACAAGAAGAAAGCTAGAGACCTACTTATGTAAGACCTAGTTTTACAACACATAAAGTTAGCGGACCTAAGCATGTTCACTGTTATTTCAGTAACATGATAGCATGTTGCTGAGCTAAATAGTTGTAAAAGTTTAACGATGCCACACGGTGCCTACGCAATACGTGACGTTCTTCACTGAAGGAAATATTGTTCTAGTTTTATTTTTAAGGTGGGCTGAGGGCCAGGGTAAATGATCAAAAAACTGTCTATTCACAGGTCCGTTGTAATATTTGCGTTAGTTGCAAAAGTAATACACTACGGTAGTGTATAGTCTAAGAGGAGACAATAGGACTGCCACGCAGATGTCTTGAGTTCGATTCCAACGCAACGGACAGCTACGCAGATGCTTTAAGTTCGATTCCAACTTACGACAGACTTAACGAAGATTTGTGCATATTAATCTTTATAGTTAAATACTAGCGCTCGCTTTAACGCTGATGGAAAACGTCTTTAAGAAACCTGCATATGCACCTGTTTTACCACCTGTTTTCAAAATAGATCATTATTGACGCTGTTGGGCACAGCAAATTAAGAGAAAGGAAAAGGGCTACGTAGCAATTCATATACCTACCTACTTAGCTTATTGAGTGCAACACGAGTTAATGGGTTATTCAATATTTATTTCCTCATTAATCATAATTATTATTAATGAGTGTTTAAAGTTTATAACGTGTATTGGTATACCTATACCAAAAATTAATTATAAACGTTAACAACGATACGAAATCAACGAATATATGTAGGTAAGTAGGTACCAAATACACTCCTCAAAATATTGTGTATCTTTCAATATATTACCGTCAACTCACGTTCACTAGTTCCACAAGTCGCATATATTGTGAGAATTTTCGCGAAGTAGCTATTCTTGTGACCTTTGACCTTGAGCGCCTTGCTACGCCGACGCAACGCGACCCTATTATAAGCACTTAATATGCACAAGGGAAATATAAGAGTTTCAGTAACCCTTTTGTAAAAATAGGAATTTTTACTTAGACTCTTAGACATAAGACAGATCCTCAGCTAATGGGGCATAGGCATACGCCATACTTATGCCTATGTATGTAGGTATCTGAACTCCGAAGGGGTAGGCTGATGTATAGGTTTACATCCACATTACGTTTGCTATGATTTGTTAGTCCAACAACAGCCGACGGCGTCGTTGGCTGTTACGTGGAAGTAACAAATAATGCTGTCCATTACGCACAACCTCAGACTCCCTGCTCTATTGAGATATTGTAACATATTACCAATCCAAGACCTCAACATTGCACGCAAACATAAATGCAAACTTATTATGCCTCGTCAACAAGGCAGTGTTCTTACTCTTTTGCGAGTGTAGGGAAAGCGTATTGTTACGTTGATAGGCTACATAAGCCTATATGTGATGTAAAAAATACTGATTGAATGATATCTTTAAACAGTTTAAACCATAAAATAAAGGCGTTTACATTGATGTAGGTTAATAAAATTATGTACAATGTTGACTTATAATAAAACGTTATGGTCAATTTCTTTCCTATAATGCATTTTAATTGTTCTTAATATTAAAATTGGTAATTATGATCTATTCTTGGAACTGTTTACTTTTCGTTCCATTTGGTACCCCATGGCTCAGTTAGCTTTTAACACATTCACGCACACAAAACCACTCTTAATAATTTGTGATATGGCACACAAACTTTTCATACAAAGTGACATCACGTCTGGGGACGTATTGCCACACTACACGGTTTTAAAAGTATGTGTTGCGGCAGTAACGGTCAGAGACGTAACCGCCTGTAGGCGGACATTCATACCAAGTGCATTCTAAAGCCGTGTGTTACGGCAGGAGTGTTTGCTGTGGCTCTAGCGGTCTGTATTTTAGCCTAAAGCGGCTCAGAGTCATATCCTTCCTATAAATGCTATAGGAAGTAGTCGGCCGTGGACGGAGGTTTATTTTAATTTATTTTAAATCGCCGCCTACAGCCCTAGTGCCATATTATGAGAGTCATAATTCACGTCTCTCGACGTATTGTCCGGGAATGTGTTAATTGAGACGCAACGGTACAACACGCAAACATAAGGCAATAGAATTTTAATGTAGAATTAACAGATTAAAAGTTATTAATATATTCTTACATTTTAGTGACAAAGCTGCTGCTCATAACATGGTGTCCGCGCAGAAGAACATAGCAGTATTTGGTGAGGAATGTGGAAGTGTTTGCAATGACGACTGCACGGCATTAGAAGTCTGTAAACTCTGCAGGCCGTGCCTTGATAAAAAATTTAAGCATAGCTTGTTGAAGGCCCACGATGAGTTTATACACAGAGGAGATTACAGAAGACTGATTCCACCACCAATGATACCACTTCAGGTAAGGATAAGGTTCTCCCAGAAACTTAACGGAGGCTGGCGAGTTCACCAAAATCGGAAAGTAGCCCATTGTCAATAAATTGACTAGATATAGCTTACTTATCAGCGTCTGGCCGTCTCATGACATGCCCCATCCCCCTCATGATAAAGTGTCGTACCTTTAATTAAAATTTTATTTGCCGTTCGCGAAGTTTCTTTTGTAATAATAATAGCTCAGGCGTCGGTTTATCCATATCTTGTAATGGATATAGACACAGGCTCAGCCTTGTTTGGGACCAATAAAATATAATGTAGGTACCAGTAATGTACTGTATAAATAAATAATGTTATTAGGTACCTTAACAATTTCGCATTGTCTGGATACATGCTCGAGTGATTGTCCATTCCTTATCGTGACAAAAGTTAGAACAGCGCCATCTAGTGACACTTTTTGAGATTATTATATTGTACAGGAAAATATCATATTTGCAGCCTTAAAGTTTCTTGTACGTTAATCCAGGTCATACTTCATCTATAGACTGTGGTAAATAGCATCAAAATCTGTTGAGCAGTTCAGCCACGTATTAGTAAAAAAAACTAAACATCTACTTATTAGATACCTAATAGCTAATATGTAAAAATTTGGTATATGAAAGTTTATTATTAGCATGAATTGTATACTATTTATGTAGCAAAGAGACTGTTACTGTAAATTATATCTTTAGCTTTTTATATTGGACGATAATCATATTATTTGCTAGATACTAGTTCGATTTGCTTGTTATATTAAATTATATAACTTATCATTTGCTCTACATTGTACGTTTCTATATACGTACTTATAGAAGATTCAAGTTCTATAAAGTTAGGTTATTGATTGACCGCATTTTAATATGCCATTGCAAATTAACTGAATTATCTAAACCAATTATAAATATACTAGCTATGCCCGCGGTTTCACCCGCGTTTATGGTTACTGCACCGCCCCCGTGGGTCTTAGTGTGATGTTATATAGCCTATAGCCTTCCTCGACAAATAGGCTATCCAACACTAAAATAGTTTTTTATTCGGTCCAGTAGCTTCTGAGATTAGCGCGTTCAACCAAACAAACAAACTCTTCAACTTTACATCATTAGTATAGATAAAAAAGTAAAATATTAAATAAAAATATTATTACTTATATTACTTTTCTATTTACTGAAGCTCTATTCTTTAAAAATCTGTGAAAATATTTATTTACTAATCAAAAATATACCAGTGTTGTGCAGTAGCGCCACATCATGGCAATTGACTTGTCGTAGACAATTTTATTACTTTCTATTGCCAAAGGCAGGGAAATCAGGTCACAGGTGATACTTTCTGTCTCCTTTCCATAATCTTTTACCGATTATTATTACAAATATATACATACATATGTATATAGCATAACCTATACTTTTACAAGAATATATTTTGTTCTAACCAAATTCAAACTAAGCATTGTCTGTTGCAGGATGGAAAAATTTTATCAGCAGTTGTGGCAAAGAATTTATCACAGACAAATATACTCCAGCATATGTGGTATCAAGGAAAATGTAACCAGGACCTCACATGGTGTACATAATACAATAATTTATAATTAAAACTAATTTATTAAAAATAATATTACATAAACAAACCATCTTAATCTATTATTTATTGGACCATTGATTGCAGTAATCCCAATATATAACTACCTAAATCCTCATCTTGATTTGTCCAAGATACATAGATGTTCTTGGTACTATCATCATCACCTTCAACCTTTATAAGTACCGACTCTACGGAAATGTTGGCCTCAGATATTGTAATAGTCCAACCCTCCAGTTTCTCTGCAAGTAAAGTTTTCAACTTCTCTGCTGTTTTGACTGACGGACCAGGATCTTCAAATCGAACTGTACTTGTGAACCTTATAACATGCCTGTTTATACCTATCTCATCGCACATCTCATCAATATCAAGAAGGGATAGTCTATTGTCTCTGACACATAATATACCATTGACAACTCTTCTTCTTTTTGGATCTGGTGGTTGAGCATTGTACCTGACAGCTTCAGCCTTCAATAGTCTTAAAGACACATCAATTGGAATCTTTGTTGGAGTATTTATTGTACATGTTTCACCATTTGCAGGCATGTAGCAGCTAATCTTAAACTCCTTTTCAATCTTATCCTTCAAAAACTCCATTTTCTGTGCTTCTCCATGCACCAACAAGACATTCTTGGGTTCACAATACTGGATCAACTGCATTATACCTTTGGCATCGGCATGAGCTGAGAATGACATGTATTCAACAGCCATTTTTATATCTACCAATTGACGATTCTCAAATTCTACCTTTTTAGCACCATTCAGGATTTTATGACCAACTGTGCCTTGAACACAGAAGCCGGGCATTATAACCATGTTCTGCTCATAAGGTGCCCATTTCTTGAAGATGTTTAATGATAAACCTGCATGCAACATGCCCGGTGTGGCAAATACAACCATGGCTCCAGGGTTATCAATGTAGGACTTGTCAAAAGGTTTAATATGCTTAAAATCAAACATGTTCCTCTGTACAAATGTTTTTCTGATCTTCTGATTGGTCCATGTTATGAACATCTTGTAATAGTTGTTGGCTTTCTCCGTCAAACCTAATGCAAAATACACAGGATACTTCAAATTCATTCTCTCCCAATAAGTCTCCAGCAAAATGCAGAGTTCTTGTGCTCTGCCTAAGGCAAACACTGGTATAAGAACTTTGCCACCTTTTTCAACACATTCATGGACTTTCTTGAGGAAATCTCTTTCACGGCAGCGCTTGGAATCTCGGATAGTGGTAGCATAAGTAGACTCTGTTATAAGCAAATCTGGTCTACATTTATCTATCCAAGCTGCTCCCAGATGCCTGTCTGGAGTCATGTTGTAATCTCCTGTGTAGACAACAGATTGAGAACCAACTCTAATCCAAAACATGGCCGCACCAAGCACATGGCCAGCGTAATATGCTTTAATCTCTAAGTCACTGTCAACCATAACAGATTGATGTAAGGTCACAGCAGTAACTTTCTTGATGCAATCTTTAATCATTTGAGATGTGAAAAAGTTAGACTCTCCTTTTCTTTCTACAGCAACTTTCCTCATATCTTCAAGGAGAATAGGCGCAATAGCTTTTGTTGGGTGTGTCATGTAAATGGGGCCTGTGTAGCCAACCATTTCTGACATGTAGGGCAACGCGCCGCAGTGATCTAGATGAAAGTGAGATATGATAACACAGTCTATTTGACTGGTTATCGGTCCTTCTGGAACAATGTACGAGAAGTCTGGAAAACGTCGCTCATCGTTGTAACCCATATGCATACCGCAATCCAGCATGATGTTTTTGCCGCCCATCGACAATAAGATACAGCTCCGGCCTACATCTTGACCAGCACCCAGTGGAGTGATCTTTATATCAGGCATGATAATCTTTTATCTCACATGTATTGAAATAGGTACCATTTAAGACGTAATTGTTATTTAAGTACACAGAACAAACTATATGACTAATTGTTACAGTAAGATCATACTATAATGACTCTTTCTCTAAATCCCTTTTTTACTTCAAATCGATTGTTAGTGTAAAATCAAATAAAATTGACTCACGAACTCACACGACACAAACAGATAATAAAATGTAATGAAATGTTTGTTATCATTATCAATGATGTCAATTGTCAAAACAACTTTGAAGGTTAGTTTAGGTTAGCGTAATAGGTTAAACAAAAAAGTTATATATTATCTATAATAATAGTAGTGGAATGGGCGTAAAAGGGTAAATACGTTATCTATCTACGGGAATGGCGCAATATTCAATTAGACAAGTTTAAACGCATGATAAAGTTCTTCGTAGATAAACTTATTATGACCGGACACATATTCACATAAATAAACTAACAAACTTCTCGGAATTCTCAAGTACTTAGAACAAGAGCCTAGTAAATTCAAGAAAGATAGCAACTTTTATTGAGTTTTAGTTTAATTAAAACGCCTACCTGCCAAAAATATCAACAAAACCTGAGGATATAAAATATTTACAACTATACATCTTTCTTACAAAAGTTTAAACATTCTCTGACTAATATGAAAGGCTAGTCTAAGGCTAACAAGGCCGGTCTCCTGTTTACTAATAGCAAATTTATGATAATACTAGATGTGCCCGCGGTGTCACCTGTGTATAACGTTACTGCGCCGCCCCCGTGGGTCGTAGCGTGATATTATATAGGCTATAGCCTACCTCGATAAATAGGCTATCCAACACTAAAATAATTTTTGAATTCGAACCAGTAGTTCTTGAGATTAGCGCGTTCAACCAAACAAACAAACAAACAAACTCTTCAGCATTATAATATTATATATACTTCATTTGGTTAGATATTTAACTAAAGGTAAACAATCTTGATGTGACTTTTTACACTAATACATATTAAACAAATAAACTACCGCTTAAACTAACGGTTCAATTGATTTCGTAATCGTTATTGTTGTATTTACATTACTTACTTTACTTTACTTTAGCAGCATTTTATTTTAAACTGAGTTTTTAGATCAAAAGATCAAAAAGACACATCAAGATTGTTTACCTTTAGTTAGATACCTAACCAAATGGAGTATAGTATAGATTAGATAACTATCTAGTGCACAATAGGTGACGGCTTATGTACGTTAATTTGGTGGTGGTTTCCTCACATACGATAAGGTAACAACTAACGACAAGAGATGACCTTTAACACTTTATTACAACTTGTACTAAATCCTGAATCGTTCAAGCGAAGTGTGTATTTCGAGCATTATTTGTTGAGCCCACCGTCTCTGACGCCGCATATTCAATCTCAGATATCCCACTTCCGGTGCATCCTCACGTGCAGCCGGAGCATTAATTTATGGTGAGGAATTTTATACGCCGGACAAAATTGAGAAGGGCACTTGGCGCAGAAGGCCTCGTAAACGCAGCGCTGCCAGGGTCCACTAGACACAAGCACCTAGCCTATTCGAAAGATCTTTCTTTTGTTTTGCGACATCACAGCTAGTATCTCCACATAGGTCAACTTAATTTAAATCATTGTAAAATTTATAATGAAAATTCAAATTACACAATATATTTTTATAATATCTAAGGAATATTAATTAACCTCATCTACAACTACCTTATAATCACTACAATTTAATCACTTTAGTATGTAAGCGATGTGGTACAGTATTTGTGGGCAACACTGCTCTTATTCCCCCCTGAGTCCCTGCCAAACAAACTGCCGGGCGGGCGTTCGCTGATCTGACATTTGAAATGTCAAATAACAAAAATCATAATTCTGTATTTTATAATCTTTATTCTGATAAACATTATTGAAAGGCATTTTTGTGCCATTTTACCGTATTCTCGCATTATAACTTGCCAGTAGCTTAACGATAAGCAAAACAAATCAATTTTATTTCCTCGAATAGCAGCTCATACTTCGCGTTTCAATGCTAATAAGTCGTGCTTGTTATGATAAGCTTATCACAATCGTTCACAGCACTGCGCGCCGGCTTGTGAACTGCAGACGTGTAGTACGTCTAGTAATTTATTAAAAGACTACGATAAAGGTCGTAATTAAACATGTCTGGTGAGGGTTCCAATTGTAATGAAAACAGGAAAGTGGCACTTATTACCGGCATTACAGGACAGGTACGTACGAAGCTTTTTAGTTATGTAAATACGTGTTTTCATGAATTTTCACTGAGCCACGTCGGTTGTATATGTGATGATTCAAATGCACTTAACACTTGAAGTTTGAATAACAAGCTTATAGTGTTTGGACATCATTTAATGACTGATTAGATTTATTGCGACGGTTTTCATAATTGGTTAGGCCTACATTTCAAGTGTGTGTATATAGTTATTGTAGTACATATAAAGGCACATAACTAATTGTAAATTGCAGAGGTATTTTTACCTATTTCATGCCTCATCTTTTAAGTTCTGTGTAATAGAAATCCCAACACATAGAATAAATTTGGGAAGTTTTGATTGGTTATAAACATACACACAAACTTATACCACAGTAGCTACCAACAAAGTAATTTGTACTTATCTTTTAAATAATTCCAACATTGTTCTTCTACACCCAACATTTTAAAATTGAATAGGAAATAATATGGTAGATTACACTATCAAATAAACTATTTCCTATACTTGATAATATACACTATTTTATGAGTAATTCAAATTTGAACAATAGTTTTTCTGTGTGGTAAATATATATGTATAATAATGTAGCTGACTCATTTTTAATTCTAAAAAAGAAATTTAGCCCATATAATCAAAAAATACATTTAGTATAAATTCTCCTGAACTTTAATAAGGTGTTGCCCTATAAATTTGATAGTAGTAATGACAAAAAGGATGCATAATACACATTAAGGTATTTATATATTTATTTAATATAGACGAAATAGCAGGTAATTCCTCTTTTACCTGCACTTTCTCTCATACCCAAATTTAAAGTATTAACTGCTCCCTCATTTTGTAGCCAATTTGGATGCTGTTTTCACAAAAAAGTTAATCAAAATTAAATGATAATACCGACCAAGAATATTTTTAAATCCAGGCAATTTACCCTCTGCACTGTGTTTAGAAAACATCCCCAATATAGTTGCAAAGTCATTGCCAGAGGACACTAAATACTGTGCAGCATATCAGTATATATCTTGGTCACAAGTTCAATCCCACTTCACATCTATCTGCATATAAAATACTAGCTTTAGCCTGCGGCTTCGCTCGCATAGCATAAACATACATACATAGATTATGTTAGTGATAGTACTTTTGTTTTTATTGTTATTCGGTGATAATTTAGCTTTATAATGGTGAAAGAATATTAAAGTCGGTTGAGTAGTTTATTAGTTAAATCCTTACAAAAAAACATACAAAATATCAAATCTTTCCTCATTATAATATTGGTATAGATCAGGGATGTTGCGAATATTCGCATCCACATCCGTAATTGCGGAGCTTCCGCATCGATTTTAGATTTAGACATCAGCATCCGCATCCGCAATAATCAACGCGGATGTTAATGCGGATCCAGATATAGCGCAGGTTGCGAAAAGAAAGAAAATGGGCGGGCCGATGAACGGCGCGATGATTCTTTAAGTGAAGATGAGAGTCAAGAAATACTAGAAAATGGTATAGCTACATTTATGAACCTTTGCAATACAGGCTTGAACCTGCAGAGATGATATTAGATACTTTTTAGGGTTCCGTACCTCAAAAGAAAAAAAGAAAGGGCCCCTTATAGGATCACTTTGTTGTCCGTCCGTCCGTCCGTCTAGACCAGTCCGTCGGACAGACGGACGTCTGTCCGTCTATCTGTCTGTCTGTCTGTCTGTCAAGACCCTTTATCTCGGGAACGCGTCGAGTTATAATTAAAACGATATACTCAGGTCTACAGTCACTTGAAGCTTTGAAAAATCAAACTTCTAAGTTAACGTAAAAAGAAAGATACGGCTGTTTATGCCGCAAAAAAACGTATATTTCGACACTCTCAAGGGTATCAAAATTTATAGGGTATTTTCCGTTGACCTAGAACTATGAAATTTGTCAATTAATACCGTCTTATACTACAAGTATAGGAAAAAATCTGAAAACTATACATTTGTAATTAAACCATTAAAAAAACAGGGTCTTTATGCAAGGAACGTCGGTCCAAATTTTGAATCAAATTTGTACGGATCCCTCGGTAGGCGAGTCCGACTCGCACTTGTTATTAAATAAGATGCACAATTTTCATCAACATCCGCATCCGCAATTGCGGAGCTTACGCATCGATTTGGACTTCGCATTTGCTGATGTGAATCTTTCAATATCCGTATCCGCATCCGCGGATGTCAAAAATCTGAATCCGCAACATCCCTAGTATAGATTAAATTACACTTACTTTTTTTACGAATGCATTTGAATATATTTTTAATCTGTACAGGATGGCTCATACCTCGCTGAATTCCTCATTGAGAAAGGATACGAAGTACATGGGATACTCCGTCGGTCATCATCGTTCAACACAGGTCGCATCCAACACTTGTATGGACAGCCCGCATGTCATACTGGGGGTAGAATGCACTTACACTACGGTGACTTGACAGATACTACGTGCCTCATTAGTATTATTACTAAGGTGAGTTTTGTACTTAATACCTCATATTTTATTAATCAGGGTAAGTAACTAAGATGATCAGGATGACTGCGACGCAACAAATCACTGCTTTCATTTCCGCCATCATGCATGTGGCTTAAGTTGCACCATTCTATCCAAAGCATTGAATGGAGCAACCTCATGCCTGTAAAAATGTTAAATAAAATGTTTAATCATGCTTGTATATACTAGAAAAGATAGGCTAATGCCATTTGGCAGAGATAAGGTGCAGGATCAATGGCTTTATGTGCTTGCCGAGTCACGGAAAGCTGTGCCTCGACTTCCAATTTCTTCTTAGAAAATACCCAATATTTTTTTGTTGGCTCCTGGTTTCGGGACTACATGCACAGTCGCATCCACCACCGATGCGTCACCGACGCAGTCATGGGCCCGAAAAAACATTAACGCAATCTTAACGAGACAGTTTTAAATAACAATCCAAAGAATACACTATACTTAATATTACAAATGGAAAAGTTACTCTGCCGAATGGATCTTTACATTTTTGAGGCTCAACAGTATTTAATCATTTTTTTATGAATATAGTTTGTACTCTAAAGATAACTTTGTAAAAGTACCCGATCAATGTCGCAGGTGTAACAAAAATATACCATGTCCATACAACCCAACCAAGGATAAAACAATTTTGTGTGTTAATGTTATGTAAATCACGATTCACTGTTGCATGCATGCAGGTCATTATCTCATATGTCATAGCAAATGACGTAAACGCCAAACGAGCCCGCATCTCATACCGGTTTTGTATGGTCTTCGTGGCAAAACGATTGTGAAACAGATTTTAATTTATTATTATGTAACGGGTGCTAATAGCGTTGTTAATTATTTAAAGGTAGTAGGTACTTAAAAGTTGGGTAATGAATAGGTATATTTATAACCTTTATATAATTGCCAACATAATTAAGACTCGTTGTCATTAAGACAATGGGTCTAAATCTCGAACGTATAAAAAGCGTAAATCGCAAAAGTCTAAAACAATTTACTAATGAAATACATATACATTTTCTTGAACATATATAGTCTCTATTTGAAAACCTGTGACGATTGCTATCCAAAATTATTCAGATTATAAAGGTCTTTCTGGATTCTGGCGTATTCCCTTTCTTATGCCGTAAATCCAATGTTCCTAATCATTCATAATCCAATCATGCGTCCTTAAGTTAACTAACGGTTGGCTGACTAGACTTTAAATATGTACCTACATCAGCTAAGGTTTTCTAAAAGAAAATACCTAAGGCGTTATTTCCCAGCTAATGTCTGCCTTTGTACAATTTTGTTCGCCGGCAATTTTGTACAGAATTTTTGGTTTTCAGTTCCATTCGTCAATAGGAGTTTGTGAATAAAACCTTGAGTTCGTTTAATTGTCTAAAACATATGCATGACCATCATATTATGTTCAAGCACACACAAAATAAAGCGCGGGGCACTACGCGGGCTGGTAACCGTCGCGGTAATATTACGAAATCACCGAGGATAATGTGGAAGAATTGCCTTTAGCAATGTGTACTTATCAAATAAAGTAAAACGAATAATTCAAAACGTTGATAATTAATCGAAAGCACATTGATCGTTGAATTTGATTGAACGTAGTGTAAGTGAATCGTTTTATTATATTGTACAATGTCGTATTTTAAGATCCAAATCAGATATTAATATTTGTCTGTAAAGCTGTCCAACCTTCACGCAAGAATAACGAATGTGGTTGATTTTACTTTTGCATGATATTCGGCCATGGCAGACACAACACAAAAGGCTACAAATAACTACGCTATTTGCCATATAGGTGAGCAATTATAAAGCACAGAGTCCATATACCAAAATTCCACGAGAACGCATTCGTGGTACAGCTACTATGGACTATATAAGGCCTAAAGAAAGTCATCACCATCGTCCGCCGCGTTTGAGAACAACGTCACTATTATGACTTATCATTACTTTCATAATCAAATCAAGTTTCGAATATTCGTTAACAAATTGAATATTCAGTGACAATTCATTGATCAACAAACGAGTGTAGAATCATACATCCGTTGTTGATTATCGTAGTAATTGAATATCGCTAATTTCTATCTAAATTTGATTCGCCTCCTGCATAATGAAGAAAGATCCTTTGAATAGTCGCTTCGCGCTTGGCATGGTTTAATAATAATAATAATAATAATAATAATAATAATAATTTATTTGCATAAATGTGGTACATACAGGTGGTAACATATTAAGAAAAAAGTTTCACACATTTGCCATCTCAAGTTCATGGCATACAAATATTTTAACAAACACAAATTCATAATTTTACTATTAGTACATGGCACAAAAAAAAAATCACACTTATTTATAATTTAAATAGTCTTTTGTAGAATAGAAACACTTTTCACTTAGCCATTTATACAGTTCAACTTTGAACTTATTGATATGCAGATCTCTTATAGATTTAGGCAGATGGTTGAAAATGCGTACTGACATAGCGTAACTATTTCTACTACACATTTCAGTTCTTATTGAAGGGAGTTCAAGACGATCTGGATATCTTGTGTTAAAATTGCACACATCTTTCTTAAAGACAAAAAGGTCAATATTATGCTTAACAAAGGTACAAATTTCATATAAATAAAGGCAAGGCAGTGTTAATAGAGAAAGACTTTGAAAGAGAGGTTTACAGCTCACCCATGGGGCAACATTACAAATAGCTCTAACACACTGTTTTTGAGCTATGAATGCTCTATTTAAATTGACTGCATTACCCCAAAGCACTATGCCATATCTAAGGTTTGAGACTACGTATGCGTGATAGGCTTGCAGTGCGGTTTGTTTATTTGAGACTTTTGTCAGTTTCCACAAAGCATATCGGAATCTATTGATTTTACTGCAAACTTTGTCTACATGGGCTTTCCAATTACAATTTTGATCTAATGTGATACCAAGGAAGGGCATTTCGTTAACTTCTACTATGTTCTGCTCATTGTAGCTTAAATTTAATTGAATTTTTTTCCCTCCCCTATTATGAAATTGTATATATTTAGTTTTATTTATATTTACACTTAAATTATTAATTTTTAACCAATTTACTACTTTACTGATGGTGTCATTAAGTTTGTAATTGTAATCAGATTTAGAGTCGTTAGGTACCAGAATGGAGATATCATCTGCGTAGAGGATAGTTTGGTGTTCTGTTACAGAGGGGAAATCATTAATATAAATGAGGAAGAGAAGAGGACCGAGCAAACTTCCTTGGGGAACACCGATGTTATTATTATTATTCCTCATCCTCGATTTATAATGCACCTCCTCACTCTTATTATTAATATTGGTTACCTGTACATATTGAGATCTATCACTGAGGTAACTTTTAAGCCAGTTTTGAGCAGGGCCACGTATGCCATAGTGGTAACATTTTTTTAATAGAGTATCATGTGAAACAAAGTCAAATGCCCTACTCATTACGAAAAAAATTGCTGTAATATGTTTCTTTGTATTTACATAATTTACAATGTTGTTCACAAGCTTAAATGCTGCTTGTGTAGTCGACTTGCCTTTCAGAAAACCATGCTGTTCTGGGCAAATAATATTAAATTTATTTAAAAATGACACTAACCGTATATACATAACCTTTTCAAAAACTTTTGCCAAAATCGGAATTAACGCAATAGGACGATAGTTGCTCATAATACTTTTGTCACCTTTTTTGTGCAATGGTTTAATTACAGTAACTTTTAACCTATCAGGAAATACTCCTTGAGCGAGAGATAGATTAATTAAGTGCGTGAGAACAGGAGCAATGACTTCGCCACACGATTTTAATATGTGGGTAGGGAAGTCATCGTATCCTACAGCAGGCGTATTTTTCAATGACTTGATAATTGTTTGCACTTCTTTTATATTGGTCGGAAACAGAAACATACTAGCATAATTTGAAGAAGAATCTATCCTAACATCGTTAAATGTACTATTGCTCCCATCAGTTATATCAGCGAAGTAATCATTAAATAAGTTGGATATATCTGTAGGATTAGTAATTATTTGTTGATTATGTGATAATTGAGGAATAATTTTAGTTGATAAATCAGACTTAACATTGTCATTTATGACCTTCCAAGTAGCCTTACATATATTTGACGATTTCGATATGAAATTGTCATTTTGTAGTCTTTGCGCAGTCAGCATACATTTTCTGAAAAGTCTACTATATGTAGAGTACTTAGCTTTACACGACTCATTTTTAGTTTTATAATATAGGTAGCGTAATTTACGTTTAGTTTGAGAAGCTTTTTGTATACCTTTGGTTATCCAAGAAATTCTGTGTCTTTTTCTGTTACATATTCTTATAGAATATATTGGAAAAGACAAATTAAAATATAGTAAAAAGCTTTCATGAAAATTATTAAAAGCTACATTAATATCGGTTTCAGCAAATGACTCTGACCACGAAAGTTTAGTTAGACAATTTAAAAATATTTGAATGTTGTCATTGTGAAAATCTCTTTTGCTTCTATGTGTGAATGAAGAAGGAATAACATTATTTTCAATTTTAAAGTTTAGAAATTGCCCAGTGTTATGATCCGATAACTCTAAGGGTAGTACGCCTCCGGAGGCATCAGGCACATTGCTTATTATCTGATCTATGCAACTATTCAACCGGGTAGGTTCTTTAATATGCAAGATAAAGTTGTAATTTTGAACTATCCTATGAAGCTCAGATAATGCATCACATGGTTTAAACAAATCTATATTAAAATCACCCGCTATTATAATTCTTTTTTTGTATTTATTCCGAAACTTTATCAGCAATAACTCCAATTTATGTAGGAAAGCATGAGGGCGGTAATTCGGAGTTGTATATACACAAACTACAATACAATTATATTGTGAAATTTCTATACCACAACACTCGAAGGTTATTTCAGTGGCTATATCATTTAAAAACGGAAGTTTTTTGCAGTCAATATAGTCTCTACAATAAATACAGACTCCACCTCTTTTCTGTTTTAACCTTGAAAACGAATTTGCAAGATAAAAATTATTAATCTTAAATATATTCGCTTCATCACCTGATTTTAAAAAACTTTCACTAATACATAAGATATCGACATGCCTATCATTAATTGATAATTCATCTAAGGTGATTTCAAGTGTTTCTTTCTTACTTAAAATACCTGCAATATTTTGGTGGAGGATTAAAATGCTGCTTAATGTATTATTATCGAAAAAGTTGTTTTACAGTACTGTAGTAAGAAGCTGTAGAGTCATTATTAAGACTGCCTTGTATTATATTGGAAACCTTATTAGTTTTCATTTGAAAATATTCGTAGAGAGTAGTCTGGACAAATTTCTTTTTGGTGGTAATATTATTTTTTAAAGCTAAATTTTCTTTTGTATTTTTAATCTGTAAACCTGTCTTTCGTATCTTAAAATTTAAATATTTTTCATCATAATCAATACAATCAATACAGTAATTTATTCTATTACATATATCGTGCATGAAATTATTGTAATTCTCCCTATTTCTGATAAAGTAACAGTTGCGAGTACCTACATTGTTGCATATTAATTGTAACTCATTATTTAATTTGTGTTCATTCAAAAACTTATTTTTAATAACATTTAAAGCTAAAACAGTACAATTTTTTAATTTCTTTATGGCACATGACAATTCAACTAATATATTTAGTATATTAGAGTCATTTTCTCCTACACAGAGCACAACTTTATCACCTGGGTTTATGTTGGAATGTTGAACCTCCTTAAGGATTTCTTCAGATGTTGCAAATGGTTTTATAAACCCCGAGATGGAGTAATTTTCGTACTTTGTATTAAGTCTTGATTTTATTAGTGATAAAGCCAACGTCCGACATTGTTGTGAGCCGTAAATGAGGATTTTTTTTCTAGACAAGTTATTCATTAAAGGGCTAGAGACAGGATGTTTTGATTCTTCAGTAGCATTTTCTTTCTCGTTATTTTGTTTAGAACGATCAGGTGAACTACTTGTGATAGTTTCAACTCCTATTTGCGTATTAGTTGTGTAGTTAATGTTACAGTGACTGCTGTTCTTTAGTGGAGTATCCGTTGATGGTACCAAATCGTCTATAATACTGCAATTCGAGCGAATGCTTTTTTTCTTTTTAGATAAGGATTTGGTGATAGTCGGGCTCTCAACGCATATCTTTTTCAGTTGTGCTATGGTGTGGTCCTTTTTTGCTATATTTTTACATAATAATTGGTTTTCTTGAAGTAGATTTTCGATTTCAATATGCGCACTACATAATTGATTTTTTAGCATTGAAATCTCTTCTTGTAGGTCTTCGTCGAAGTGGGTAGATAAATCTGGTAGACTTTTTGCACGCTGGTCTGTACTAGATGATTGGAAAGACATTTCCAGACTCTCAATCGATTTCCTAGCTTTTTTATTGCGTATAGTGATATTTGATGTCAAATCCATTTTAAATAATTATGTAGTATTAGTAGCGCCCTCTAGCGACAAAAGTCCTCAACAAATACCAGTAGCGACCACTAGTGTTCAATAGTGGTACAAATTATTGACAGTTTTATAATATTATCTTTGACTTAGATAAGAACCTTTAAAATTGTAACGTTGTTCTTTTACTCGTCGCTAGATGTCGCCACTTCTATGTTATTATTTAGATTCCGTCGGTACAGCAGATCAATGATATTCAAAAGTTTGGAAAAATAACGTAGCTTCAAATTATTATTTCTTCGAAATGAGTATAAACTTGTTATCTTACTTCATAATCCAAATCGTGTATTCACTTATAACTTCACTTTGGTTATTTACACCGTAATTCATTAATTTAGTGTAGTAATTTTATTGTATTGTCACTGATTGAAATTTTTCTTACTCACTAAGTATTTTTAGTTTATTTTTATTATTAACAAAGTCACGGTTATGCTAACACTTTTACAGATGTATTAACAGTACATAAGTCAGAATATTTCTTGTGAATAAACTTTTAATCACTTTAAAAATTTAAAAATGAAATTTTATACAGAGCTATTTAATTGCAATGTTTACTAGATAGCGCCATCTAGTATCTATTATCTATTCGCCATCTAGTATCTATTATATATCTTTCTCTATTATCTTATGATCAATTAGAAATTGATCATAAGATAATAGAGAAAGAAATTTCAATGTTTATTATGGGTCACTAAAGGACTAGTCGACCCGAACAAAAGCTCCTTTTAAAACTCCCTAACTATTAAAAAAGTGATATTGCAAAAAAATATATATGCCATAAAATGCCTATTTTCCAGTATCTGTACTATATAGCAAATTTTTTTTATTATCTCTTTCTTACATTTGTTTTAGATTCGTCCAAAAGAAATATACAACTTGGGTGCGCAATCCCATGTCAAAGTATCTTTCGAATTAAGCGAATACACAGCGCAAGTGGATGCGCTCGGCACCCTCAGGTTGTTGGAGGCGGTGAGAGCGGCAGGCCTCGCAAAAGACACCAAGATATACCAAGCTTCTACCTCAGAACTATATGGGAAAGTCATTGAAGTGCCACAGAATGAGAAGACGCCGTTTTATCCAAGATCACCATATGGTAAGATTTACGGATGATATCCTCAGTAAAATGGCAAATTGTAAAAAGTAGTAAAAAAGAATTGTGGTATTGGGAGACAATTGAGCTGTCCCAAGAGCATACCCCGGGTAGGGCCAACGCCCAGGAGGCTGCCCGGCATATGCTCTTGGGACATTGAGGTATCTTGGGAAACTTGCCCAGGCTAGCGGTAGCTGGTAAGACAAAATAGCCAAAGACCTGAAAGAGATGAATGTGCTCGATTGGTCTGACTTGGCACAACCATCGACTCAAATTGGATCTTGTTCCAATATGCGTCGCTGAGCCAGTGAAGTTAGTAACTTTTGTAAACTCGACTTTTGGTTGTCAAATCTCCTGAAATTTGACAGCCAATAGTATAGAATATATCAATATGCTGGCAACATCAGAGGTACTAACTCGAATTTTGCTTAACTTGTGAGCTACGCTACGCTTGTACCGCCTCACAGTGTGTTATGAGAGCCGAGTTGTGGACATGCCTGGTTTATGTATCTATTTGATACAACTAGTTATGATAAACAAGTGCCAGAAATACCAATAGCATAATTTTGTTTAGTTTTAGAGTTTTTTCATTTTGTGAGAATTGAATGACCTTATGAATATTTTTATTTAATTATAATTCCGAAAATAGTTAGCCTCTGGATTTTTTTAGAACTTAGTATAATGTAAAAGGTCATCATACATATATATATATAAATAGAGGATTGTAGCTTGGATAGTTTAAGCAATATTATATGTTTTCTGATTATCACATATTGTTTGTTTTTAATTATATATAATAAATATTGTCTACTATATTTTAAAATATCACAAACGACAATTATGCGGCAAAGGAGATAAAGCGTTTCTAAGTATTTTAAATATTTCTATGGAAAAAGGGTTGTCAACTTCTCATATTGAAAAAAGTATAAATTGAATTTTTCTCTGTTCAAAATCATTCATTCGCTTAGGTCATAAAGTAACATTTATAAACATCAAAAATAAACAAAGTGGTTAGTAAGATTTACTGAAGTTACTGAGTTTACATTTAATAACGTAAACTCAATAACTTCAGTAAATTTCTGTAAGTCAGTTATTCTAAGTCAGTCAGTCATCGTCATCAGAAAAAGTTAAAATATCTTCTGATAACAATAAAAGTATTTCGTCATCAGAATTGCAGACATCAGTCAAACTTTCCTGTAACTGGCCATGGATAGTGACGTTTTCCGTTGAGGGTTTTAAAAGTGATAGCACTTTTACTGGCAGAACAGAGCGTTTGATTTGTTTTTGTCGGCTGCCAATGGACATGGTTGATATTTCATGGTTGTTATTATTATTATTATATGATTTTACCGGCTCCATGACGCTTCACCCCTGCTTCTCCAGTCATCGTGTCCTGATATTGGGTTTTTGTGCATATGCTTAACATGGACGGACCTCTTCCCAACACCACACGATGTCCTTCATCGAAAATAAATGTAGGCTGTGTTTTGACCTACAATGACACAGAGCCTTTTTTTAATCTGCCTAGGTGGCAAACAAGCACAGTACGGCCCGCCTTATGGTAAGCGGCTACCATAGCCTATGATCGCTTGTGATACCGGAAGTATCGCCCGCGCGTTGCCGACCCTAAGAAAAAAGATTAGGCTTAGATATAAGAAAAGGAATGGGAGGGGTAGCTAAGAGAGCGGCCGGACTCTTACTCACTGAACGGAACGTAGTAACATTGTAACTACTCCTGCGCCAGTTTTCTGTAAGAGGGTGGTACTTTTCCGGGTGAGCCGGCTCATTCGTACCATCACCTAATATACATATCAACGGCTGACCTTTCCACTTTTTTTTTTATTTTTTTATTTTTTGACCCAGGAAAATCCTTTATGGGTACGCCCTCCCCCGGGGGGGAAAGGGTGGTAATTTTAGACTCTCCGCCCCTGAAGGGGGTCGTTATACACACTAAAAACCTGGGGTGAGCAGTCCCTCCGCCGACGGAGTGACCTTTCCACCTAGTTTAGCTTAGCTTAGCCTAGCTCGCCATAGTACGGGAGTCGTTTGTTAAGAAAAGTGGTAGTAGTTTATAGAATGTCTAGCTAGAATTCAATTTGCAGATCAACATTAAATGCCTACCATGACACGATTAAAATCGTTGTGTGTGAATTATTGTATTTTGCAATTACCTACTTTGTTGACAACCCTAAGCTGTATTTTCAAAGTTAATATCTCTGGAACCCAGCGTTTGTAGTGTCTGGTTTTTTGTATGAAGATACATATTAATGTAATAAACATAATTGCAGTAAAAGAAAATGCGACCATGTAAAAGTTCGCCAGAAAAAAAATGATTACGAAATCATAGAAAAAAAATGATAACTTTTTTATTAAGACTTTTGTTTGAAAATTATCTATCAAGAAAGTATATAAAATGGTGACGGCCGCAACTCGGCTCACATAACACACTGTGCGCCTCCACAAACCTGTAGGCCTACCACTAAACGAAATTGTCGAAGTATGGGACCAACTGTTCGTAGCGTGAAACACGTTTATTCTGAAATTCGTCCTGAATTTCGGTACGCAATCTCTTGATTGTTCTAAACCCTTTTATAATGCTTCATGAAAGCGTTCTTTAGGACAATCAAAAGGTTAGATTAAAGGTAGGTAGTCCGAAAAATGGAGTAATATCATTTTGAAAGAAAAAATCCCAAGGAAATTCATTGAAAAGTTTTCATTCGGCTCGAAGTTTCGGATAGACATTCGCACGGCAGACCTACTGTTTTGTTCGTAAAACAGTATGTGCAGTTCGAAGTCTAACTCCCATTAATGTGCATACGTGGAATAACGCCACGTGACCCTACAGCAACATAACAAACATTCAATGAATGCATTACATCTTTACTACAAACGTCTATTGATACTTAGTATTCATTGGACATTCCAATACATACGGTGCATCAGTATTTTAGTAAGCAGTCAACTATGTCATACTGTTTTCTATTTTGTAAACCATAGAGTTTAGAATGCAATGTATGTATAACAAAGAACTGAAGTGTTAACAATATGAGGTCAGTTGTGAGTTGTGACAAATTATTGAATGATTGTCGCCGGTATTGTGATGAAGAGACGTTGGTACGATACTGGGTATTGTAATAGGATTTAAATGGCATTTGTCGGTAATTAGATGCTTAACCTATGGTAAATTAACAATATAGTGGTTTAGTAAACATTATAAGTCGAATAAAAGGTTAGGGAGAGATAAATTTTGTGTAAATTTAAACAACGACATGGGAAATACCTTAATTATGATTTAAAAGAGAATATCGGTACATCAAAAGCCAAATCAAAGCCCATACGCAACAATAGTCCTGCGCCTGCTGTGGCTAGTGCAATCATAGATGTTCCATCCCACTTTAGAATAAAACTCTTAAAGGTTTCTTCACGTTGGACCTCCCAAAATGCCGGACATTTTTCTAATGTAATATGTTGCTTCTAATATGCTAATGTATAAATACCAGAGATAAAAGAAACATTTAATAGATATGGAGAAGAGACACCAAAATTCCCGCATCGACCTCTCTTTTACCTTGGGGTTAAAATCAGCACTGCCTGGGTCCTAAATTATACTAAGCGACAATGTGATAGACCGAGGCGTCGATGGCGTGACGAATTAAATAGCTATTGGAGACACTAAGTACGAACTAGTACATAATAGGGTGATGTAGAAAAGAGAGAGCCTTTACTTTGCAGTGTGGCAATACAGGCTGAAAAAAATAAATAACCTATCACTTGCACTGCAGCCCAGGAGAAGTACCGTCAAACTTCAGAAGACCGCAATCAAGCATCTTTACGGCGCAATTCTGAAGCGGGAAAGCCAAGATGTAGGTTTTTTGTACCAACATATGATTTTCGGTCAAGTAACGCCTAATTTGATTCACGATTCCTCTCGTATGTTGACATACGGTACTACTATTCGCAATTTTCTGTAAGGGAAATGCTCTTTCTCTCTGCGTCTTATTCCAATTCTTGCCCGTATACTCGTCTATGCTTTGCCCATCTTTCAGTTATGCTTTTCTCAACAGTTTTGCTAGTGTGTTATGTCATTAAAATATAGCATATGCCACACAAAGCTAGTAGCTTTCAATTAATAAAATATATTTTTAAATTGTTTTGGTAGTTTCAGAGATTACCTCGCTAGATATAAACTAACAAACTCTTTATAATATTAGTATAGGTACATTTACAAAGCAATAGTGTTTGCAATCAATTACGAAGCAATTATACCTAAAGTAAAAATGTTATCAATAAAAGCCATTTTCAATTTGCAGTACCGCAATGTAATTTCAAACTTGTTTTTACTATCCGACATCGATTTTATACTACGATATTACGTCACGTTGGTACCTATACACTTTCGATTATTTGTAATACCTATATGCCAAATAGAGTAGGCAGAACTGTATTACATCCCAATATCCTAACTAATATTATAATGCGAATGTGAGTTTGTTAGTTACGCTTTCACGCCTTAACTACTCGAACGATCATAAAGTAATTTTGCATAAATATTGTCAGGGATTCAGAAAACGACATATGAAACCATTCATATGTCGTTTTCTGAATATATGAACATTACATTACACAATATGACTGCCACGCCTGAGGTCGCGGGTTCGATTCCCGCACAAGTCAAACATTTGTGTGCATGAACATGGATGATTGTCTTGGTCTGGGTGTTTCTATGTATAATATGTATGTATTTACAAAAAAAAAAAAAAAGTATATATGTATGTTTATCCATTGTCTAGTAGCCATAGCACAAGCTCTGCTTAGTTTGGGCTAGATGGTGTTGTGTGTATATCATAGAATATTATTATTATTATTATTATTCATCCAGAAAAAGTATTGCTCCGTTAAGAAACGCAAGCGAAGCCGCAGGCAAAATATAAGAATCGTGTAACAGTAGGCGGGCGAATTGCCGTCAACTGGTTATCTCAAATTCGACTTGGACTCGCACACGAAGGGTGCCATACCATCGTAGAAGATATAACACTGTACTTTGCAATATTTGTTGTTATAGGGGCAATAGATATAATATCCTCCAGACCTAATTTCAGCCACGGTGCACTATGGAAAAGCTCCATACAACGCTGTCTCAATACTGTTTTCCACAAAAGTCGATGTTATGGGATAATAATCAAAATATATGTAGTATTATAAATTAAGATTTGTTAGATATTTTTCAAACTAAATTTATTTCTTTAAAATATGTATAAATATGCATCAAACGTAACTCATTTTCGATAGCATGATTTTGACGCGGTACGTTATTATAATTTAATGCCTTGTTATTCCTAAGTTTTTTAAATAAGTGTATAAGTATTTTACATTTTTAAAAAGCTTATGGTCTCGTTTTATTGTTTCGCAAATAATATTTTATATATTGGTATAAAAAATAAAATAAATTGATATAGTTTCAGGTGGTAGAATTTTAGACGTATTTGTAATTTCAATAAGAGATTTACCTGTTGCCGATGCTTGCCGATGTCGAGATATTTATTGCATTAAATCTATACACATTGATCTATAAGAACATTAAAAAAAAATTGCGCCTATTTGCGCCTTTTCTAGCAATGTGTCAAAATGTATTGCGATGTAATGCGAGGCAAAAATCCAATATTTGAAATTGCATCGTATGTCTCATAAAATCTCATGAATAGAGGCCTTGTTTTGTAAATATATATTATAATCTATGTATACGACCCACTCATCTCGTGTTTTATACTCGGTGTGATAAGGTACTGAAAATAGCAGCTCTAAAGGATCAACCACAAACAATTTTAAATTAATTATCTATTAAAGTAAAATTTATAAAAAGTTGAGTATAGATATGAGTGCCACCATCTTTTTATTGTTAATTCTATATATATCTATTAGGGTCAAACCAAAACAGCGTGGTTAAACACAGAGTGCAAATTTATTTGGTTCCCATCATTTCGCACCTGGCACTATTATTTATAATCCCTATAAAAACAAAGGTGAACCCTGAAACATTCACAGGTGTAGGCCTTACATTTAACCTAGAACTAAATAACTACCTGCTTATTTTGAATTTTACGAGAAAGTGATTATTTGAACAAAATGAGTGAATTTGTTTGTACCAAACGAGAATTGTGCAATTTAGTGATAAATGGTCAAAATATAGAAGAAAACTTAAATGAAAACTTCAATTCGTCAACAGAAGATATAGCTACTGTGGTTTCCTATATTCAAAGAAATTTGATATCTCAATGTAATGAACGCTGGAAGAAAGCGTCACGGGAAAAAGAACGCTTCGAAAGTCAAAATGTCAAATGGTTAGATAGCGAATTTCGTGTTCTACTGTAATGTTTAGCGTCAGTTGCCGTACGTATACATCTGGCAGTATGGGTGGCAGATCGTCTAAATCGTATGACACATGCTCTGGAAAAACAAGGAAACGAAAAAACATGGAGTTGATACAAGAGTATGGATTAGATTTCGTACTCAATGCCTATGCTCAAGCGTTGCGTTCTACGGGTGAGGTTGATGAGGCTACTATCGTTAATATAATAAGAACTGCATTAAAACAAATGAGGATGAAAGTTTTTAAATATATTATGGAGAATCCTAAAGATGTAAGATCGTTTTCTAAAGAAGCAGCATTGCGGACATTCATTGACCTGGATCTTATTAAAGAAACAGTACGACCAAAAATTGTAGGTACACTTTATCCTTCATATCCCATTTTAAGAGATTCAAAAAAGATGTGTTATTCCTCTGATTCAAGTCTAACTATCACTAACGAAAGTGCAAAAGTTAATCTTCAGGATTTGTTAGATCGTATAATCGCACGTATCTTATTAATTAATTTAGTTTATAAACAAGGCTTAAAAACATTGAAGCTTTTCTGCAAATCGGGTTGTGATGAATCATCAGGACAGAGAAATACAAACAGGTTTTGCCTGAAGAAAGCGATTTTATATCAGACGCATACCTTTTAATTGCTTCACTTTTGACACACTCATAGATGAGAAAATTAATACTGTTATTTGGAGAAATGAAACTTGTTCATCTGTAAGGTATTGCAGACCTATATTGTTGGAATTTGCCAAAGAAACACCCGAAAAAAGCAGCATCTGTTATAGCAGATATAAACAATCAAATAAAAATTCTATCTCAATTCTTAATACATAAGAAATTGAAGTTACCCATGAGCTGTTTTTAACCATGATTGATGGTAAAGTAGCACAAGTTTTAACTAAAACACGATCGAGTGCTACTTGTACAGATTGTGGTGCTACTCCTCGGCAAATGAACGTTTTCCATACCTCATCCCTATATAACAAGTTTGAGAAATACGTCAGAAACAATACCAAAGGAACTGTTTGATGAAGCCAAGGCTCTCCTAACTATTAACGAAAATGTCTAAGATTTTGCTAAATTGTATATTATTTACATATAAATATTTTTAATTATTAATTTAGATTTAACTTTTTTTACTTTACTTTCGTCAAATGGAAAAAATAAACAATTTTAATTGTATGTCCTTTTTATTTTATTTTTTAATAAATAATATAATATGAAATTGTATATACGTATTTTTTTTATAATATCTTATACATCCTAATAAGCGAGTGCAAAATTTCAGCTCATTATCTTTTTAAACAACTGAGATATGAAGTTTTGAGACGAAACATACCAGACTTTCCCATTGTGCGGCGGCCAGTCTTAACGGAGACTGGTCAACTACGCAGGAGATATTATAGTGCACAAGTGTGTGCGCAAACACAAGTGCACTCTCTGTTCCCTAATTCTCATGATCCGAAGGAACGGTAATCCGACACGACCGGAGAGAGATCAGGCGCAGGGCCGACGGCTTTACGTGCTTTCCGAGGCACGAGGGTGTCTTACACCGCCAACTTTCTAACTCCGGGCTACTACTGAGATTTCTTAACAGAAAAACTCAATAACTTTTTGTTGGCCTGACCCGGGATTCGAATCCGAGACCTCATGCACAGCAATCGCATTCACTACCGCTGCGCCACAAAGGCTAAAAAAAATTACTAAAAATTTCAACTCCAACTATTACCATTCCCGCTCTCAGACGGAAGCTAGTAAGGTCTCGTTGATACCCTTTGGGTAGGGAAACTTCAAATGGTCTATATTATGTATAAATGTCCTTTACAGCATGCGCAAAGCTTTACGGGTACTGGATAGTAGTGAACTACAGAGAAGCGTATGGCATGTTCGCGTGTAATGGTTTACTCTTTAACCACGAGAGTCCGCGCCGAGGAGAGAACTTCGTGACCAGGAAGATCACACGAGGTGTCGCCAAGATCACCCTGGGCCTGATGGAGTGTATAGAGCTGGGAAACCTGGATAGCAAGAGAGATTGGGGACATGCCAAGGATTATATTGAGGTATGTATCTATATCTTAACTAATATTATCAATACGAATGTAAGTTCGTTTTTGTTACACTTTCACGCCTTAACTCCTCGACTAATCAGTAAGTCAAGATAATTTAAAGTGGTAAACATGGTTTTTGTCAAAAGTGATTAATACAATCCACATGATAAGCTTAACAACATTAATGATTGTTCGGTTATACGAGTATCATAATTTCCAGTTATTAACGCTGAAAATTACACAAAGCGATTATGGTCTGTCTTTGTGTTAGTTAATCTTAGTAGTTAACTAGTAGACTAATTACTTTAAATGACTATGTTTTTGTGGAAATGAAGTATTTAGATTTTTCAAACCGGTCAGGCGCACCGTGCCTACCCCAGAATTGTCTGGCGGCCCAACCCAGAAAGTATGATGTCAAATAAAAACAAAATTGGACTATGGACGTTTGTAAGCCATTGTTGCCAGGGCGTTCTTTGAAAATATTAAGTATATACAGGGTGTCCGGTAATTAATAGATAACCTTAACTGTCTATCTATTAGCATAATTATTTTGTGTTTAATAATAAAACAACAAAGAACCGATGGAATTTATTCATTTATGGTCGTAGTGTACAAGAAAGTTAATTAAAAAGAAATCATATCTCAGGTAGTAGTTAGGATAGATTTTTTTAGTTATCCATTAATTACCGGACAGCCTGTATAAATTGTGCCACTATTAGGCACGGGCCTATTCTCAGTGAGAAGTGCTAGTAAGGTTATAGTCCACCACGTTGGTCCAGTTAAGGTTGGCAGACTTCACATATCTTCGAGAACGTTATGAAAAACTCAGACCTGCAGGTTTCAACATGATGTTTTCCTTCACCGTTAAAGCAAGCAATACTTAACTATTTAATACCTACAAATCTTCGAAAAGTCAGAGCTGCGTGCCTTGGGATCGAACTAAAAAGGTCTCCAGTTACCACACAGAAGCCTGTGTGGTAATCCAGTGCTTACAACGTCCGCACTGGGAATAAATACTGTGTCGCGGGGGACTTTACAAACATTCAAACAACGGACACAAAGAACACTCAGACTCGGAACAACCATTCGTGGGTCACAAAATTATTTGTCCGGTGTGGGGTTCGAGCCCACAACATCCATGCAGCCAAAATATTGCTGCTTTAGTAACTGCTATTATGACATCGCAGGCGATGTGGCTGATGCTCCAACAAGAGGAGCCGGAAGACTTCGTGGTGGCTACGGGGGAGGCTCACAGCGTGCGCGAGTTCGTGGAGCGCGCGTTCGCCTGCGTCGGGAAGCAGCTCACGTGGAGGGGAGAGGGGGAGTCCGAGACTGGACACGATGCCGACACCGATAAACTACTCGTTAAAGTCAATCCGAAGTATTTCAGGCCTACAGAAGTGGTGAGTTTTGTATACAAGGATTAAATCGTTAATGTTGCATATAATTCATGTGGTTGTAGAGATAGGCGGAGGCGGATATGTCATAAAATTATAGCACGCCTTCAGAAAACCAAATAATTTCATGTTTGTTTCTCTGCAGTAAGTACGCTTATAGTAAGTTGCTGTGTATAGCCGGATTGACAAATTGCAAACGACTATTGTATTACACAGAAATACAAATTACCAATATTTTCTTTGAATTTTAATACTGCTGTAATATGTAACGGCATTTTTTTTAAAGCAATCTGATAAGCTAAACACAAACTTATATCACATCGTATGTTTTATAAATTTTATAATTAGTAATAAACACATAAAACGAATAACAATAAATTGTTTATATTTTTCTGTGTTTATTAATAATTTTAACATATATTTATGAATATTTATTTCTTTCTGCCTGCAAAGTTTTAAAGTGTGATCCACCAGATTTGTCTGTTATTTGATGTAACATTTCCTGTGAGACATTATATAACACAAGAGAAGGAGTAATATTTAAAAAGAAATATTTTCTTATACATTTACAAAAGTACATACATATCCAAATACATAAAAGTTGAGAAACTCCCAATAGCTATAAATATTTCTCTATTATCTCAGGATCTTTTACTGGGTGACCCATCGAAAGCCAAAGAAAAGTTAGGTTGGACGCCGAAGGTTTCCTTCGACCAGCTCGTGAAGGACATGGTGGAAGCTGATCTTGAACTGATGAAGAGGAATCCTGAGGCGTAAACGTATACAGGTAACATTGTTTTTATCTATATATTTTAATTTTAAAGTGACCATGGCCATTAGCTTATGCATAACTATATATAACATAATGTCTATGCATAATATTTATACGTAGTTTAGCAGGTCCAGATGTCAGTTATAAATGAACAAATGCAAATACTTCTTGGTTTATTGTTCTTTGTTCACGTCCACATTTTAGAACAATTACTGACGGAACTGAACTGCTTATCCGAATCAATATTGTAAGTGAGAATGTCAGTTTGTTTGTTACGCTTTCATGCCCTAACTACTCGACCGATCATCGTGAAATTTCGCCTACACGTTGCCAGAGGTACAACAAAGGACATAGGAGAAGTATAGTCCTTTTTTGTGTACATTACTATAAATGTATTGAAAATCAAGATAAACGCAAGCGAAGCCGCGAGCATAATCTAGCTAGAAATATAAATAATTATAAAATACTATAATTTACAGGAACGTCCCGTCGGTGCTGAAACATTCAGCCAACCAGGAGTTTATTACTTAAGCGAAGAATATTTCACGGCCTTAATCGCCGAGGTACTCGAATTGAACTAGTTACTACTAAATGTATAGAAGATAGACTAATCTCTATACTCACACTCCTTACCGTTTTGTTAAAAGATAGAGAGATAGAGAGAGGAAGAGACAGAGTTACGACAGACAATGGGAGTGTGTGTAACAGAGATACAGAGAGAGAGAGAGATAAGGTAGGGAAGATTCCTTTGTGTTCCTAGCGCTGTAAATTAGTTCAATCACATTAGCTATCTTCATTTAATGAAATCAATGTATTTTGTGTATTTATTTAGGTATCGCACAAATAACCCATTATATTATTTACTTTTCTCATTGCATTTGGTGAGCACCCAGCTACGTAAATAATCATTCATGAGGTCCCGAATTCGATGCTCGGATTGTGGAACTGTTATAGAGATTTTTTTAGGTTATTTTTAGTGGTAGTAGATTGTGGTTATGATGGCAAAATGCAGCATGCCACCCTTCATTATGTAGGACTTAAAATGAAGCTGACGTATTCGATTTATTTATTTATGTTGATTTTGATTATATATGTAAGACTACAAAAGCAATAAAAACCATGTTCTATTTCATTATATTCAGAAATAGAATTATGGTATCCAAATGTCAAATTAAAGGTTTTACAAGGTCGGCAACGCGCAAGTGATGCCTCTGGTGTTGCTGGCGTCCATAGGCTACGGTGACCACTTACCATCAGGTGGGCCGTACGCTTGTTTGCCATTTTATTTGTATAAAAAAAGGCAACTGAATGTGGTCAGGGTCTGAGATTATAATACCGGTATAAAATAACGGTAACAATTTCCACTTAGGGGCATACCTTCATTGTGTTTTGTTGCCTCTATATAAAACCGTAACATCTATTTGAACCATATTTTGTACGAATAAATATATGACTATTATTATTTAAATAACCGAATTTATAACACGCTGACAAAGTATCAAAAATCCGTATTTTAGCTGTTTAGGTAAGGTTAATACCTTTTAGTCGGCACAGTTATATTTTACTTAGTAAAAAATTGTATATTACATTTCTGTTACCGATATAAGATGAGATTGATGGAATTATACCGTTTTATAAAGGTAGCATGATATTTCGGTTATGTAGTCCCTGTCTCAAACCAAGCGACAGATAATCAGAATGCCTAGAGCGAGTTTGTTTTACGTTAACGCGAACGACACGTTTATGATGTTCGGCGCTCAGATTTTTATTTTAAAAACGTCAACTTTTGCATTAGGTATAATTACTGTGTCGCGGGAATCTTACAAAAACATTCAAAGGACACTCAGACTCGGAACAACCATTTGTGGATGTGGATGTAGATCGGCCTCGATGGCGTGGTAGTTAGTGTAATCGACTGCCACGCCTGAGGTTGCGGGTTCGATTCCCGCACAAGTCGAACATTTGTGTGCATGAACATGGATGTTTCTATGTATAATGTGTATTTAGAAAAGAAAAAGTATATATGTATGTATGTTTATCCATTGTCTAGTACCCATAGTACAAGCTCTGCTTAGTTTAGGCTAGATGGTATTGTGTGTATGTGATAGAATATTATATTAGAATATATTATTATTACACAAATGTTTGTCCCGTGTGGGGATCAGACCCACAACACTCGCGGTAGCAGTGTCGAGGCAACCACCTAAACCACAACGCCATCCGCGCAGACAAATTGATCGTCCCGCTCCAAGCTCTTAATCTGCCCTTTGACAGAGGCTCGCATACGAGTAGGGAATGCAATCTCGCGAGATTAAAGCTCAGGCGAGATCTCGCGAGTTTATGAATAACAATACCGCGAGATCTCGCCAACTCCGAGATCTCGCCAACTCCAAGATCTCGCGAGATTGGCAGTTTTGTGTGTTTATTCTTGCAAATAATCACAATATTTGAATAAATTAGGCAGAACATAATAAGAATTATAAGTATTATGGATTAAATAATTAATTTTACGAATTATCAACTTTTATGTATTTAACATTGTTTGACGTATCTATCATTTTTTTTAATAACCTTGTTATAGTAAACCTTGCGATTGCGAATGCAAGCGTTCTATAAGTGATTTAATTTCAGTTCGAACCACAGTTTTCGGAGGCAATTTAAAGGTTTTGTCTTTCGCAAACTCTTCTTTATCTGCTTGGTATTTAGCTGGATCTCTAATATATAACAAGCGTGCTGTCAAATTCGTCGGTCAACAATGCGCTTTCTCAAGGAGCCAGCTAGTTTTTCTGCCAATGGAGTTTTAAGCTCTTCCAGTTTACGAATCATAAAGTGTTGTTTCTGCAATAGCTAAGTCAGTGTCTCGACGACATAACACCTCCACGGCCAGTTTTAAAGCCTTGTTTAAGTTCACTAAAACCGCAGGTTCTTCCGCACTCAAAGAGTAGTTCGGATCAGCTTCCAGGCCCAGGTCGATCAAAGCTTTGCTGACACACAGCTTGATTCTATTAAATATAGAAATCATGTCTGCTAGGCTCGACCATCGACTTTCACAATCAAGTTGTAACTTTATATCTTTTCCAAATTCTTGCTTTACGTATATTTGCAGAGGATCAGTTTTAGTAAGTGATCTTTTAAAAGTTTCACCAATTTCCTAACTTTCTCAATAATACCCGCATATTCTGCATCTAGGTCTACTTCTATTCTGGGGATAGAGCAATGGAAAACATCATCTTCCGAGTCTTAGCCTGTGCTAGATATTTCGTCCATTTCAAAAGAAGTCTCATCGTCGTTTTCCTCATTTTTTCATCATTAATCTTTTCTATCATAGGTTCCTCAACATCAGTTTGTTTTTTATCTATCTCTATTATTATATTTTGTATCTATTATGCCAAGTTGAACTCCATGGGCATAGCAGAGCTGATGTGAAGGTGATATCAATCGACCCAACTTTTTCATCACACTTGTATCTATAGTAATATTAATAATATATTTTTCCAGAATAAAGCCAGATTCGGTTAATTTTGTTTTCAAAATACTGACACCACTTTCAGCAGGCATACTTCTAAAGACGCGAATCAGCCCCAAGTTCCAAAACACAGCATTGCCGTTCAAAAATGTGTGTACATTTACATTCATGTATAGCTTGTTCATAGAAGAAGTCCACTCATCAAATGTTAGCGTAAATCTGTGATCATTCTCCTTTAGCTGAGTCAATTCACGCATTATTTTCATTTTCAATGTCATGCCATAATTCATAATTATAAGTTTAATTGTGTTTGGGGACTTAGGCAGTTTGTATCCCGAAGAATTGAAGAGATCTCTCATATCTTTGGAGGTACAGAAAACACGAAAAGGCAGTCCATCTTTAGCTACCATTCTTGATACTTTTTCTCCATAGAAGTGTCTTCAACCGGGAGGAAGTGATCAGTAATTTTTTGCTTCTTTTTTCTTGCTGGTGGCGCTGGTGCCGACGATTCTGGTGATTCTGGACTAAAATTCGACGTAGATGCGGATGCTTTTACTAATTCCATGTTTTGATTAGAAGACCCAGTAATTGATGATGGTGGCGGCAACGGCGTGGGTGATATGACTTGCACCTCGCTCACTTCTACCATATTCTTCATTTTTGTGTCAATTTTGACATTTGAATCGATTTTAAATGCACATGCAAGCCACGCGGAGATCGATCTTTGGTTTAAGATTCTTCTTACAAAGTTTGCACTTAGCACTCAATCCATTTTCCGCTCTTAAAAAGTGTTTCCATACTTCCGACACACTCACATAGTCGTTATAAACTATATTCGCCGACATCGTTCGTTATTCCACTCGTAAATCACTATTGAAACTTTTTTTGCATAAATAACCACAAAAATACACGAACGCAATCAACTCCATCACCTTGACAACAACACTAGTAAACAAACGCACGCCGGCTCAATTTTCGACCAATCGCACGCACGCAATGCAAGACGCAAGCGAATCTGAGCGAGACCTCGTCCCGCGACCGCTACCTCGGGCCGCCGCCGCCCGCGCACCGACACGGTCGCAGCTCCGTGTCGGGTCGCGCTTCGAATAACACGTTTTTATGCTCGAGTGCAATCTCGTTAAACTCGCGAGATCTCGCCCATTTTTCGGCCGAGATCTCGCAAGATCGAGATTGCATTCCCTACATACGAGCCGCTACATTAGTACTGTGTATTTGTTACCGGTTCGGATACGAGCCACCAAGTGCGCGCCACTTTAAACCCTATTTTACTAACCTTAACGCTTAAAACTGATTGTTTATTGGCTACGAATGGATTTGTTTTTGGTAAAGGACATATCATAAGGTATGACGAAAATATAAATACGATAGAGAGCCAAACGTGGTAAACGTTTCGATCGCGTTAAAGTAATGATAATATGATTTTTGCTACATAAAGTAGCTAGTCTATTTAGTGCAATTTATTGTAGTTCTAATGTGTATAATTTTAGCTATAGTCATTTATAATATTGTCTTACGTTTACGCAAATATGATACATTGAAATTGAACTACTTACTTTATACGGATTTTATCGCGTTGTTTATTTTAAAAACGCTTTTATTACTGAAATTGTGTGGTATATATAAATACGGGTTAGTCCCATTCGCCACCCCCAGCATTGCCACCGGCGGTGGCGAATGGGACATTTTTCAAAAAAATATCCCATTCGCCACCGGGGTTGACGCAGCGGTGCCTGCTCCGGTGGCAAATGGGATTTTTGTTTTGGGAAAATTCCCAGTCGTCACTGGGGGTGGCTAACCGGTGACAATTGGGACATTGTTACGTAGAAATATCCAGTCACTGCTGGGAGTCAACTTTTTATTTTACCCAGTAATTATAAACATTACTTAAACCTGAATAGTCATCCTATTCTATTTAGAGTTCATACTAAAATTCTATTAGCCATACCTACTTCAAAAACTATAAATGTCATTCCAAATACAAGTACCTGCCTTATTAAGGGTGGCAACTGGGTTTAAACTCATCCCAGTTGCCACCCCCGGTAGCGAATGCCCCCTGCCGGAGAGAGCAATACTGGGGGTGGCGAATGGGATTAATACCCATAAATACTTCTATTTAGGCTATGTATTAATATTATTTAAATTTAATTTGACTCTTTCCCTCTGTTGCTTTTCAGCAAGTCTCCCCGTGACCATGGCTGCTAACATTAGTTGTCTAATAATTTCAAAATTAGGTACCTAATATTTTAAATAGATAACGCGATAATTTCTATATAAAAAAAAATTATGTTAATAAGTAACTCATTAAACACATTGATTATCATAGCCATAGTTAAGTTAAAGCTAATTCATACACTTCTACCACTACCTCGGTGACACAGTGCTTCAGATCTCGAATATGATTCCCGCGTCGGGCAGTGTTATTATTACTATCAAGAAATCCTCAGTACCAGCAAGGAGTGTTCATCTATGCCCGGTAAATGGCAATACACTCGTCTTCTATTACATAGCACCTAAAACTATCCCTGGCGATATGTGGTTGTGTCGCGCCACTATTATTTGACACCTAAACAGTGGCATAGCGTGGGTGTAAGCCGCCCGAGGCGGTTTTTTTTTGCGGCCCTTTTGTTTAGGTATTTCAATTCAAAATTCATCGCAAGAACAGTCATCAATTTTGTATATTGTACAGATCATATATATACAAGATATTATTTATTTATTATTTATTTTGAAATTTTGCCGCCTGGGTCGGTCCACCCCTGCCGCCTCCACTACGCTACGCCACTGGACCTAAAACAGTTGGTGTAATTTACCTCTGCCTTTTTCGGGGAAAAATAGGAGTCTATGTGTGACATAAGTATAACATAAGTGCTGAAATGTGCATCTAATATACCTCTGTAAAATATATTTTAAGTAATCTTTATTATCCAACAAAACTATAATTTCTAAACAAATAGTATTTTATATAAGGGACATTTATTTTGTATTGTTATTGTTCAGCGTTTAATTACTAATGGATCTGATATATTTTAATTTACAAAAATGTTTTATATAAATACGTAAAGCCATCGATATTGAGTTAGTCGATAATGTAAATTGTCAGATTTTAAAGGAAATATATTACCATTCTAGCTTTGTAAGGTATCGCGACAGGACAAAACATTGCATAGCGCCATCTAGTGACATTTTTTATTTTAATACTTCTGATTTCTATTGTTAGTAGTAACTGCACGAAATCGGGTACAGTGCCCTTAGATAGAAGTTTCCTACCAACATACTTGGGCCGCTATATCATGTAGTGACATAGGCAACGTAAACCGGTAAAGTTCAGTTACAAATTGTTAAACATCTGAGTTTTTGTATGGTTTTATCGTACTAAATATTACTTTAACCGGTCGTATACCGCCGGCTCGCATACCAGCCGGCAGATTTGTACCCGTCGTACGCCGTACGACGTCGTACGTCGTACGTCGAACGCCGCGCGCCGCCTTCGCTTAAGCGGCAGATTTGTACCCGTCGTACGCCGTACGACGTCGTACGTCGTACGTCGAACGCCGCGCGCCGCCTTCGCTTAAGCGAAGGCGGCGCGCGGCGTTTTGGCGCCAATTTGGTGGCTCGCATGCGAGCCACCGGCCTACGACGGGTACAAATCTGCCGGCTGGTATGCGAGCCGGCGGTATACGACCGGTTAATAATAGTTTACTTTACTGCAATTTTTATTACAGAATAACTATTATAAGTTAGGTATTCTAATTTAATATTATAAATACGAATGTGAGTTTATTTGTTACGCTTTCACGCGCCTCAACTATTCGAGCGGAAGTAATGAAATTTCGTAACACGTCGGGTGAACAGAAAAGGACATAGGGTACCTTTTATCCTTTTATCTTTTTTGTACTATTCCCGAGAGATTGAAATTTACAGACAAAACTACAGTAACGCTAGCAAAGCTGCGGCCAAACTAGTTATTCATAATTCAATTTAGGTACTTTGTAATATACAACTTTAAAACTGCATATATTTTTCATATTTACTTTATCGACTTAACTCAATATCTGTGTATAACTTAAAGGAATTTGGGTATACTTATCTTATGCAATAGTTGCATTCCCGCAAGGTCCACAATATTTCGACGGATCATACTACACTCCAATATAGATTTTTGTATAGGTATGTATCATAAGATGTTATGTAAAATGTCACGTGTTGATAGATGTTTGTTAATTTGCACGATGTCACATTCCATGTGTACATACTAAATGTACAGTAATAGTGTCTGTATAAACATTGATTTGCCAGTATTTTGTATTAAATGTGTAAATATAATTCTGTATTGTATAGATTATAATATGTTGTTTTATTTTCACCTATCCACTTTTTTGAAGTGATCTCTTCTTCTTTTATCCGCTGTAAGATTGCTGGAACCAATTGGTTCCAGCATTTCCGACCATCAAGCCCGACTGGCTGGTTCCAGAACAACATTATGCGAAATTAACCAATATTTTTATCACGAATAGCGTTTAAAAATATCACATCCGGGCTTCAGAGGTTTAACTGCACTAAAATCTGTTCCAACGGTTAGAAAATGAAGCGGAAGATAATTATCTGATAGTGTTAGGAGAAATTGAATTATATTACAAACATAGCCCAACCGTATAGCGAACCTTTATTGGTTAACATGCCGTTATTTATGGAAAATAATGTGACTTGCCTATCAAAGAAACAAAAATCTCTTTTTAAAGTTCGTCAATTGCTTAGTAATATTTTATCAATTGCTGTCGTGCCCGAATTATTTTGTTGCGACTAAATTGTGGTATTCAAGGTTAAATAGTTTATAAATAACACTCCACATATAAAAACTAAGACTTGTATTATACAATAATAATCAACAATCATAGTAATGATAATTTTACAAATACGTAAAATATATATTACAACTATGTATTATAAAACCATACATTAAAAATATTCACACATACACTCTGTTCTGTCTATTACATCACTCCATATTTCACATTCACAAATTATTATTATTATAGAAAACATTTAACGTACAGGTACATGAACAAATTAACCAAGATTATCAATTAAAATCATACATTTTAGACAATAAGTAATGTTAACTTATAACATAAAACTCCTTGGATAGAATAGCACTTAAAACAATTTTAATGGCCAGTTTGACAACTATCAAGTAAAAGTTATCCGGAAGATAAATCGCATGCTGTCTCCCTCTTGTAAGGTTAAAGAAGAGAGATGGCGCGACCTTTATCTTATAGACAAATGCTATTTGGAGGTGGTGGAACAGGCCGTAAGTCAGATTCGCCGAAAATACAAACTAATAACTACATTTAAAAAATGAATGACAATTGTAAAATAATATTTCTAAACAGCTAAAATAGTCGATAACTATAAAGGGCATTATATAATAAATTGTTTGCTATGTTATACTAGCTTTAGCTCCGGGCTACGCTCGATAAAACAGTAAAACAGCGCCATCTGGTTACACGTTTTAACAGCTATACATAGCAATAGATTTTCCAGTATTCAAGTATTTTTGTCGGTGAACGTGTTATGTGTAAGTCTGGCATGATTGAGTAATCGTTCAAATTATATGGAGTTAAATTAAAACCCTTACTGATAGCTTACCTCAATACACATCGCATGTTTTTGTTGTATTCAATTGTAGTATCTAATCAACCCAAAACTTATATAATCAGACATACTCATTTCAAATTATCAAATCAGCTTCTAAAGAACAATCAGCAAAATTAGAATAGGGGCAGCTGACTACACATTTACAAGAACTATCTGGGGAAACTTCAGACATGGAGGTAGCGAGTTATCGCGGGTATTCCTTCACCATTAAAGCATGACATAAAAATGTACTATACATGTAAGTCTAACCGTTTTTAGATAACAACAGAAATAATGTTCATTCGGCTGGTAATTCTATAATTATATTTATTGATGTGATTTCTCTTCAGAATATATGTAATTGGCAGTAGGCAATTGCATACAATTGCCTATCCCGCACTAAGAATAATTCCTGTGTCTCGGGGGACTTGAAAAACATTCAAACAACGGACACAAAGAACGCCCAGACTCGGAAGAACTATTTGTGGATGTCATATTTTTTGTCGCGTGTGGGGATCGAACCCACAACACTCAGCGCAGTGGCAGTGGTGAGGCGACCACTTAAACTATTACGCCATCTGTGCAGTCAAACAGCGGATTAGGCGATCACAGAAAGTAGTAGTTGTTTAAGTAAAAATATGGTGGACATTATTAATTAATCAGTGTGTAAAAATATTTTTTAGTTATATAATAATCAACAATATTTTAATCACATTTGTTTATTGCTGAATAAACGTTTAAAGCTTTCATATTTGTATACCATATCCGTCACTAGACAGAGAATTTCCTTAGTGAAATTAGAGTTTTGGCAATTTGGTTCACCTTTCTTATAATGTCTATTTAACACGCAATATTTATGTTGTAAAGACAAGTACCCATGATGCAATTACCATATTCTATGGACGCACGCCTAACCAGATATGCTACTGTTCTCCAGACCGAATTTCGGTCACGGCGATCAATCTTAACGGAGAGTGACCATCTGCGCAGGAGATATTATAGTGCCCAAGTGTGCGCAAATACAAGTGCACTTTTTATCGTAAAATCGGATAATACAATATTAGAGGTCTTACACACTACGTTTTTATCAGGCGACATCAACGCGCTAAACTTGGAAAAGGCAGAGAGTATTGTAAGAGCTCTTAAATATACTAGAACGAGTGTGGTGTCGCAGGAAGAATTAATACGATATTATTATGAAGGGCAAAAGCCACTTAACTCCTCACTGGAAGCCATACTCGTCGCAAAAACACGACAGAACGGTGATCTCATGGAGTGTAAATGTATTTTCTAGCCGATCTGTTTCACACAAGAACAGGTTTCTCCGTCACTACTGTGCCATACTTCGCTCAGATCTACTTAAACGATAAATTATGCTACGCGGCTGATATCTGAGTGAATAACAGCTGGACGATACATAATAATAAACTTCCCTTTTTTACAAATCACTGATGAGTTAGAGACACCTGAACAACAAGCATTGTACGCTCGTGTACTATATAATAGTGTGTCAGAGTCAAAGTTAGTTACGACTTTCCTACGCTAAGTTTAGGACTTCAAGAGTAATACACTATTCTATATTGTACTTAAAGGTTGTAATTGACTTTTCAGTTTCTTTTGATCGAAAATATTTATAATATACATATTCCCAACGTGAAGTACTGGAAAATTAAGCATGGCATTTTTAAGAAATCTTTAAATATAGATTGCCACTTGAAATTTTGCATACAAACAACACTTCGCTAAATCCTCAAGTAAGATTTAATGAGGGCTAGAAATTATTATCTCTATTTAATAATTTTAAGATTTAGTTATATGTAACTAAAAAATATCTAAAAAGTCTAACAAATACATATAAAAATGGTAATGCAATAACGCTACAACTCAGACACCGAAACTGACCTCATTATGTAAAAAAAATAAATTAAAGAAGCATTGATGTTATTTTAACAAGATTGTGATATTTGTTTTATTTTTTCTAAGATATTATAAATGTTCCAAACTGCAAATCATAATTATCTTAACTAGCCTCTATGAAAACATATCTCATTATATCTAATAACGACCACCGAGGTTTCTATCTGATATTGCATTCATTTATTGGCAACCACCGAGGTTTCTATCTGATATTGCATTCATTTATTGGCAATTTTAAAGTAAATGTATCTTGACTTTTAGTGACGTCGACGTTGGTTTAAAATTCGAAAATGCTTCGTGAGTATGAGTTTCGTTTGTCTTCGTGCATTCATCCCACACACAAATCATCAAGCATCATTATCTTGTGTATATAAATATTACATAAGAATATACTTCTAAGGATTCCTGGTATTTTACAAGTAAGTTTAAATGTATACTCTACATTTTTTAACTTCCAACATTCTTGAGGTAGCGCTACGGGAACTTATTGCCAGTAATTTCGATCTTTTGCTGCAGTACTCCTCCTAGAATGAACTCAGTTGAGACGACGGTGGCTCCCCGTTTCCTCAGCGCCGGCCAGAGTGCCTTATCCTTAGCGCAAGACACGCACACCCAGTTTGAGCCTCCCTCCTTCCAGACACCTCCTGAACACTCCACTATCACTGGAACATAGAAATAAGCCTTAGTTGTATCTGTTAATAAATATAACGCCAAAAACATGGCAAAATGTTTGTTACTGTCTGAATATACAGTCCCGGTATAAATTTATTTAAATATACTGTCCATATTTGTAAACGAAGTGCTGCTAGTGAAAATAGGGTTTTTTATACAAAAGCAAATAACATTACCCGATAGTAATATCAAATCCCTACGATATATGATTTATCGTAAACGCTAACATACGTATAGCACAAGGCATAATTTTATATTTTTAGCAACCAAGGACCGCATATCAAAAACATATCGGTTATAAAGGTTAACGGTATGAGCCTAAGCGATTTCGGTGAACCTTTAAAATTAAGCGCTACAGTTATTTTATACCGGTAGCGAAACCGTATACTTTAATCGCTAACGGTCCCCGGATACAACTTACATTTCATTTCCGAAGCGTTAGGCTGAACGCTCGGTGTAGAAGACACATTGTACCCTTTCAAAAAGTTCCTCTTGCCGTTTAGAGTCCTCTCTAAGTTGAAAACGAATCGCCTCTCTGCCGATTCATCCTTAACTAAGTATAGCCACGGATCTAAAAGAAAACAATATAAATGTAAATGAACGCACTTAACAGAGAAAGCAGAATGTCTCACAATAATATATTTTTATTTTATTGTTAAAAAGATAATTCCCGTACTAGGTACAAATCCTGTGTCGCGGGGACTTTACAAACATTCAAACAACGGAGACAAAGAACACCCAGACTCGGAACAAACATTTGTGGATCACACATAGTTTTGTCCTGCGTGAGATTTGAGCCCACAACGCTCGCTGTGGCGAGGCGACCACTTAAACCACGCCAACCTTGCAGTCAATATTGGTATTTTTATAAACGTAAATATAAAATTTACAAAACAAATAGGTAGTTAATTTATAACAAGTAAGTAACGGCCATGAATTGCCGTAAATCTTAGAGCTCGAAAAAATGGTATCACGTGACCTTGAGGTCAAAGGTCATAGTCATTTCGGGGTATATCGACGATGCTGAGTCGAATGGCGCTGACCGCGAGTCTCTAGCTCTTACGGTTCTTGTGTTGAAAGTTGTATAACAGATAGACGGACGAGCGGACGGACGGACAAAGCTGTTGTATAAGAGTTTTTTTCGAACTCTAAAAGTTAACTTTTGGCAATATTAGTTAAATTTTTCTAGTCGTTTTTCTTAATGGATGTTGATTTTTCATATTCTATACACTTTTTATTTCTCACTCAATTTAGTTACCAAACCACACACAATCTAATAAAATTACAACCTAGAGCTATACCCTAGAGCAGGTAGTAAAAGTAGAAAATGGAGAATAAATCTCTGCATTGCATCGCAATTTAACAATGCCTTGCATTGCAATGGGGGCTTCCGTTTTTGTGCTCACCAGTAGCCGCCGCTAGCGCGTAAGGTCCTGTCAAGTCTGTCACAGCTGCTATCAAAAGCCGTGTTTAGCAATAATAATTGCCGGTTTCTATGGTAACTATTAAGGTGACTATAGAGTATGTGATCTAGAGACCTTACTATCCACTAGCATCGATTTCAAGCGCCATAGCCCTTATTAAAATATTAAATTGTGATGCAATGCAAAGCAAAAGTAACTCTCACTCACAGGCTATTTCTAATTATATTATTAAGTCAATTGTAAATATGAGTTGTTGTGACTATTACTTTATTTGTTATTAATATGTATCTTAGATTCACCAAACATTTACTTTTAAATTCTCATTGCCTTAAACTTTTGTTACAACTACACACAGCAGCTCACATAAGAACATAGTTAATTGTATTGTTAATAAACATTTGGCTATTGAAAAGAGTGGCCATGAGTTACTTGCCTGCTTTTTCTTATGATAGCTCTACTTCTCGAACAGGTTTTTTCCAATGCAAATTTTTTATTTCCTTTTAATAATTCTATTTTTATTAATATATCTTATATAGTTAATTAACGTGTCCAAGAATTGCTTGCACATTTTTATGGAAATAAAGACTTTTGACTTTGAACTATCTAAACGTGACTACTTTTACTTACCAACAATCATATGCGTATCAACGCACGCTTGTACCCAGGCGGGGCCTACGATCGGCCGGCCGAGTCCCACCGCACACAACAGCTTGAACGTTCTCTTCACCTGCATTGTCAATACTACGGTACATTGCATCACGTCGGTGACTACCACCGCACCTGAAACGACACCAGATGTTATATTTTTTATTGCATGTTCCATCGATCCAACAGATGGTAAGCAGTTACCGACAGTCATGTAATGATGTACATGATTGTGTTTTCCTAGTGATAATGTCCTCTAAGCCCAGTTTCGGTCACGGCAGCCAGTCTTAACGGAGACTGGCTATCTACGCCGGAGATATTATGGTGCACAAGTGTGTGCGCCATAATGTCTCCGATTCTGTTCCCTAACTCTTAATCCGATGGGGCGGCAATCCGACACGACCAGATTGATCAAGCGCAGGACCAATGTCCCAGTGACCCAAGTGGGTACTGAAGCATGGTATGGTGTAACACTGCCAACCTCTCAACTCCGGAGTGCTATTGAGAATTCTTAGCAGAAAATTCCAATAATGTTTTGTTTCACTAGAATAGCAGAAGCAAACGCAATACAGCCAACCCGCTGTCTATGGTAAAGCATGGAGCAATAGGTCCGTGTGACTTTCAGTCGGGACGCTGCTTGGGTCACTAAAATACCAATGCAGTTACATTTGAATCTGTTAAGTAAACTCGCTAGTTGGTTGCACACTAATTTATTAAGGAAAGAGGGCGCGCGGGGCGTAGCCCGCGCACACATGCAAATGTATGCCGCTCACATACATAACATCCCTCCCGCTTCAGTTAAAAATACTCTTACTCTACGTCTATGTCTGTTGGTTCATCATCGGCTTCACTGACGTATGAGGCCGACGTAGGTGTTGAGAAGATCGGGCTAATTGCCGTACGTCTTCGAGTCGCAACGGTGGCGCGCGGCGGAGTCACCTGAGTGCCTGGCGTCGTTGTAGCTGACTCCATTGTCGGCTCCCCTTCCTCTTCTAGTAGTGTGACGGACTCATGATGGGTGGCCACAAGCGGTGCCACATCTTGTATCACGTCGGCCTCCCAGTCCTGGTCATCGGTCGTTGAACCCAATCTTCTCCTTATTTGATCAATGTGTCTGGTAACATCACCCCTTAAATGTGGCACGTACTACGTACATAACATTACCGATATTTTTCCTAATAATGCCATCAAGCCAACAAACATTTTTATTGCTTGTGTTCTTAGTTATCCAAACATGGTCATTTTCTTTTAAGTCTGGTCTTTGTATACCCCGGTAGTGTTTAGTCTGTGAGGACTGATTACGTGCGACGGTTCGAGTTAGATCCGTGGACGAGGACGACGACGGCGCTATAGGTGAGGACTGATTACGTGCGACGGTTCGAGTTAGATCCGTGGTCGAGGACGACGACGGCGCTATAGGATTCAATAGATCAAGCCGTAAGCGTAACGAACGCCCAAACACTATCTCCGCGGGGTACTTATCAGTGGTACTATTTTTAGAGTACCTGTAGCCTGTAGTTGAATAACATTTTTATTACAGCTCTGTAAAATTATAGCCTTCAACCCCTTTTTAACAATTTAACGAAGCTTTCTGCTTGTCCGTTGCTAGCCGGGTGATACGCAGGAGATAGGACGTGATCGATACCGTAGAGGGCAAAATTTTTTGAATTCTAAGATTGTAATTGATGTACCATTGTCACTCACTAGCGTCTGTGGAACGCCAAACCGCGACATTAAATCATATAATTTACTTATAACTGCTTTTGAATTATATGTTGACATGTTCACATTCGACCCATTTACTATAGGCGTCTACAATAATTAAAAACATGTATTTGTGAAACGGGCCTAAGAAGTCTATGTGAATTCGATAAAAAGCGTGCGGCGACAGTGGCCAAGGCGTAAGGGCGGCGGCGGCGCGGGGCGCAGCGCCGGCACGCGGCGCAGGCGCCCGCCACTCGCTCCAGCACCGAGTCCACGCCGGGGAACCACAGCCGCTTGCGTGCCTCTGCTTTCATCTTTACTACCCCGAAATGTGAACTATGCAATTCCTTACATACGTTTTCTTGCAAAGACAAGGGCATTACTACTTTATGTCCCCGCATTATACCATTTTCGTAGGATAACTGTGTACGACAATTGAAAAATGGTTTTAAGTCTGCGTTACTAACTTTCGTAGGCCAGCCTTTTAACAGTTAGTATTAACTTAGCGTTTGGGTCAAAATGTAACGTTAACGTTACGTTACGTCAACGTTATATCTATCGACGCTAAAATTTTTTTTATTCAGACAAACGCATCATCGTACATACGAGTCCATTCCCACTTTGTTTCTTTATTTAATAAATTATATAATGGGCTTAATAGGTACAGACGACGCTGTCCGGCACAAAATGCCGATAGTAATTAGTAAGACCTAGGAACGATTGCAACTGTGGTACGTTTGTCGGCCTAGGAGCCTGTAAAATAGCTTTCGGGCGAAATCGGGCGATTTCCTAACTCCATGTTTATCTATTACGTGACCAAGATATGAAATCTCATCTTTAAAAAAATCACATTTACTCATCTGTACCGTTAACCCTACATCATCTCATCGTTGTAAGACCTTAATCAGCCTTTGTCTGTGCTGGTTTTTATTTGACCTCGTTATAAGAATATCGTCCAATAGAAAGATGATTCCGTCAATTCTCGAGAGCAAACAATCCATTGCGCGTTGAAATATGGTTGGTGCGCTGAACAATCCAACCAAACACCAATCGAGTGAAATTAAAAAGTCCGCGATGAGTATTGATGCATGTTAAACTCTGAGATTTTTCGTTTAAAATGAACTGATTGTACGTCATAGATATAATTATCTATTTTACTAAACTGTGCGCCCCTGTGTAATTTGGCTAACAAATCATTTACCATCGGTAAGGGATACTGATCAATTATCAACTGTTAATTGATCGTAACTGAGTAGATAGCACATAACAGATTATGTAGTCGGTATTGAAAGATAATTTTGGCGACTGTAGCACAGTTTATACTAGTACGGTCGTCATCAAATTCTCTTTTCGTATTTAAATCACGTTATATAATTTATGTATTAGATTAAGAGAAAAATTGTTAAAATCAAATGATGAAATAAATTATTATTATTATTATTATTTATTATTATTAATTGGACCAAAATCGATCGAAATTAGTCGATGTTCAACTGGTTTTACTGTGTAATTGACGAGTCGTGTCAATCTACATCACAATATATGAAAACTCAAGATAAACATTCAGAAATAAACAAAACGAACGGCATACTAACCTAGTTTCTCCAACTTCTGCTTGACCGCGTCACTGGGGAATGCTGTGAGCAGCACATGCTGAGTCTTCATACTTCTCGCAGGAGTAGCTCTTAAAGACGCGTTATTAATACTGCTATTCACATTATTAACAAGTCCTCTTGTTCTTTTAGGACTTGGCGCATAACTATCATCTTCTAAAGACCTCTTCAAATTCTTCGGCGATTCTCCACTCGACGTCGATATGTTATACACTGTACTCTGCTCATGCATACTCTTCTTTAATATAGATTTCGGAGCTTGCATTGGCTGACTATCTTGGCTTTGACTTGACTTCTTATCTTCTTTGACTTTCGCCTGTCTTTTACTTCTTCTAATTTCGATTTCAGGTGAATAAGATTCCTTTGGTTGTTCCTTCCTTCTGATCGGCCTTTTTCTTTTGTTTTCAATGGGTTCCTTATTGGTATTGTCTGGAGATACTGATTTCCCTTCAGCTGATTTACTTTTGCTCTCTTTTCTTCTGGATCTTGTACTTCTAGTACTAATTTTACCATCAGATGTTGAAAGTAAGCTATCTTCTTTTGATTTATTTTTGTCGTTTTCACTCTTTCGACTTATGTCTTCATTAGGTTTCGTAGCAGATGTTCTTTCCTTACGTTTAAGAGTATTTGATTCCTCTTTACTCTTCAGAGTAGACACGTTTTCGGTGTTTGATTTGGTATCTTTAACGGTTTCTTTCTTCTTCGGTTTTTCAATTCTAACTTTGATTTTCTCTTTCTCTTTCACATTCTTACTTTTGCTTTCAGTTTTAGTTTTTGTTGCACTTCCACTTTTATTTTCTGTTGGCTTGATTTCAGTTTTATCATCTTTAGATATATTTTTAGCATCACTCGTTTTATTTTCATTTTTATCTTCCTTGGTTTCATTTTTATCCACCTTTGATTTGTTTTCAATTTTAGCTTCTTTACTAGATTTCGTCTTTTCATATGTTTTGAGCCGTTTCAGGTTCTCGGTAATAATCTCTTGATCAATCTGATCCTCTTGTTCAGTGAAAAAACTTGGTTTGAGTATATTTACTTTATTAGGTTTTTTATCTAACTGTAAAATCTTCTCCATCTTGGCTGTAGGTTTCCGGACCCTCGTAATGATTCGATCAGGCAATTTTTCAACATCGAACTTTTTAGTTAGATCTATTTTAATAACAGAGTTTAACTTTTTCTTCCTATGTAAAAATGGAGTGTATTGTTCTTCCGTATTCGCTTCCGTCTCAGATTCACTCGAAGATTCCGTTGTACATGACTTGGTATTGTGTGTCAACATAGTGGATTTAATTTCCTGACTGTTCGGTAGGTCACTGTCTGTGAATAAAATTGTTCGCACTTTTTTAGGAGTGCATTCTACGTCAGAAGAAGAATCACTGGGGAATTTTTTCAGCTTCTCAACTGAACCATCAACACCTATAACATCTCGAACTTCTTGGCTAGATAAACCTTCAGCATATTTCTTTGCACATTGATCCTTTTTAGGTCTAGTTGGACTTAGATCTCTGTCGATGTTTGCAAACTTATCGCTGGTTTTATATTCCTCTACAGAACATGGCACAACGTCATCGTCAGTATTATTATGCGAGTTTTTATTATTATTTAATTTTATATGTGATTGCTTTAAAACAGGTGACCCCTCTCTTTGAGAACACAAATCTTCTAATATATCTTGTGTTGCATTATAATAATTGTCATCATCTATGGTAATAGTTTCAGGTATTTTGCCTTTCGGTAAAATTTTTGGAATTTCTTTGCTTTTGACTCTAATTGGAGATTGAAATGGTATTTTGAATGGACTAACTATTTCATCAAATGATTTTTTAGCAGACTCGGGATTATCTGGTATGATTTCGTCTATTATTTGCGTGGGCTGGTCTTCAAAACTGTTAACTTTCGTAGACGTTGACGCAGCATTCTCATCTATATATATGATTTGTGTATTCATGTCCTCAAAAGCTGGTTTATCAATTTTGCCTGGGTCGATGTCTATTACTTGAGTAGGGATATCTTCGAATTTAGTTACTTCAACACTCTTTGTTTTTTTTGATAAAATGTTTTCAACGACATCGTCTTCACAATCGGTCAAATCATCATCTTCTTTAACATTGATTGGCGCTATCTTTTGCGTCGGCATCATATCGACGTCTTCACAGTCTGTTGAGCTATCAGACTGTATCCTATTTACTCTCTTAGCAACATCTTTCTTGTCATTTTTATTTTCTTTCGTTTTATCTTTCACTGTTGGTAATTCTGGTATTTTCTGAGTAGGCATAAATTCTATGTCTTCACAATCTGTTGAGTCATCAGACTGTAACCTATTATTTCGTTTTGTCGCTGTAGGATTAACCTTTTCTTCTACTTTTGCTGGTTGCTTTTTTAATGGTAATTCTTCGACTTTTTGCGTGGGTGGTATGTCAATATCTTCACAATCTGTTGAACTGTCTGATTCGATTATAGCATTCGTTTTCTTAGATGCTTTCGGACTTGTTTCGCGTTTAGAAGACTCTTGCGGTAGCAAAGGTTGCGAATTAAAATTTTCAAAGCAGTCATCTATAATCTCGTCAAACAGTAATTCCTCTTTCGATTTATTTAGCGACTCTGAAGGTATATCTTCTGATTTAGTTTTAACTTCAATTGATTGATTTTTGTCGCAAATAAAAGGCTGCGTTTCCGCGTTAAAAATACTTATATCATTCTCTTTATTCGCTGCATAGATGTCTAAGTGCATTTCTTGTTGGTTATCGATTTTACGTACTTGAGGTAAATTGTCTGTGGTGGGTATTTGAGTGTCCAAATTATGTATAGAAGGTGAAACTCCTTGTACAGGTGGAATTTGAGTATCAGCCATATATATTGAGTCAGTACTATCATTGACAGCGGGCTTGGCGATCGGGTAAAGCGCTTGAGTATCCATTTCATGAATATCATCAGCATTTTTATTAACTTTTGGAGAAGTGAGTGATTCATTTAAACTGGTAGCATTATCTATATGAGAAATTGACTTTTTAGAAGAATTACGACTTGAATCTGTTTTTGAAGCACTAATGCGTTGTATAGACAATGATTTTCCAAAAGGCTTTATAAACTGGCCGCTAGATAATCTTGTTCTTTCAGTGTTTGACTGTAGTGGCGCGGTAAAAGAATCCTCCTGAAATAGTTTATTGTGTGTCACTTCTAGTTACTAACACATCAACATTAGTGAAATCTAAGATACAAGTATATAAACATAGGTTCGAGGTCAGGGTCTATTCAACCCTAGCTTAAGCCATATGGATAAGGCAATGTTAATTAAATGTAATTAAGATTATTATAAAAAAAAAACGAATAATATTGTAACTCAAAAACAAAGATCTTTCGAATTTCCGACCTCTAAAAGATTTGTTTCTTGTACACATCACTGAAAACCTAAGCATCTTTTGTATAGTATAAGCTTCAGTCAGATGTAGTTCATATTTTATTTAGTGATAAATTAGTTTTCCAGTTTCTCAGATAATAGCTTACATTGAGGCCTTATAATATGACATAAATTTTAGTTTACCAGTGAAACCTTTCAAATATAACAATGATAGTTATATAAAGCATACATAGAGTAATGACTACTCCCATACAGGTTAGAGAAATACTAAGGCTTTCCACTTGGTTCAATCCTGGCATATCTCTATCGACTCATAGCAAAACAAGCAAATGCAAGATAAAATATATACATACCCTATCACTAACATCGGGAGACTCAGGAATCATTGTAGTGGGTACTTTAGTCAGTTTGGACACGTGTCTACTCTGCACCGGCGTCTCAGGAATGTCAAGAGCTTGTGTCATAGGCAGGTCATCATCTTCTTCTAAGAGTCTAAATATACCAAATATGTCCCCAAATTGTACTGTGTCGCCATTCCTTAAAGGATGAGGTATGTATGGTTGTAAAGTTTTCTGCAAAGGTAATTAAATAAGTAAGCATTCATTACTACATAGAAGCTTTGACTTGTGCCTGTGTTCTATGTGGAGTAGGCAGAGAGTACAAACTTACACTTGTTTTGACTTCCATAACATTGTTCAAGCACTTTAGTCAGTTTAAGATACTGTAAACATGGCCTAAATGGAAATTAATTAATGGAAAACTGAAATGCAAACAGTATTTAGAAGTTATTCAGATTGGGATCACAGTCTCAAATGTTGATCTTGTTCTCGAAGACATAGACAGGGTGACATTTCACCAGCTGCAGGGTATATATACTGTATATATGTACTTAATAAAGATTTACTGCAAATGCCGAAAATGGTGCAAATGATTACAATTTAAATAATAAGTAACCACTATATAACACTTTTATTGATGATTATTTAATTTCAAAGATTTTACCTACTAACAAGTGGATTTCAGAAGAAATAATGTTTTTTACTGTTATGTCATTAGATCATCTTTATCTACAGCTTAATTTAGAATGGAAAGGAAAAATAGTATAACACAATAACTGGATTGATCCTATGAATGCATGCATACATGCATAAAGTTACATAATAAGATACTTACATTTAATAACTTAGTTTTGTTTGCTGAATCTAGGTCCATAAGCAAAAACTCCTTACTGTTTAGTATATTTATCACAGCATGTTGCCTCGATATTGACTGGAAATAAAAACTTAATAAGTTCTTTTTCTCCATGTAGTATCTGTGAGATTTTATAAAAATAGCTATATTTCATTGCACTACTTTGAAATAGGCAATTTTAAATTAAGCAGTACTTACATTTAAATTTAATACAATACTGCATGTTTGTGGATCTCTTCCTATTTTGTTTGGACCTCTCAGCACTGGGTGCTTTGCTCCACATATCCCCAAGAACCCAATCTGAAATAAATACAAATAAAATCTGTTTAGTCTTTTGGTTTAAGCTTGGATCCCAGGGTCTAGACATGATGCCTTCTTTATTGTGTCTGGTTTACAGTTATAGATAAGTCAATTAAGTCCTTAGTTCAACAAAGTTTGTAATTTAATTTCGGACGAATGTATGACCCTGATAACACAGGATTTACCTAGCTTTGGGGTCATTATTCATATAAATAAACAATGGAACTATGTCACTACAAAATATTTTTATTTTATACTGTGTCAGATATTATGTATTCTTTTGGCAAATAAATTTTATTATTATGTTTCTCTTATCACAGGTCCTTTCTAACATATTATATTAGAAAATACCTGGGCCTTTGGGAGGCATACACGGAGACATGGGTCCAACGTAAAGAGGCCCTTCGAGTTTTAATCAAAGGTGGGATGGAACACCTACAGCGGCACTAGCCACAGCAGGCATGGGACTATTACTACGCATGGATTTTAATATATGGGGTATGGGTGTCTGGTGGACCGGTATATTGCTAACTATGGATGAAAAACGGCATCTGCCCTGAATACTCTAATAGCATCAATGTAATGGACAGACGGTGACTCGCTACCTCACTAGATGAGCACCCTGAATAGCCACTATAGGCATACACGCCAGCAGCAGAGGGCAACACCGGTGCGAGTGGCTAGGGGTGTCGAGCGGTACGGCGTCGGTTTCACCATCACGGGTCTCGTGACGACGGAGACCCGGAGCGGGTTTCCCCGTAGTTATGCCCTTGAAAATGACACTTCCACCCCCAAGCATATAGCTCTAGCGGCCTCCCTCTGACCGGCCGACCAAGGCAAGCCAGAGTTGAGAGTCCTACGGGCACTGTTGTAGTTCCACCCCAATCAACCAGTAACGGCAAGCTGGAGACGAGGCCCTAACCAACTCTTTGAGACATTCAGGACCGCAGTGTCGCCACTCACATTCAGCTCGCCATAAGCTGCCCTGCGGTTTGTGTGCTTTTATTTAACCTGGTGATACATTGTTTATATCACAAGGCGAAGGTGATAGTTTAAAAGCTAGTGTACTGTGACCTCCGATATCGCGTTAGTCTCATGTTGAGATAACAACTGTCCCAGAGGGGTTTATTATTATTATTATTATTAATTTGGATGATCTCAGCCTGCCTATCCCTAACCAGGTAGGAACAAGTGTATTATACCAACATTATCTGTAAGTTTTGGAGGCAAGCCTTTTGCAAATTATATAGTGTAATATCAATAGTGGACTCATTGCCAGTTCATAGGAATTTTTACTAGCAGCACAGATGCTGCACAGAGGCTGGAAATAAAACAACAAAATGCATAGAATACGTTCAACAACATATAATTAATTAAAAAACAAATAAATATCTGAGTTTACAACTACCATTTAGATCTTTAGTTACCTACAAACAACTAAACGACATTTGCAGTACCATCTGTCATGGACAAGTAATTAGAAACAATAAAGAAATGAGGTAAAAATCATAATTATTAACGTGTTAACGTCATCAATTTCAAATTATTTATGTAAAATTACGTTTGGTATACTAAATTTCTTAAAAATTAATATTTAGTTGCATAGTCTTTATTAATAATGACGGCTCTACAACAACGTGGCATTGATTCAAGTAATTACATACATTTATCAAGTGGAATTGAATTCCATGCTTCTTCAATAAAGGCTTCGTAAAGTTCATTTTGACTGGAATTACGTTTAATGGAGACTTTTTTTTAACGACGTACCACAAATTTTCAATAGCTATTTCTATTGAAATTGATCCATTATATCTTCAATCTTACCGACACCGCGACGGGTCCAACTCCGCAACCAGAAAAATATCCCCATACTTTAATGTTACCACCGCCATGTTAGACTATGCTTCTCTTGTATTTATAATCAAAAGCATGGTTTATTGGACGTCTAGCTACGTTTGCCGTCTGAATACACCATATTTATTTTTGTTTCATCCGAGAATAACACTTTTTTCCATTCTTCTACAGTCCAGTTGAGATATTTCTTTGCAAATAATAATTGCTTCTCTCGGTGTTGCTTGGTAAGAAGCGGCACCTTTCGAGAAACCCTCCCTAACAATTTAGCTTCCACTAATCTGCGGCGTACCAGTTTCGAGGAAATGTTCCTTGGGTCACCAGGTGAAAAACTTCATTTCTAATCTCGTTGGAGTCTTTAAACGGGTTTTGTTTAGCTACACGTATTATTTGCAAATCTTCCCAGGGAGACATTTTCCTTGGACGAGCCTTTCTAACGACACTTTTAGTAGTTCCGTTTCTTTTATAATGAGCAATAGCGTTGAAAACTTTCTTCACAGAACATTCTAGATGATTAGCAATTCTTCTATAAGTCCACTTTTGATCTAAATGTAATTTAACAATTAATTGCCTGGTTGATTCGTCACAACTCTTATTTTTACCCATTTTTAACAAAACTTATAATTCAGGTAATTCCAAATTGACGTTTAATTGCCGCGGAAACTACAGAAAAAGCGTTGATTTTTTTTAATTTTCAAAAATAGTACGATTAATGGATCCTGTTTCTAATTAGTTGTCCAAGCGGCCAGTAATATAAATTCAACTATCATTCATATTAAAACTCTTTTAATAATTAATAATATATAATAAATATATATATTATAATAAATATATTATATTATAATATATAATAAAAAATAATATAATTAAAGATAGAACAGATTTCTTTTTTTTATATTTTATGAGTTTTTAACTCATTGGCTATATTCTGGCATAGTTAACCTGTGGTATGCCGGAACGTGGATCTACGCGAGACACAATGCTTTTTCTATTATGTCTGGTATTCCGGCATACAAGAGGTTAATAGTGATTTAATCTATATATTTTTTACTCATAATGATAGTTCATTCTGTGTTTACCTAAGTTTTATATACTGTTTATAATTATATGTCCATCACTGTAGGTACCTGATTTATGTTATACATTTTAGGTTTTTTTTTTATTGCCCTTGTTGGCAGACGAGCAAGTGGTCCACCTGATGGAAAGTGGTAACCGTTGCTCATGGACTTCAGCAATGTCAGGACACAGCAAAGCCGCTGCCTACCGTGAAAGAAGAACTCTCTTTAAACCTCGTTTGAAGAAGAACATATCATAGCGCTCGGACAACACCGAAGCAGGCAGTTAATTCCAGAGCTTGCGCGTACGTGGGAGAAATGATCACTGAAAGCGTACCGTCTTGGATTTGAACGCTTCCAGGTAATATGGATGAACCCTGCTTCGTTGTTGAGTGGTACACGGTGATAGAAAGGGGCCACTGGTACCAAATCAAACAGTTCTTCAGAGCACTCCCCATGAAAGACTCGGTAGAACACGCAGAGAGACCCAAAGTCTCCGTTGCTCCAACGACTCCAATTTATCCGTGAGATTGGGATCATCGACGATTTGAACTGCCCGTCTTTGTAGTGAGTCAAGTGGGTCGAGCTGGTATTTGGGGTCCCCTGCCCAGAGATGTGAGCAGTACTCCACATGCGGCCGGACCTGTGCTTTGTAAAGCACAAGACGTTGACCTGGTGTGAAGTACCGCCTCGCCCTGTTCGGTACACCCATCTTTTTGCTCGCTAATTTAGCTTTGTCCTACAAGTGACTCCCAAACTGGACTTTATTCGAGATTTCCACGCCGAGGATACCAATACTTTTGGAGATACGGAGAGTAACTCCTTGGAACTGTGGCGCCATGATAAAAGGGTCCTTCTTGGCAGTAAACGCACACACTTGTGTCTTCGTGGGGTTGAATCGAATTTATGTTGGTACTTATGTCTTCTCCCTTTGATTGTAGTATGTATGAATTAAAGAGAAGCTATCTAAAGACGAGTTAGTAAAGCTGTAAAGGAAAAGAGCTTATTAGAAATTAAAATATTGGTATGTTATTTCACTCTTGGTTTAAATTAGACATTATAAGAAAAACACTCATAATACGTAGGTATATAATAATCAACGTAGGTACTGTATGATACATTACTATAATAGATAACAGTGTTGGAGTGGGGCAATCTACTTCACACTGATAACAATGCAGTTACATTACCAACTGGCACCCAAGTTATTTTAAAAAGGAAATAAGACGTATATAACCAATATGTACATAAATAAAGTCGAAATGATAATCAGAATAAAAACCATTTAATAAAATTCGTACAGCAATAACTCAAATACGTTAGAAGTAAAATCAAACATTTGCTAACCTGTTCGGGGCATACTTTCTCTGTATGCGTTTCGTATAAGTCTTGAGTGCACTCCAATCTTTGTGTACACTCCATCTTTATATTATTTCATAACAAAATAATAGTATTTATACAATTTAAACAACAAAACAGGTTACTTTCGCGCTTGAACTTGTTTACGAATTACGCCCATAGATAAGACACTATAATTACGCCGCTTATTTCCATAGAGTACTATTATAAATAGGGTACTTATTTCCCCGTAAGGTTTTCGTTGTCAATATACAGTACAGATTATAAATTATTGCACCACAAGCTGGTAGGCAAAGATATTGTATATTGTTCCCTAAAGCTGAATTATAGAGAGACTTTGTTATTATTTGATTTATGATGTGATGGTATTTAAAAAAAGATTTTATTGAACATACATTTCAAACACTGCCACTTTTCTTCAGTTATCTAAATATTTACGGTTAATTCTCGTATGTTTCCATTCCAACTAAAAATATTGTAGTACTTCTTTGATCCCAAATATTTTTAACACGCTTTTATTAGCTTGGTATGTATCTATGTATCTATGAATCTATCTAACGGAATCTTTGAACGTGATTATTACCTCTTTTAAACCGACAACGGATTGATTTGAAACTATGCACACTTATCGAGGACCGATGACAATACAATAATTTAGAAAAAATATTATAAATAATAGTTTAAAAAAACTAAAAAACACGTTTTAAAAAGTAGAAAATTGTTTAATTTAATATAAAAAAGTGTGAGGTGAGGTTTCTTACACGCTTTTTTAACATTAAAATTATTAAATATTTTCTTCTTTTAATTATACTTTTTAATTTTAATTATATTTAATTTATATTAGGAAGTACTGAACGCAACAAAATCAATGTCAGTCTTTTGATGCCATACATACGGCATACGAATCATAGAGTAGAGATAGAGATTAGAGAGTAAAGTCTAAATTGGTCTAAAATTTCCAAAAGCTATTGTGATAAACGAAACTGTAACTTGAATTCGAGTATAAACTAAAACATGAATTGAAGTGAACTTCAGATGTTAAAAATGTTTTCGGCTGTAGAAATAGTGATGCGTTGTTTATTTTAAGTCTATTAAGTTACATGTAAAGTTTTTAAATAGGTTCTATGTAAGGTTACATTGCTTAATTCCAATAAATTGTATTTATCACGCTACTATTTTCTTTCACGTTCTCGATGGAATCTCTAAAAGATGGAGTGTCTGAAATGGGTGAATCTGAAGATTTACCCAGTGATTTCTTCGATGATTTTAATAAGGATGAATTTATGGAAGGTTTGAGTGTTATTGACGAGTGTTGGGACGACGCCAGTGGAACACCTACCCAAAAACGTGATTCGCGGGCACGCTTCGTCGACGCGGTGGACTCCGTGAAAGATCTGCGCGAACTTATTGGAGAGACCAATGACGACGAAATCGTCAACCGCAAGTCTAAAAGAAAACCTAACTTTGCGGTTATAAACAGTAAATACAGGTGGCGGCGACCAGATTTACCACTAACATCGAAGCCTGACAATTCCATTACTAAGCAAGGCAGTAGACGAGATCCTAGTAAAACAAATGAAGCTATCAAGAAAGACAAAGAAGTTAAAGTACAGCAGTTCCTTGCGAAAAGTTTGGAATCATCTGATGATCTACGGCCTCCTGGAACCGAACTCGATGAATATTACGAAGAAGAAAAAAGAAAGAAGGAGCCAATTTATAAAGAAAGAGATCTACAATATGATGAATTGGCAAACACTTCAAAAGAACACTTGCAGTCACCCCTACGGTTAAAGCATAGTCCTCGGCTGCGATACAGCCCCCGTATGAGGCGAAGTCCTCATATCCGTCACAGCCCTCGGCCAAGGTTCAGTCCTCGTGGGAGTCCCCGGCGTATGATTCGCAACTCAAGCCCAAGTTCATTTCGGCAGCGTTATCCCACTAAAAGGTTTAGCCCTTACAAGAATTTAAGAAGAAACTACAGTCCACAGAGACGCAGTCCAGCACGGCACAGCCCACCAAGACGCAGTCCAGCACGGCACAGCCCACCAAGACGCAGTCCAGCACGGCACAGCCCACCAAGACGCAGTCCACGGAGATACAGTCCTGCACGTCGCAGTCCACGGCGTCAACACCGGTCCAGATCCCCCCGCAGGCGCCATGGATCACGACATTCACGCTCACGGTCACACTCTCGCCCAAGATTACCACGTCATGATGACAGTTTTCTGTATCCTACAAATTCAGATGCTGCAACCAGTTATCCCTTGGGCAACCCAATATATCAGCCGGAGCTGGGACAACAGTATGCTCCCCCAGTGCATCCTGAGTTCCCTGCAAATGTCTCCGGATATCCATATTCACAAGTTCCGGCATATGGTGGTGGTTTCCCTGATCCCTATAATTATGGTGTGCCACAGGTTCCTCAGGCCACTATGCCTGTATCTGAGCTAATGCCAAATATGAATCCAGTCTCAACACCCACAATGTTAAACCCAGTTTCAGCTCCACCACCTATGGTTCCAGCCCCGCAACAACCAACAGTCACTGCAACAGATAAAGCAACTCCTTATGATGCTTTGGCTCAAGTAAATATATCTATAATAATAAATATATTGTTTTTATTATCATTTAAATTGAATTACATTATTGCACTGACTGTTTCAGTTAGTTGCTGAGGGGAAAATTTCTCAAGAAGATTATCTTAAGCTCACACCTAATAAAGGTATGATGACTTGATACAGGTTAATTATTGAAATATAAAAGGCAATATTGATATACAAAATAAACATTTATTATGGTATTACAGGTCAGACTACTACTATGGACACAAAGACTAGGGTCCTGGGTGGGTATTCATTACTGTACTATGCATGTAAATTAATAAAGACAAAAAATGACTACAACAAAATATGATCAAAATTGGTGCTTATATTGTATTTTTAATTTTTGATTATTAGTCTTTACACCGCGTTTTGTATTTGCCGGTTCAAATATTTATAACATAAATGGTGTTTTGTTCCACAACTGTTCAACCGCTTTTGTCATTTGTGTATTATTTACCTACAATAGTGCAGTTGGATCAAAATGGTGCTAATTTTGTGTTTGCAGTGTTGACTCGGTGCAACCAAGCTTTATCAAAGTTGGACAAGTTGCTTCTGCCAAATCGTTTGATGTTGAACAACCAGATGTTGGTCAGTGTAGAAGATAAATATTTAGCGCCAAAGTATTGTTCGCCGCTGAAGAGACAAGCAGTCACGGAATTTAGCTTCACAAAAGGGTCGGTGTCTCCAGCACAGCAAACAAAACAACTCGTCGAGAGCATCGTATCTACACTTGGACTTGATAAAGTAGTCTCTAAATATAAAAGGAAGGTTGCTAAAGATATGAAGGATGCAGTGATTCAAACAACAAGGCCTGCGTGCGAAGTCTGCGAGATCCGGGAGTCCACCAAGTATCATGACATGGGCACTTCGACAGAACCTGAGTATTTTACTTCTACTGTTCATACGCAAGTTGTGGAACAAGATTTGATCAGCTCGAAATCTATTTTCAATCCGAGTGGCAGTGTTGGCGAAGGAGCTGCTATTTCTATTGCTCACTTGACTCCGGCCCAGCTGGTATCGCAGCTAGCGGCTCGAGCGAAGACGCTTAAGCAACCTCAGGAGCCACTACCACAGCAGAATCAGTTCAATCGGCGGCCACCGCCAAACTACGACTACGATGGCAGAGGGGGTCAACAATATCACCACTCCTATAATAGCTACCGTTATTAATTTTATTTTCTGTACTAGCTATGGTTATGTTCATAATATTATATAAAACGTTAATTTACATTTATTCAGTCACAAAAGACGGCTTTTAGTTTGTGAAAATAAAATGGAATTTTTATCATAATACTAAAACAGTATTTTCATTTGGATCTGGACTGAATTGATCTATGATCCATAATAATTATGTTAATAACAGTATGGCTATAAACATGTGTTTACACAACTTATGTACTACACCTAAAAGTCTTAATGGATTGTAAGCCGTAAGGACAAGAGGTTCCCAAATGAGGTAATAGCATAGTCAGTAAAATATAGTAGATATGATGACAAACTAATTTTAAATACTACATAATTAATACACTTTTGAACCAATATGTACTATATTCAGAAAATAATGTAATTAGCAAGTGTGTGCATATTAAACTTTACTGACATTGTTAGTTTAAATAGATACACAATTTTATAATTTTAACTGGAAAAGGTTGAACCCGCTAAATCGTGACAACAAATCGAAGGATGTAGAAGAGCTTGTTGACTGTTGACCGGATCATCAGGATGCATATAAGGATGAATACTTCGCCTGGCTTTGGAAGTGGTGGCAAACAGATGGTGTCTCTGCAGAAAACGGCTGAGCTGTCGGCGGGGCTCACCGTAAGTTGACTCCAGCATGCAGGCGAAGAGCTCTAGACGATGGGTGAAATGGTGTGTATGGTCAGCCACGGCAGCTCGTGACATAAGAGAAGCAACTTCTCTGCTTTTCAAACTCCGTTTACTATTATGATGGAGCGATGAAGCTACTATTTCAATATAGTTGGAGCTGATTGTACAAATCTTACAAAAATGTGATATTTTATACTTATACCTACTTATTTTTTAGGTAACTTACTTTTTGTCAGTACTGTGGGTTGTATATGTAAAGTTATTACTTAGTGTGCAATAAAAAGCCAACTGAATTATAAATTGTTTATTCATTATAAAAAAATGTTGTATAGAATACTTTATAATATTACATACGGGATTAGTGTAAGTGTGGTCAATGATGTGTTTAATAATATTTGCCTATTATCTGTGTATTCGAAGTCTGATTTTTATTCCGAGATCCACCTTGAATAGGTATTTCGAAGGTTGTATTAAAAGTTTAGATATTCAGTGAATCGCGGGTGCTTACTAAACGTTGGAATTACGTAAAAAGATTTATCACACTCGGTTCATAATATTTATGCGGAGGTATAACACAAAGGCTTTGTTTCACAAGAAGATGCTCGTGATGTTTTCACCTAGTACTCGGTTACTTCCGGTTTACTTCGGTCCTATTCAAGTATCGAAGGTCAGAATTGTTTGAAATGGTATGGCGAAGACTACTTTTATTGTCCTGTGATCTATTGTATGTAATACCAAGTACATAAATTGAAAAAAAAATTGAATTTTGTTTAATATACATTCCTTTATAAATGAGGTTTTGTCTAAAAACGTTATATCAAAAACTGCAAATAATAAAGCTTCCCTCTTAGTATGGCACACTGAGATATGGAAGGGTAAGAAAAATTATATGAAACAAATGTAGGTATGTCATCAATCTTAATTTGTAGGTAGGAACCTAACATGTTGTTTTCTTTTTAAATAATACTACCAGACTAACTTATTGTTGTTTTATTCAATAAATACAGTTATTAGTGGCTCAGACATACAAGTTTATCGCTTTGATAAACACTTGATATTATAATATTGATTACTTACTTTTATGTTCGGCTTTTAACATCAAGTAACGTTTTGCATATAGCCGTTATTTTAAATAAATATGTAATAATAATATTAGGCTTCTTTTAACCATCCAAGAAGTCGTCGAGCCACTTTTCAAGGTCTTCGGGAGATTCAATAACAGGATTCTTCTTCGTTTCCACATTTGTATCAGCCACTGAAATATTAACAAAAGGGAATAATAAATGTATTGTGGCTACACCATTGTTTTATTTAAAACCCAGTTTTGTCACATTTAAATAACAATACTATAATAATATCAGCTCTGTATTAAACTGTCCCACTGCTGGGCACAGGCCTCTTCACAGTGTGAGAAGGTTTATGGCATAGTCCAGATGCTGGCCCAGTGTGGGTGGACAGACTTCACATAATATATCTTCGAGATCATTATGGCGAACTCTCAGATATGCAGGTTACCTCATGATGTTTTATTATTGATTACATATTTAATTTGCACATAATTTCGAAAAGTCAGAGATGCGCGCCTTGGGATTGAACTCGAGACCCCTGCGTGGCAGTCCAACGGTCTCCCATTTGGCTATCGCTGCTTATAACAATACTAGTAACGATTTATTTGTTACACACATTACATTGCATTTCAGAAAATTATGTTACTGTACAACCAGACAGCATTGCCCAATTAGGGAATTGAACCCAGGGATTTACGATTGGCAGTTACCATATAGATATGCAAATTTGCATCTCTGGACGAATAACTATAATGTATTGTACAACTCACCTTTAGCAGCTGATTGAGTAACTGTAGCCGCAACTGTGGTGATCTTAGTCTTATTTGGTGTAATTTTAGTCTCAATTGGAGCAACTTTAACCTCAATTGGAATAACCTTAGTCTCAATTGGAGCAACCTTAGTTTCAATTGCAGGTGGTTTCTTAAATTCTATCTGAGGTGCTACTGTAACATCAGAAACCTTAGTTCTTGGTACTTCAGTTAGTTCAGTGACAGACTTCACCAGTTTTTCAGTGTTTCCGAATATAAAATCGTCATGTTCAACACTTTCAACTAAAGGTTCATTGATTTCGACTATAGGTTCAACTTTCGGTGTAACAATATTTTGTTCATTTAGTTTGTTTTCTTCATTTATCTTATTGCTGTCAACTGTATTGAGAGATTCATTTTCTAGTTCTAAATTAATATCAGTAGCTAAATTGCGTTTCTCTTCATTAACAGATGCAATTTTATTATCATTTTCATTTTTTATTTCAATATCTTTATTACATATAACTGCAGATTTAGTTGTATTGTCTTCATTATTCTTACTATCCCGGAGACTATTTAATATTTTGTCTTGAGCTTCGATTTCGGGTGTCGAATACGATTTATCATTGTAATACTTTTGTTTAAATCTAGTAGATCTGTTGTTCATTGTCAGTATGTCTGTTTCACTGAAGGCAGACTGTTCGATACTATTTCTTTCAAAGAATGGTATAGTACAGAGAGCTATGTTGAGGTCTTCCATGTTTATTTTAAAGTATTTGTCGTATTGTGACGGGCCTGTATTTATGTCCCAAGATTTTTCATGTTTGAATTGGAAGTGTCCACCAAGAGATAATGGCGCCTCTATGAGTTTCTGAAAAATATATATGAAAAATTTGTTAGGCATGGTATGAAGGATTGAATTGAAAAATTGATTGCTCGGATGGCATTTTGGACAAGCGGTTGATTCGCTAGCCGCCATGCCACGAGTGTTTTGGGTTTAAATCCCATACAAGACAGTTATTTATAAGATCCACAAACTTGATAGGAGCCCGGGTGTACTTTGAGTATGATCATTGTATGTTTGTAAAGACCTGCAACACGAGACTATATTTCATAGATTCGTGCCTATAACCGCGGAGGATGTAAGTTTCTTGCCAACTATATACCATATAGTGTGCTTCAAAATCCAAACTATTTTATTGCTTGGAATACGAATTTGTAAGTATATATAAATGTAATAGCAGCGATAGCTCAGTGGGGAGACCAACAGACTGCAACGCAGATGGTCTCGGGTTCGAACATACGAACGGTTCCTTGAATAATTAGGTAGACACTGACAAATATATTCGCAACCATTAGTATAAAATCAGATGGCTCACAGAAAACCCAGTGCCTGTTGCAAAGGATTTAATACTGTTGATTATTCATTAACAGAATTAAATCTGAGTAATTGTTTTAGTAGATTTATTTATCACTTGCAGCTGCAGCTGATTCATAAATAAATTAAATTTTAAGAATTTCTTTTTCATAATTTTATTGTGAGAATCTGTAATGAATTGCCGTAAATCTTAGAGTTCGAAGAAATGGTTCAAGTAATATGCAAAGGTCACGCAATACCACGTGACCTTGATGTCAAAGGTCTCATTTCGGGGTATATCGACTATGCTGAGTCGAATGGCGTTTCACCGCGAGCCTCTAGCTCTTACGGTTCTTGAGTTGAAAGGTGTATAACAGACAGACAGACGGACGGACGGACGGATGGACAAAGCTGTTGTATAAGAGTTTTTTCGAACTCTAAAAACACTATGTTAATGTGTGTTAATGCTATTAACATGTAGTCTTGGAATACGAGACATAATTTGAAAACCGAATGTGTCTGGCTGCAGCTGTACCCGCTGCAACTCAATATAGGTTAATATATAAAGATGTACTTCATAATCAGCGCCCATGTTCTCTTGTTCATCAATCTCGTCATAACTTTCAATTGGCACCTCATATTTAGACCAGTTACTTTGAATTTCCTTCTTCTTGTATTTTGTATTCTCTTCCTCAGTAATTTTGAGAATTTCATCTGTCTCCCTTTTTAAGTTTTTGAAGAACTCTGGTGGAGGACTTTCATAAACAGGTGGTTTTTGAGGAACTGTAACTGAAAGATCATTTTATGAAATAATTATACATATGGTACACAGAAAAATTAAAGAATAACTACAGTACATTTATGCCACATTCGATTTTATTTAAATCAGTCACAATCATTAATTCCTTGACCCTAGGATGATATCTGCAAAGTGTAAAGATGATATCTGCAAACACTATTTTCTTTGTCTTTGTAGAGTACTTACACTCTACAAAGACAAAGAAAATAGTGTTTACCCAGAATCAGAACAAGTCCGAAGATAAGTAAATTTTCTATGCAGGAATGCCTAGCACTGTTACTGAGACCACCTACCACTAGTACTTTAGACCAAATAGCCACACTATTTGGTTTCTGAACTAACTCTTAATAGCCATCAAATTTAATTCACATGCGACTGATGGGCAAGTGTATCGCAGATCCATGTCTCCAGACTATTTACCATGAGTGACATTCGCATGACAATCTTAGTAATAAGGATATGGCGAGAATATTTTTTATATTTAATATGCCCATGCAGGCTATAATTTTATTGTTACCTTTAGGAGCACTTGTAGGTTCTTCAGCTTTCTCCGGTCTTTTCTCGGCCTTAGCTTGTTGATGACGTTGTCGTGGCTTCCTCTGCTCCTTAGCCTGTTTCTTATCACTGGAAACAATAGGTTATAGGTAATGTAGATACAAGTTTTAAGACATATGATTACATAAATTGGTACATTTTTGGGTTTTAATAAGTGTACTCACTGTTTCTTTGAATCTTCTGGCATTTTGTAATTTGTCTAAATTAAAACAACTAAACAGCTGGCCGGTCTATCAGCTGTAGTTGGTGTTTATTATCACAAATGTCAATGTCAAATATCAATTCGCATTGCCCACAAGACGATTGCTGCGTTTTGTTACCTGTATCTGAAAACAAGATAATCGTTCATGAAAAAGAATATAGGGCACATTTTGCTAGAGGAACTCGGCTGAGGACAAATCCTACAAAAGATCGTAGCCAAATAATATTGTGTTGTGTTTTGCAGGACCAAATTAAATTTTATCATTTGCGCTGATAGCATATCGGTACCAATAGTACGCCTAGTGCAGTGGTCTCGAAAGTCAAAATGCGAAATTGTTAGATCTACCGACTAAAATCGGTATATTTGGACCTATAATCGTTAAAATAGGTTACAATGAAGAAATTTGATGAAATTTCTATATTTTAGGCGGGCTAACCTTTTTTTTTAGATAATTGCTCTTGTTCTGTCGACTAAACCTACTGCGGTGTTCCTAAATGAGCTTCCTTAGGTATTGAACACAATGGTATTCTCCAAAATATTGATCGACGTTAAACAGTACAGAATCCCCGTAAAAGGACAAAAATAGGGATGCAAACTAAGATTGTTGGAAATCGGTAGAAAAATTGGGAGAAATTCCTTACATTGACAAAATTGTAGAAAATACGTTCCATTTCGGTATATCAGTACGACAAGCGCCAAATCGGTAGAAATACCGAAAAATCGGTAGCTTCAAGACCACTGGCCTAGTGTTGTAATTATGGTAACAAAGCCAAAGCCGATATTTAATTTACTCAAGAGGTTAAAAATTGTACTAAAGCCACGGGAAGTCGAGCCTTCATAGATTTTAAATAACTTATATCAATATAGATGTTATTAAAATTAAATTTAATTCAGTTAGTTTAATTTTAATGTATAAATTAGTGTAAATGTAAACCAGTGATAATTAGATCTACTTAAATGAAAAATAAATTAAAAGTATTTAATGTCTTTAAATCATGCTTTCTGCCTCTGGTAAGTGTATTGTAAGTAGCAAACTTTAATCGGGTTTATCTAGGTTTTCTATTTATCAGTAAAATTATTCGAAGACAAACTTTGTGCCTTTTAGACAACAATTGACTTCACCTATTCTCATCGTTTCCAACCATGAAAAGGAGATTCATTATTTCGAATATACTCCTGAGCAACCGCTGTTCGCGCCAAAGCGTTGCTTGGCGTGGAATTATTGGATTTTCTGTTAGACAATTCTGTACAATGAGAGATATGTACCTATTATTAATAATAAAAATATAAATTAGAACATAACCAACCTTTAAACTGCTAGATAGTTCTATTCAGCACTTATAAAAAAAAACACACAAAATTCATAACTATTTATTTACTCACACAAAACAGACAGAGTTTTCACTTATACACTACACGTGACTTTCTTTGATTATAACACTTGTATAGCGCGATAGCCCTACAGAGTGGACCCGGAGTCAGAGAAAATATATTAAAGATTAATAATTATTTGTTATGATAAAACAATTAAAAACCTTGGAAATGTTAACTGACTTTTCCTTTTTCGCAACATTTTCAATTTATCTCGCCGCCTCAATGCAAAGCGATAACGGTATTTTAGGAGTCAGGTCACACTGAGCCGCCCCGAAGTGCCACCACATAGTACATTTTATAGACGGGGCGAGGCCGCGTCGCAGACTAGGCGCGTTCATAATAATTATGTGTCGCAAAATGTTCTTAGGCATGTTTTTAAGCTTGGACAAGTGCTGGACTATCTATTCTTGTAATGTTTGTTAATACTCGCCTTTTCTTTCGCTTGCTTTCAAAGTCCGACGAGGTCTTTCGCCTTAGTTTACCACCAACTAACGAACCATCTTTTGCCAACGATTACCTAGCAGGTAGGTATACATGTCAGTAAATATTGTGTAAATAGCTTTGTTTAATCGCTCGATAAACCAATACATTTACAGGTTTACACATATATTTAAGATTAAAAAAGAACGCCTGCCACAATAAAATTCTTTAAATCAAGTTTACCTTGTTCTTACGATATCATTGAAGTAACAGGGTACTAAAATTTGAAACGATCAGGTCTGTGGATATTGTTCACATCGATTCATCAACAAAAAAGAACTAATAATTTTCAATCCGCTAAACCATAGCTAAGAACACATTTTAGTGCCTTGTGGGGATAGACCCCACAACTCTTAGCGCAGTGGCAATGGCAATAAATTAAACCACAGTTTGTGCGCCATCCACCTAACATCCGAAATTAATCTAAGACTAACAGCTTAAGAACGAGTCAATGAAGTTATCAGAGAGGGAATAATTAGCGGTGACCTGTTACATGCCTCGTCCGTCTTCACAGTCTAGTATGATTGTTTTCGTGGTATCGTTATTATTGCACGTGTGAATTAGCTTTAGCTAAGATGTAAAATATAATTATGTAAAAGTAACTAAAGTTAGTATGTTTAATAAAATGCCTCTTTATTCAACTGAGGCCGCTCGATCTTATCCCGTGGGATGAGTTGACTTAATAATTAATGTTATTATTTTTGCTTTGTCAACTGATTCCACGTTAAAAAGAAGAATATTATTTATATTTATGCGATATGTATACACGTGAACAAAAGTGTTTAGGGAAAGATATGACACACCATCGCTTGGTTATACTGATATATAAAAAAATGGGCTTAAATATAATGACATTAATGACCATCAAAAATATTAATTACTATGCATATATGCTTACTAAAATATATCATAACGAGCACCTATACGCCTCAAATCACTGCATTCCGTCTCGGAAAGGTTAGGTTATGTTAGGTTCCTTCTTAAACCCACCCAAAAATATTTAGTTTGATCTCTTTAAATATATTTTGCTGAGCAATTAGTATTTTTGGTGGAACAAAGGCAAAAAATTGAGGAACAGTTAAATACTACCCTTAAAAAATCATAGCCGTAATACTTTTTTTCGTGTCTGTATAAATCATAAAATGTATCAATGGGATCAGTTGCCCGATTCAAAACATTCGTTCGGACAACTGATCCCGCGGGATAAGTTCGAGCGGCCTCAGTTGACTAAAGAGCCAATAAAATGGCTAAATCGTTGTACTAATTGATACAATTTGGTTAACAGATAACTTTAACATAAAAGCTTTAATTGCACAGATGGTGTACCTAGTGGTTTATGTGATCGCCTCACCTCTGCCACTACGCCAAATGTTATGGGTGTTTGAACCCCACAAGGGATAAAAATTAGTGTAAGTTACAAATGTTTGTCCCGAGTCTGGGTGTTCTTTGAGTCTTTGAAGGTCGTAGATAGTGAAGAGTATAATAAAACGTGGCATCTAGGCGTCAGAACAGTCAGTTTTTATATAAAAACAAGAATGTTCTAGTGCGGGAGTTGTCTGTTTAGGCAAATAAATAAAATTGTCTTTGCAACATTACGTCTAACTGGTAAAGCTAGTGTTAAGAATAACCGCAATTTTCATGAGTAGTTACTCTCTTTCCAACTTATCTACAATTTTAATACATAACCGCCCACGGGACTATCACGTACTCAGTACTAATTTGTGAGAACTCCAACTGCACTGATGTCGACATGCTTATATTTCACGCAATCATGTAGTTACACCTCTGGAACAACCGAGAAACTCCTGTTTTAAAATCATTGAACACGTAGGCGACAAACGGACAAAGTTAGCCTGCAGTTGGTGTGATTCGTTTGTCTGGGACTTAAGGTTCATTTTTGTATAAACGTTGGTAAATCAATAAGGCTTTGAGGCAGTCTGCGTTTAGTGTAGGCGGGTTTGTGGGCGATTGGTAGATGCTCTTCTGAATGCATCGCTTCCCGTGTCACGTCTGCACGCCTTCGAAAGCTAACTACAATGAAGGTGCAGTCAGTTTAGGATATAAACGTAAGTTAAGAGCGTTTACGCCATATAGCCTGTTCCGAGTGGCAACGTCGCAAATAAAAATATATTGAATAAAATAATATAAAATATATGTACCTAATTATTCTTTTTTCGCTTAATTCAATATATTTATATTGTAATACAATCTAAAGACTAAGGTAAACATATAAAAATAAATAAATAAATAAAAATGATTTATTTTCATTAACTGAGCTTAATCTAATTACAATATTGTTGGAGCGCTCCTTTTAGGCATAACATTGCCTGTGTTAAGAGGCCCCGCTCTGCCGTGTACAAGTAAGCATCCATTGATTAAATATCATATCACAAATATTATTCTGAATTTGTTAAAAGGAAAATAAAATAAAAATGAAAATATCAATATCAATCAAATAAAAATATCAATTAAAACTAATATATAAATAATTTAAAATCATAGCATGCATGGTTTGTGTGTGTATGAGTGTGCTTGCACGAGCGCGGATGTGTGTATATATGTATATATGTGAGTGTATGTATGTATGTACGTGTTTGTGTGTATATATGGATTATGGATGTATGTATGTTGGGTGAGAGTATTCTAGCTCTATCATGATAATACTGCTAACAGAGATTCAGTTTCATCATAAGACAATTGTTTTAACCAGTTTGTCAGTGTGTTTTTACAATCGAATTTGTCCATTTGATATATGTGTAACATGCGATTTATTTTATTGTAGAGGAATGAAGATTGTCTTGAGTATTGTTGACGAGCAAATGTAGTTTTGACTGGATAATATGGAGCCACCAGATCAAATCTTCTTCTATTTTGCAGAGCCTGATTAAATTTTAACGCACTATGAACTTTTAATAGGGCAAATAATATATATAATTTTCTAACCGAGAGCTGTTTACTAAAAATATATAAGTCTGTAGTCGGGAATCTATAAGGCTTAAAGTGCATCACTTTTGGAAGTGATCTCTGGGCCCTTTCCAATTCTAGAAATTTAATTTTTGTTGCTCCACCCCAGACTGGTATGCAATATATTAGGATAGATTGAGCTAGCGCTGTATATATTTTTATTTATATTTTTCTTGGTAGCAGCATGCCGTAGCATTTTAAAGACCCAGAGTAGCTTTCTTGTTCTAGTGCTTAGCAGATCCAGATGTGAGTGCCATGATAGTCTGTAATTAATATTTATACCTAGGTATTTAACTGAATTTACTTTATTTATTTTAGGACAATTGCAATACGTATTTTCAGAGTTACCACAGTTGTGAATCCTAACCTCAAAGGCTGTACGTGGTTGGGAAGAGTTTTTTAAAATTCGGAAATTTTCAGATATATATAATATGTATATCTAAAATTTCCGACCTTTTATTTAAGTACTTAGTAAACTTTAGATGTTCAATGTGCATAGTAAAGAGACTGAACATATTTCAAAATGTTACTAAAGGTAATAAATTAAGGTACAAGCTTAATATTAGGATTTAAAAGTGAACCCTTTTTATGGAATGAATACTTAAAAAATAGAAATATATGCATAGTCACGTTTTTATCCCGAAGCAGTAGCCAGAGGTATATTTCGCCAAACGTCAAAAATATTTTAGGTTCCAGGTATTTATACCTGCTACAATACCATCCATCCCACTACTTAAAAATCCTTGAAAAAAACCCATAATCATTTCGCCTGACCCGGGACTCGAACCGTTGACCTGACCGCAGCTGTCTCAGTCTCATTGCCGCTGCAACACCAAGACAGTACACGTAAGATAAGTATAAGTCTTTGAGAACAATAATTCTCCTTATAATAATTATTATTTGGTCTCGGAAAAGAAAGAAAAATATTTGAATAAAAATACGGACGAGTTCATTAATATGTTGCAATATCATTATATATGTTTTAATTTGATATACCTATTTTTGAAACTGCGTATGTATTCGACTGTACCTACTTATTTTCGCTTAATGTAAGAATAACTTAGTGACAGCTTTCGGGTCATCCTAGGAAATCTTCAATTTAATTACCTAATAAATAATAGAAATAACATTTAAAATGAATAATAATAAATTCACCATTTTTCAACCGAATGGCATTGAACATTTTCATCTCATAGGTACTTACTAGAGGGTGCATACGGAAAAATGATTAAATAGGTCAAAACTGTATCTAAATCAATAAATATGATGTTAAAGTAATGTACATAATAGATAATTACTCTATTTCATACAACTTTGTACTAAGCAGACGAAGTGCACACCTATATAAATATTGTCCATTCAAACGTGCTTTTATAAAAAGTCTTAGCTACAAATAAAGAAAACAATTATTTTTGTAAAAGCTCTAGACCATATTGCACATATGTATTATAAATTATAATCGTAGCTTATACAATATTACAAAACAAGAACGACGCCAGGATTTGGGGACTAGGAAGAAAGGCCGGGTGCGGGCGGGATGGCGGGATAGGGTGACGCACCGCGCATGCGCCACGCAAGGGGCGGCTGCGCGCAGTCGCCACGCGCCCGTCCTCATAACAACATGGCGCGATATCACCGCGTCCCTCAAGGACACATTTGACAACCCCGCGGCAAAAAAATACAAACCAGCTGTCACCGAATAACACAAACCGGGCCACAAAAATATTTTTAGTGAAAATAGTGTGTTGTAAGTGCTGTGTTAACTCGTGTGTGTTTATTAATTCGGAATACCGGCTCTCCGTACGCCTCAATTGTTTCCGTAAGGTGGGTATGTAAATACAATAATAAAAAGTATGATTAACTTCTTTCATAATGAGCCATTGAATTTACTTTGTGTGTAATAATTTTTACATTGTAATATATGTACCTACGTATTATACGTCTGTACAAATGGCGCGCCATGTACACCTTTCATGACCTACCCCCATAAAGTTTCGGCTACTGCTGATATCTCTATGGAGTTCGATCTCTGTCCCCTAATCCGATTTTTATAACAACGCACTAGGGTTTTAGGTTGCCATAAACTCGACGCAATTGTAACGAATTTATTGCAAAAATTAAAGGTGTCATTTTTCTAAAGGTAAGTAGCTATATTATAATGCAGATTTATTGTATTTTACTTCTTGATCAAATCTACCTAATCAAAGCATTATATGTATAAAATGTATCCTTTATTTAAACTTCAGTTATTATAAGCAAGAATATGGCGTAATATATTTTCAGCAGTTATTATTAATACCTACCGAGAGCATTGTTTCCAATCAACAGTTTCGCAATATCCTTCCTCATCAAAATGTTCACCTAGTTCTAATCACAATTACATACCTATGCATGAATAGCTGCTATTTACACATTTTGAATGTTCTAACTTACAGTGTCATCATCAAAATCGTTATCTAAATATGTGGTCAATATGGAAGATCTTGTGCCGTTCGTGCGTTCAATATTTTGTTGTTACATTTAGGTAAGTTCAATGATTTTATTAAGTACCTAACAAAATGTGGATAATGGAGTAATATTACATATTCATAATTATTAGATAAATTTTCTAACTTAATCAAGGTTTAAAACACTAGCGATTTTAATATAATTTCAAGCAAGTACAAGTATTTTTATAACGTTTGCAACGTCTTGATTTATGTTTATTATTGAGTAGTTTTGTACAGTGGTACAAAACTACTCAATAATATAAGTACATGAATCAAGCAAAATATTAGCCAATGTTCTACTAAGTGTAGTACATTGTCTAATATTTATAAACGACAAATGATGAAAGACAACCGAATGAATGCTATACCTAAATTACCCTATTTAATTAAGCTCATTTGAAACTCCTAGTACCTACAAGATTTTCTATCAAATATCAACATTTTCCTGTCAACAAGTCAAGATCAGCACGTACTAAATAGACTAGGTAAGATTATCATAATTTATCGATTAGTCTCAATGCCCTCAGGTGCCATTCACGCAGAGAATACTGGATAGCGACTGTAGTATTGTAATTCTATCCGCGAATCGTATGACAGAGTCTAGGATACTAATGACATGTTAGCGGGATTCTTAGCTAGCTTTACATAATCACTTGGTCACAGTCGCATAGTTAAAGAATTAATAATAATGTGTATGTCGACTGTAGTGCCGTTAAATTTATTTAGTTCTGAAGCTAATAAAACAGATAGAAATGGTTAGCTTTAGATGACGAAATATTATGACTAAAATTGATATTACAAATTTCGTATAGCACCTGAGTAACTCCGATGAGTTAGGCAGAAGTATGACACACAGTTTCAGGAACTTAGTTTAAAAGGGAGTCTATCGATAGCCAGTTGCTAGCTATAGTTCTAAACTATTGTTACTTTGGACCAGTCTAACCATGGCTGGCTGCATTAGTAAGTGACAAGAACGGTGCCTGATCGCAAAATGAGCCTAAGTGTTACTTTAATGTTACTATTTAAATTGCCTGATGGAAATAACTAACGTTTCTAAACCTGCGTATCAAACCCGGGCTTTCATGATCGGTTATTGGGCCCACGCTCAAATTACTGGACAAACACCATAGAAATCATGATTCAGCTTTCTAGTTTGTTTCTTGATTCATTGAGGCTTGTAGTACAGCTCGCTACACGTTGGACAAAGCCTATGATCGATCAAAATCATATATAGTTAATGAGATAGATCATTATTCATCTATTGTAGAAGACCAATAGTAGGCACGGCTCTATGACAATATAACCCACAACTATCGAAACAATTACAAAGAAGCGCATCTTATCTTATCTTACACGAGCACGGTTACAAAACCGGGTGGAAACAGCCGATGATTTAAAGGTTCCTATTGGAAAGGTGTGCTATATTCATACCGAATTTGGTCAAAATCAGTGAAGAGGTTTTGCTGCGACAGAATTAGGACTAATGATCCATCTGAATCATAATCTAACAACAGATATTCTATAAATTGTAAAAACAAATCTATTTGTTTTCTATTTTTATTGAACGAATTGAACGGCGCAGCGGATATGAAATAATATAAAATGCTAATATCTTCCTATCATAATTTAACAGCTTGGTTAAATGATTTGTCAGGTAATTCTCAGTATCAATGTGTCCTAAAGTATGATTGCTAAAAAGCAACAGGATGGGTCATCATTATATGAGAGATAAACATTGTTTACGAAATATGGATTACGATATACGTACATATGATGCAGTTATGCCTAAATATTTCAGAATATACAGAGAACCATAGATAGATCATAGACTCAGGACAAAGGCATGCGCTTTTGTTACTAATAGTTAATCGACGAGCAGGTAAAGCCTTTGGTCCCAGATTAAATAAAAACTTACAGTAGATATTATACTGTTGTAAAATATCCCGACAGCTGATAATATATAAGTTGTTGAGCTTAAGCTCAGAAATAAGGGATTCGGCGGCTTCAGTGATTCATCATTCGCCTGACGGATACCTACTAATACCTATAATAGGTGTTTATCATGATGTGCTATGGCAAATGACAACGCATAAACGCATTATCTAAAACTATGTATGATTCTGATCAACCGATCTCCATTTCAAAATTTGGATGTCAATGAAATTATGTATGGTCGTTATTAACGTATGTAAGCAATGTCTGCGGTTACACATCTGCTCGTTCGTCTAAATCAACCCAACAATGAGCAGTTGCTCTCACTTTAGGATGCTGTCATAATATTTAGCCGACTACAAATAAAGGCGATTAAGCTCCATTCAAGACTCAGATTCGTTTAAAGCAAGCTGTGTGGTCTTGACCATTACTGCTATTGTTTAATAAGTTTGTATAAACTTGTTTGGTCTAGGGTAACGGTATTGTTATTTTAAACACTGACTGTAATATTGTTTCTATAGTCATTGAAGTATAAAACAACTAGACTGATAGAACCATTTATCAAGCGTATAAAAACTGAAGCTGCTTTTTAATTAAACTTTGTCACTTTGAGTTGGTAAACATTTTGGAGCTAACATACTTATATAATATCGTACTCAGATACAAAGTTAAACTTGGAAAGATTGTTAATACTTGCAATGTATTTGGTGTTATATTAAAATATTATAAGGCTTCTTATAGCTTAAGCTGATCATAATACTATTAACCGAATAGTTTATAATAATAAATAAATACAATAATAATAAGTTTATTTTCCACCAAACATAATTTTACAATTTCGCACAATGTGATATTTTAAATCGTAGCAGCACTAGGTAGCAAAGTAAATATAACAAGTAGTGTATAATGAGGGGTGGACAGGAGCCTAAACTTTATAATACTTTATAGTATTATGACTGTTTATAGTATTATGAGGCTGATTAATAATGTTGTTTTAATTGGTTTAGACATTTTCTACCGGATAAAACCTCCATAATTGTGGCTAGTATCTGTAGCGTCACTATTTATTCTTTCGATGATATCGCACTCGTTATCAACGTCAAATAATTTGTTTTTCTATAAGAAATGCGTCAACTGCGCCGGCATTGGAAAATATACGTAAGACATTATATAAAGCTTTAAGCAGGAAAGTAATGATTACAATCATCCTTGTATACTTTGCATACTGGCCTATTAACAGGCGATCATTTTATGGTAGGTCTGTAATAAATATAGCCTTTCAAACGTAATAGGTCCTATTTGTCACGTTGCGTTATTATCGGCTGTTCATCGAACTCATGTGTAAGTTCGCATGCTATTTTATAACTGCGACTGTTAAAAATACATACTGCAATGCCGCATTGCGATAGCACCGGTCAGTGTATTTTGACTGTGAATCGTGCACGGGAAATGGTCGCCAGCTACCAAATTCATATTCGGCTCCATCTATATTAATATTATAAAGCGGAAAGATTTGTATTGTTTGTAATAATTCAAAAACTACTGGACTGATTTTAATAATTCTTCCGACATTAGAAAGCTTCTTTATCCAAAAGATATACACTAGAAAATATTACGTTACAAGCCACGGGAGCAAGGCATCCCGTACCAAATATGTAACCGACATCCCTATAAACGTAAACGCGATTTAGTCAATACATTGCACTCAGTGTGTCTTAATAGTACTACAAAAATTAACACCTGAAGTTAGCCCTCTGTTCTCACATCACATTTAACGACGTGTGAAGAGCACGCTCGTTTAGATATGATGACATGATCTATTAAATTAACACGGTTAATATTAATTGACTTTGGCATTGAACTTTATGATCTGTAATTTACGACGTACTTTTCACTGCTGATGGTTACATAAATTTAGTAAAATTTGTAGTGCCAAAATACGTCGCAGGTTTAGCACTACTTAATTTAATTAGTTTTTACTTTTTGCAAACATTTAGTGTGTCTTGTATGTATAATTTTATTTCACAATCTAGTTAACTATGTATTTAACTTTATAAGGAAGCTGTATCTACGGTTTTCGCCGTTCAAGACATTTATAGGCTTGGAAGAATGCCAACCAACACAAGAACTACTTACATAAGGGCTTCTAAGACCGCTTAGTCCTCAATGTTTGATTTGCACGTATTGTGAGTTAGTCATAGCCATTTTATTTTCGCCAGCTCAAAAGACTTTTTCTTCTTTTCGCACTGACCTTTATTCTGCGTATATCGAAGTCTGCCCATGAACTTTTGTTTCGCTCGGGTTCTTCCATAAAAATGGTATTAAATATCGCGGCATGGGCCGGTTTGCGAGGTCTTTGAACCCCGAATTCCCCTCAGATGTTTATGCCACCGCTATATATAGAACTGCACATTCACACCAAATCGGGATGCGGGTGTTGTTTTAAATCTAGGAATTACAAATATTTTAAGAGATTAACGATGTTGAGCGCTTAGGAAAGAATTTCGAAAGTATTTGTTTATACATTCCTGGTCAGTACAGATCTGGATTGTTAGTATTAAGTGTAATCGGCACGTAGGTATTTTTCACTAGAAAATTTGAAAGAACTGGTTTAAAAGTAAAGTAATCGATAAATCAATATGGATGTACAAAGTATGGAGTAGTTAGGAGCAATACTAAATCAGAAGACATCATTAATTGAGACTCGATTCAGGATGAAATAGATAACTGAAGATTATTTTTTAAGTTATGCATAGAAGAGGATAACGAAAGTTTTCAAATCCAAATGGAATTATTTAATCGAATTTCATGATTATTTTAATCGAATTTCTTTGGGTGATTCCTAGAAGAATCACGGACTTTAAACTACAACAGTCAGACATAGATTCGATTACTTTAATCCAATAGGGTGAAGTGGGTGTGACAGTTTTGCTAACCCTTTGCGTATAGACGGTACAACTACTATCTGCAAATAAGTATGTAGATATGTAATACAATGATTTTTTATTTTTTTGGCGTTAGATTTCTCCTTGTCCCACACTAATAACCTTAGAGTTCGTATTATTTTCTTTCGCCTAATACTCCAGGTTGTTGATAATCGAAGCAAGTTTTTATTTTGATCTTTATTCGCTTCGTTGTTGTATAAAATGACCTGTCCATTCGTGATTCAATTCAGATCTTTTTGCTGTGCGACTGGATTCGCGATTTTCTTTCGTGTGTGAGTCAAGATCGTGAGTTGAATTTAATCTTCAGATTGTAATTCGACGCATTCTTTAATTATGCCCGTTTAAAAATGTATTCAACGTCTATAAACAAGAATGGACTTTGCGACAATGTGATTTAAATGTAGTATTTAAAGCATTCGTTAAACAGAATATTAACTTACTTATTACAATAATCCACATACTTACTTATTACTTTCATGTACTTATAATGAATGGAATAAGGTGTGACCTGAGGGAAACATTAACATAACAACACACAAAATAATAATTGGGCAAAGTGAAATTCCGATGCTATATAGTATTCATAGCAATAGTTCTCTATTGTCACTCCTATTATAATTGTCGAGATGGCTGTCGGAGGGAGAGTGATCTGTGACGACTCTTTGCCTTTGTATACATTTTAAAATTATTTATGGTAAGTTGTACATTAAACAATAAACCGTCAACAAAATGCTATACACATCAAAACTAAATCAAATCAAAACGTCTAGCTTATCTTGTGTGAATATTTTATTAAAACGTGTATTTATTTCTGAGCGCATTTTACAATTGCTTGCTGTCAATAGTATCGACTACCGCTACCGAGGCAGTTATAAATGAATAGATATATAAATTAGGATAGTACTTATATGAGATATTCTTATAAACTAAAAACAATATCTCTGAAGAAAGAGGCCGATCAGTAGAACCGATCCTAATGAATTAATAACGGTAGTCAAGCATGAACAAGAGAGAGATGAGTATACTAAGAATAACATCAGCCCTGTGTTAAACTGTCCCACTGCTGGGTCAATAGTGCACCACGCTGGCCTAGTGGGGGATGGCAGACTTCACATATGTTCACATATTTTTCGCAGTTAAACAACAAAACACACCAAGAAATACCTACACTTTCATTAAAAAAGCTTCTCTGTACCAAAATCGTTTAATAAACGTCACTTCAATATGCGAGGCGCATCACTCATACATGAGAGTTTTATGAAACCTTACATGTATCTCGATGACGTATTGTTTCTCCCTATAAGGTAGGTAATAAGAACCTAGAGAGTGCATGAGTAGTGTCTCATTTCAACATCGACTGGCAGATCAATTTACCCACCACATATCCCTGTCTCTGTTACTCTACTCTTTAGAAAGAGACAGTAACAAAATGCAGATTGCTTTTAGTAAGGAAGTACGATATGTAACGATTGAAGTTTTTAATCTGTGCACGTATCGTGGCCATTTTTATTTCCGTCGAGGAAATGTGTACAAATTTCTGTAAATCGATTTCCTAATGTAACCACGCCCCGATGTCATCATCGAGCTATTATTATAATGAATGAGTGTACTTTGTGAATTTATTTTTAAATGGGCGTATTGAACTGTGAATATTACCCTCCAGCTGCGAAAAATGTGATGATCTTTTGAGTAAAAATATTTTGACGGTGTAATTATGCCTCCAATATAATGAGACATACGCTGAAGTAAAATATGAGAATTCCTCTCGGTACGATGTTTCGTACCAAATATACCTTACCTTATATGATTTTTTGCTTTAGGAGTGTTGTGGTTTAAGTGGCCGCTTCTTCTTCTTCTCTTCTTTTGTCGGATTCCAATTTGTGTAATCAGTGGCTAGTATGAGTTTTCTTTCTATAAGTTGATTCAATGTTCATAAAGGTAAAGGTAGAGTTTCTAATGTATTTAAAGTAATGGCTATATGTATATTATTTTATCAACGTTACCTTGTCATTAACCGAATTTCCTCTCATTATGATGTTTTGTAGCAATTAAGTATATCTTCCTGCGTATGATGTAATTAGATATAATGGCAGAACGTCACATTGAGCGTGGCTTTACGAATCTAAAATTGATAAACGTACCAAATAAACCATGTCAAGTAAATAAAAATGAATGTATTTTTTTTTTTTCTATTTTTTAGATATTTTTGCCCATGAGTATGTCAGTCTCCTTAGTGGGAATTATTTTAAAAAATATTGTATATTTTTATACAATATTGGCAATATTTTGACAAAATAGTGATTATTATTGATTTGAATAAAAACTGAATCTAATCTTCAGTGTCATTAATTCATCAACGCCATCTCCTGCCCTAGGAATAATCCTGTGTGGCGGTGAACTTCACAAATATTCAAGCAATGGACAAAAAACATCCAGAATCGGAACAACCATTTTTGGAATACATAAATTTTTGTACTGTGTGGGATTCGAACCCACAACTCTCGGTGCGGTGGTAGTGGCGAGGCGACCACTTAAACCACTACGCCATTTGTGTAGTTTGCAAGGGTACACCAAGACTATCTAACGAGAAACAGGAATAGCTATTATACTTTTCATTCGAAAGTACCGAAACACACATCGGATTGCCAACTGAAATACATAAAATGGTGGTATTAAATCGGCCATGGCTAACATTAATTGGGAAATCCCACTGAATAGTGAATACATGATTTTGACGTCGATGGTAGGAGTAGAGGAGGTTTCTTGGTGATCTTCACCAATACCACGGATTGAACAGAATATGCGACGGCGTTGGCTCAAGATGCTAGTGTGACTCTTAGCAACCAGTCAGCTGTTCTCCAACAAAACTTGTTATAATCAGGATAACTGCAAAACCTCGTTGGCTCAAGATGCTAGTGTGACCCTTAGCAACCAGTCAGCTGTTCTCCAACAAAACATGTTATAATCAGGATAACTGCAAAAACCTCATAACGATGGCCTGCAATTAATTGCATCATAAGTTGGTAATAAATGACGAGATGACGTTACTTCACCTGTAAATGAACGAGCGCTTTCTCAAATACGAACCTCATAACAAAATTACCCAAGACTTCGCAACTTCTAATATCCAACATAGGTAATATCATCATAGAAATGTGTTTAGCACCAGCTTTTTTGATGTACTCGTGTGTATACTAATATTATAAAGCTGAAGAGTTTGTTTATTAGGTTGAACGCGCTAATCTCAGGAAGTACTGGTTCGAATTGAAAATTCTTTTAGGATAGCCTATTTATCGAGGAAGGCTATATAAATTCATGATACAATCAATAGGAGCGGAGCATCAATGAAAAGTGTTGCGGGAACGGGGAAAATTCTGTTATGTGAAGCAGACGGAGTTGCGCGGGTCAGCTAGTTTTACATAAGTTAGATATACCTATAATAAGCCTATCGGATAATAGAGTTAGTAAATAAGATGTTGAAGAATATGTCGAATGACGCACCCTTCCATAAAATCTGATTTGAGTTGACAAAGGCTTAGCTTCAGTGCTTCAGAATTATAGAAAAACATAAACCTCCATCTATAGACTCTCTTCTATACTTATTTATAATGTCCTGTAGGTGTACCATATTTAAAGTTAAACTTGATATTCATGTATCAATATTTCGCCGTCCCACGTATAGCCTATTATAAAAGAATATTTTATTATGTTAATTAGTTTATAATTTAGAATAATTGCATGCGGAGTGAGTTATGATTTAAGTTCCATTATTAGTCGCATCGCATGGCGGTCGTAATGTTAGGTCTATTATATAACGTAGTATTATAGAACAAAAGGTTGGTGTTAGTATAACTAGCGCTATTGTAATGACTGCAGCTGCTCGCGATCGATATGTATGTAATGCAGTAGTTTTGCACTCACGATCCCGATTAGAAATTGTAGCACCGGAGAAGTAAGACGTTCTATAAGACTGCAGCGTAGATATAGACAATATCTGGTTTGTAAATTTGGTGTTAATTGTGTCTTCGATATTCTAGTTGCAATTTTTGGACATTCTATAGGCATGGGGACATCTTGTTCCGAAGAAACAATCTATTGATCGATCGTATCGAGATGCAAATCTTGATCAGATAGTATATCCTTAGATCAATTTTCGAATAATCGATTAGTTTATCAATTTGTTTCATGTACGAGCTAAGAAGCCAGTTTTTAGCAACGAATAACTTTATATATTCTCTTTCGAAATTGTCATACACTTGTCCTTACATCATAGATACTGAATCGGTTCAATTAGACCGGTCGTTAAATTGGCTCACTGAATTGGTCCATTCTCTTAGATCGATCTGAAATCGATCCCGAAACCTCGTAGTCGATAGTATCTCACTTATAGTGTAGACTGAGTTGCATTACATCTAAATTTTGCCAGTTAGTTGTCATGCTGAGACCGCATGTTTTATATTAATACAAATTGTTCAACTTGTGTGTATATTAATATTTCAAAAGCGGTATTTGCTATGGAGCAACGATTACACAAGCAGATTTTTCGATAAACCACGAAAATGACAATTCAATTGACGTAAAACACCAAGTTGCAGTACTTGGTACATCGCAATCTTTTGCACTTCATAATAAGTAAAGTCGGAAAGTACGAACCAAGACACGTTTCTTGCGATGGTGAGCCATTTTTATCTCATGCATAATTAAAAGAAGCAAAACATTCGTGACTAAGTCAACTAAGTCTTACTCATTCATGTGCTAAGTACTGTTTTATCTGTCCTGTTTTACTTAGCCGCGCAATCGTTTAAGAATGTCGCGGATGATTTCAACTTAGATTCATACTTTGTTTGCACTCTTGATTATAGGGTATATATTCAGGTATGTGTTAAGAATGAATACTAAACTATACTTTTTCATCATAAATGACGACAATATCCTAATTAATATTAGGTATATAACTTAACTAAGCGACCGATTATCACGAAAATTCGCATACACGTGGTCAGGTTTGTAGAGCAGGACATAGCTACATTTCATTCAGAATAAGTGCTGTGACCGTGGGATAGAAATTTATTGACAAAATCTAGATTGATGCGAGTGTAGCCGCGGGTACTAAGTGATATTTTTAATCAGAAATTACTACAAAATAATAGATATAAGAGTAGCAGTTTTAAAATAATAAAAAAGGAAAGCAAGGATATCAACGACGTAACAAATAACAAAAGGCAGTATTTTTGCCTTTGTTATTTGTTATAAAAGACTAAGTAATTATGAAAACTAAACATCCATATTTAGAAAAACATAAAAGGAAAAAGAAATGTAAGTAAATCATATAAAAAACTCAGTTCACCCTAGTGCTCCAACTAAGTTCTTCCTGAGATAAGCCAAACGTACACAGCTCCCTTTTAATCCGAATAAGTTATGTACACTTACTCAAAATAACATTGCTTCCAGAAATCGAAAATAGTTAAAGCAGTCTCTGAAAATTCGGTTACATGCAGCATACTGATTGCTGAGTGACAAATAAGGATAGAACGACTTATTAATTGCTAATCTGTATATTGTGGGCTTCTTACCATTAAAAATAAAGGAAATTTGGATCCGGAACAAGCCTAGGAATCACACTAATTTCGCTGAAGCAAACTTACAAGTTAGCCTGTTCTGTGTTTACCACAATCACAGTAGATATCTGCTATACATTATGTAAGGATCTAAGAATACGTGAGCTCGAACTAATTAATCTTTTGTACGTGTTGTATTAGAGGACAGGCGACTCGGAAGCGCGCGCCTATGCACGTGCAGCATATCAATATCAAACTTAATCCCTATGTGGTAATACACACATTTCTGTTTAAATAATGTATGTTAATACGTTATTCCAATATTTATTTAAGATATTGCCGAGCGAAATTAGATTGTGTGGCTTAGGTACCAAAATTCAATTAGGGGTGACGTTAGTGCATGTGTTTCTTTATGCGACGCTATTGAATTTATAAAGGATCCCTTCGCTTGGTTACGGCTAAATATATAAATGTTTTAAAATAATTATAAATAAGAAATAATAAATAAAAAAATTTTGCTCATAAGATCTGCATATGTATACCCATATTCGCAAACGAATAAATGAATTATGAATTATGAATTTTTTATCGTAACATAATTAGATTTTTGAATTATTATAATACTACATGAATTAATGAGTTTTCATAGGGCATTAATAACTTTATTCGTAGATTTAATATTTAATTAATCTAGACAGTATTTAATATTAAAATATTTTGCTAATTCCCAGTAACCAGATACAAGTTTATAATATAATAGTTATATAAAAAATATGTTATGAGTAATAATCGTATCTTGAAATTATAATAAACATAAATATATTACCTATATAAATTCGAAATTTATGATTAGGTATTTATGATAACTGTATAATTTAATAGACCATGTTATATAATTATTGACACGCATACTATATTTAAAAATTTTAATTATAATAGTCTCATCGTCAGACTACTATCGTTTTCACTATTAATTAATTAAATTAAGTGGTTGTAAGCGACATCTACGGTTGTCGACACGCGCCTGCGCCCGCGCATGATTCACGCACCGGTCCGCGTGTAAAACATGCGCGAGCGTTTTTGCTGCAGGAAGCTACTAGCTCACTGACGGACGTCCGACAAACAACTCTCACTCTTACGCGCATATACTGTAAAGCACATTACCAATACAATAACATTATAATAATAGATACTTTCAATACATTTCCGTAGTTGTTTTTTATTCGGAAATGCATGATTGGTGTTTTAATGACTATGTATGAAGTTTTGTAGGTTAGCGGTAATTATTTATGTGGGTATAAAAACTTCATACTAATATTATAAATGCGAAAAGAAGCCAGTTATCAGCTAGAGTGATCGTAAACTTACCCTAAATCATTTTTATAATAGTTACGTACTAACGTCTTCATTAAAACACCTTTGACACATAGTAGATCTTTAGATCTAAGGCATTACGAAACACACTCACCTGGCATAAAGTTTCTTCGCTTAACAAATAGATGGCGCTGCTATAAAAATACTAAGTAACTTTAGGAATGATGTTAGATACAACTTTGCGTATTAATGTAACTTTTAAATAAGAATTGAGGAGTGCTCGTTTTGTTTAGACGAAAGGATATTTTTATTTAGGGTAAGCTTGTAGTATCTTGTACGGTGAAATGTAACTTTTTTTAATTTAGACAAATGATTGACTATTAGATTCCTACCACTACCTATCCAAAGATCTTGACTTGGATTCTTAGTTTGGGTAAAGTGTTATTAGTTTTCGGTTTAGTATTAATGTCTTTATAACAGGTCGCCCTCCCTTATTACATGTTACGCTCATTGTCTTATTAGACGAGGCGGGACTATTTTTAAGATTAAATGTAAATACAGATGGCGTAGCGGTTTAATTGGTTTCCTTGGCACTGTTTCTAGCGTTGTGGGTTTGATCCGCAACAGGACAGAACAAGTGATCCACTAATAGATGCTTTAAGTCTGGGTGAATTTAATGTCCGTTGTTAGAATATTTGTAAAGTCCCACGGAACACAAGATTTAAACATAGAGCGGCAGTGGTCTTTATTCCAAAATAAAAACATAAAATATATAATATACATTTGCCTAATCATCTAGGAATATACGCGTGATGTTATGCCACAATACAGTTGACACAAATGTCACAACGGCATCCGACTGTTCAAAACGATTATAAACCCAGATGATCTATAGATATGTGCGAGAGCATTACGTCTTCCCCATAGTACAGTAGTATCTGGCCTTCTAATCAGTGATCCTGATCAGTCATGCAAGGCTTGGCCGCGGCATCATGGCTCAAACACCTACGCGTTTGAGCATTGATCCGTATCAAAAACATTTAGCGGCAAGCCTCTCTCATGTCTCGAACAGTCTAATTGATTGTGATATAAGATTATTCAATAATGTGTGTGAAAGGCTATGTGCAATAAATTATTGCAGTTGCTTGCTAATTTACTTTTTATTTACATATTGCTCTTCTTGTTTACCTGCCAAGCTAACCTATATGCTTGATTTAGAAAGTGAATCCACCTAGTTGATATCTTTGTAAACAACCCGATCAAAAAGGAATCAAATGACGACCCTTAGATCGTGAGTTCAATGTTTTAGTTCTTACGTCTACCGGCGGACCGCCTGTTTAGAATTTAATAAACTTTTGAATTGACTCTGCTTGAATTGCCTTGCTTCTAATATGGACAATGTATTTCTGTATTGGTGTGGACATAATTTGGTGTCAACATAAAGATACCGTCACAGGTATATGCGTAAGGTTGTCGTCAAAATGTAAAACTTCATATAAACGTGTTTCAAAAATAAACTTACTTTACCGTCTACGAAAATAAACGTACTAGATTTTTTTTATGTAGCTTGGTTTAGTGTGGTGTGGGGTTGGAGTAGTAGTGTGAGTATATATGCCTGGATAGTCTAATTCTTACTAGAATTCTTCCTAAGCACACTTCTTGAGTCTTGATTATGAGGTCCGGTTCACAGACCGGGTAAAGTTTTAATAGTTTTTGTTATAACCCAAAGTGTCATTCTCAGATATTATGATATATTATTATATGTCCTCTGTAACCTGCCTGCCCTGTCGTCCATCAGATGCACTTTAAAACTCCTTACAGTTTTAAAGTGATGTTATTGACGACAAGAAGCTCGCCAATATAACGTATTACGTCTTTAGGTGCTAAACATAACTGGCGAAATGTGGACGTAATAGAAAATAATGCTATAAATTACTCACACACATGATTTTATGCTGCTTTCGACAGGATGTTTTTGTATTATACAACTTTGCGTTTTACAAGTTAAGTAAGGTTTAAGTGGTTGCTTCGGTGTTAATTAAAATGAATCTAGTAATCAGCTATTGTGTAAACGAGATCACGTTCTAGGCGGCCTGTTAGACTGTTGCTTTTAATGTTTTTTTGTACCTCGTTTTATTTGGCACATGGATGAATAAAAGTTTTTATCGACTTATTTGGTTTTTAACTAAACTTAGTAAACTCATGGTGTAGAAGTGGTGACCATAAATTAAAAAGATGTTACTTATATTATATAATTGTTACTTTCAAAAAGGAATCCAGATTTTAGGATACCGTTCATTTGTAGGTCTGTTGATAATCCAGTGCCTATATCTACTGATAGAACAGCTTCCCTAGGGTTTTCTAAAGAGGTGGTGTGCAATATTATTGGGCTGCTAATCTTCATCAAGGTGAAGGTAATGCCTTAATGCCTATTCTCAGTTTAAGCAATAATTCTGTTGCGTGTTCTGGGTATTCTCTCAAGAAATTGTCATAGCAGCCTGAAGTTACGAAGTTGGTAATGTAGGATGCTCCCGAGCGACGAAAAGCACGTAAAGCTATTGGTTTTGCTCTTAATCTCTCTTTGGTCGTATCGGATTGCCATTCCGTCGGACTATGGGAGTGGAGGAATGAGAGGGCGCTTATTCTTGTGCATACATATTATGCACTATAATACCTACCTTATGCGTAGATGTCCAGTCTCTATTAAGATTTGGTCGCTAAGACCGAAATTTTGTTTGGAGCTACCTGCTGTATAGATGGCAGATTTTGGTATACACAACGGCCCAAAGTGATATAACATTGTTTTGCACACTTGATTAATAACAACATCGCTCATAATCATAAATAATTGTGTGTGTGACAGTGATATGAATATAGTAGAGGAATTGATGTATGCTCGCTCTCGTTCTATTATTGCCGACTGTTACATCATTCGGATCTAGCGTAAAATTAATCTTTAATCCAGTCGGATGACCTAACCTCTTTTTATTTTAGGTACAGACTGGTTGCAGGTTGTCTGAATTTTCAATTCGTATGCAGATTGACTATTTTTAATATAGTGCTAGTATTGAATAAGTTTTTAATTTAGATTGTGAGGTTGGTGTACCGGCTTAGGTGGGACTAGCAATATGTGCCGGTTTATACATATGTACAGGCTACATATAATTAGATCACAAGAAAATATTTAAAGCATGTTTCGTTTTGTAATCCATATGTTAGTTTAGATGGTTCCTTATGTTTATTCTTGCAGACGATCGTTCGGTCCCACGTTCGTTTCTCTGGTAAGCCAAAGTATCTATAGTTAGAAAATAATTCAGTTATAGCATACAGCTGGTAAAATGTAGGTATACTACGCCTTTCTATATCTCCCGAGTGAGGCGTGAGTCTGTATTAGGTACGACAACATTAAATACAAAGGAGTTTCCTACTTACCTAACTTACAAAAGTATTTCTTAACTCAAAGGCTTCTGGTTCCACTTTATTGGTGTTTCCTGTGGGATGTAAACCATTAAACGATTCTTTAGAAAAGTACATTCACGTAAAGGCATCCTCATTTAGCGGGAAAGTAGTTGGTGTTGTTTTGCTACATATAGATTACATCAATGCTTCTAGTTTACAAGGATGGGAGGAAACGTCCACTAACCATTACGCCTATGTTTAATAGCCACATGGAATTGTCGCGCCATTGCTTAAAATAAGTATTGACAACGCAATATCGATTTGCTTTGACCTATTTTATTTATTTATCTGTAAAGAAACTGGAACAACACAAGCATTTGGCATTCAAAAATTAGATGTTTCTGGAAGAAATCTTTTATATTTCGGGGTTCACACAATCACGTCTTCTTTTATGGGGTATAGGTTACATTTGACTTGTTTTCACGCTTATGCTGTACTCTCATCACATTTCTTATGCACATAGGTTGATAAAGGTACATTGTACACGTTTAAGACCTTCGTCGAGGTCTTTCCTTTAACTGTCAAAGTCATACCGTCTTATTTCCTACGTTTAAAATGTTTAATGAGCTTGCTAGATTTTGATGAAGCCTTCACTCTGTAGGCCGTGACGTGTCTTTTTGGGGTATCTATATCAGATACTCCAGAATCAAGTCAAAGGGCTTTAGTAGAGGAACCATTCCAAAGTGTAAAATTAAATTTAAACTAAATCGTTTTAATAATAATTTAATTAGCTTAAAATTAGTAAAGTTTATAGTAGTAGTAGTGTAACAGTTTTCAAAATTATGTAATAAAGTGTCAAATAAACAACGCGATAAAATCCGTATATAGTAGTTTAATTTCAATGAATAATATTCGCGTAACCAGAAGACAATATTATAACCATTCCAAAGTTACCACGATTCTTATATTTCAAATTTGACTATAATGCGCTTGCTTGATTTTTATGAAGTCTTAACCCCGTAGACCGTGAGGTCGCACACTCTTTCTTTAATGAATCACGTGTACTATATACAGATAGTATAAGCAAATAGTAGTCGGCCAGTCAATGGTGCACATCCGCGTGTCTGTGACCCCTATTCAGTGATCACGTACCCCGCGGCCTTCGTGATCTGTTTGCATTCGACCCGCGAACGCGTGCCAGTGTTGGGAACTATAGTTATCGATGTTTTGAACAGTAATAAGGTTTTGATTACATGTAGTTCACTAATACACATGTAAAAGAATCAATGCCGTGGTTGATAATGATTTGAAAGCATATGTGATATGTAGGTATGTATCATTTGTAATTGTTAAATAGAAGAGACCTTATACCGGTCATAAATAACACGATTTATGTTGAACATATAGAATACGATCATTAAAACTTAAGGTAATTTACAACTCAAAGTAACTATTGAAGCAGTATGCAATATTGTAATGGAATACATATTCGATTTAATTATTTCTAAATAATTAAAAATGGTCTTTGTATTTATTACTTAAATTAGTCTTCGACTATCCCACTTTACAGATTTTATTTGATTTAACCTTATCATGGTAAGTAACTATAAAAAAGCCAGTATGTCCTATATTAGATCCGCTACGGCTACATTAGGATAAGTGTGCTTTTACGAGCTAGCCAATTGTAGGTCATTGGCTGGGTTATCTTTATAGGTCTATAGGCGTCTGTGGCTTAATAATACTTGCTGTCCATACTATGGTCATTTAATATGTGACGGTTATCACAATGCCAGACAACGTAAACGAAAATAAAATCTTACCACTCCCCCACATAATTATCTGGGTATCTATATCTAATTATCTTTAAATCATATCATATCATCATAGTAGAGCCTCGCTGATTTCAGCATGAATGGGCCGCCTCGACCGGGGAAGGACTTCCCTCTCACAGAATATCGACGTAAAATAGCAGTATTCCTACTGTTATGTTTAGCTTGGTGAGTGAGAGTGCCGGCGGCTCAATCACCCTTTTTCCCCCTTCCCGCTCCTTCTCCTTCCCACTTTCCTCTCCTAAAGGGTCGGCAACGCGCAAGTGATGCCTCTGGTGTTGCAAGCGTCCATAGGCTACGGTGACCACTTACCATCAAGTGTGCCGTAAGATTGTTTGCCACCATAGTTGTATAAAAAAAAGGTCAGATCTTTAGATTCGACATGGAAAACTTTCACTACATTACAATAATCGATAAACTCATTCTTTGTATGATAAATTTAATAATTTGATCTTATCGTATCATTCAAGTATCGACATAATATTGTCTACGTCGACTACAGCACTATACCGCACGAGGATATATAATTAATTGTTATTCCATAGGCACATGAGGTGGTCTCCTTTCTCCAAAGATTCGACGACAAATCTTTACTTTTGAAAAGAATTATTGGAGAAATCACCGAAGACGTTTTATAGGTAAATTGCATCGGTTAGTAAAATCTGCATCATCATCGCTTACATTTTATGTATACTAGTAGGCTACTAGTAGTACCTATATACATACTTGTAAATTTTGAAATCGGTTGGATCTGATCCCGTTTATATTATTTTTATCGTCAAATTGTTTTTCTGGCTTGCTTTCTTTGTACTGTCCTTAGCTTGTGTACTGATACCAGTACCAGTATATTAAAAAAAAAGCATATCACATTACATATTAAGCATAGACTACATTCGTAGTCTATAGTAATATGCTTTTCATAACACCTTATCTGAATAACGAACTATAATCCGTTAAGTGTTAATGCAATGAAAAATGTAGGTGAAATACTGAAATTCGTTTCACATGGCACTAAAATCCTTTTATTTGCTCCAGCTTTTTCCAGTTCAGTTTGAAGGGCTTAACGACCTGCAGCCTAATGAATGATTCATTAGATACGCTTCACTTAGCTCGTGAACTTCCAAAAGAAATGAACAGTAAATTACAACTGGCACAGATAGTATTTTATAGCAACGTATTTTTCCCTCTTTATCACATAGCAACTATTTGTGTTCGCCATCTCAGCAAATTATAATGAGAAGCATATTGTTTCTTTTTCTTAATATTTATATTTCTTTTTCTATTAATAAAGACGATGACTAATGAAATTGACTGTTCTCATTTATTATCAAAATTTTCTTTGAATGTCCCACAAAAATTCATAAGGTATTCATAACCCACCAATTAGTATACCATCTGCCTCTACTAACTACAGACAAAATTCATATATCGCGAGAGCGAGCCGCAATTTTAACAAGTTATGCAAGGAGCACGATTTTGACGATTTTACCACTAAAGCGTCGTTGGCAAGGAAAAGCTTGAGCCTCGACTTCTTTGGTCAGTTAAAAAAACCATTGTACAGTAAATGAATAGAACAGACCTTTATATTGTTGCTATTGCTTTTTTATTGTTCTGTTCTTTTTTATTCTGTATTTGTGGTTATTATTATTTTTGATCTTTCTCTCTACAGAGATTGTTCACACTTTTCTTCTAGAATTTCACCTAAAAGTCAAAACATGTAATTGGCTGTCTGGATACTATAAGATCACTGTTATGTTTAATTAGCTGTAAGTTTTCCATGTATAAAATAAAATAAAATGTATCTACTCGAGTAAGTGCTTCTTAAAACTAGTCTTATTTACAACGCGTGTGAGCATATTAATAGGATTTAAGATTGCATATTCTTTTAAACCTACTTATTAAGGAAATATAGAAGGTATGCGGCATTATGGAGCAATACAGAAAACATTACGTAACACCTATATAGGACGGCAGAGATGTATCACACCCGTATTTCTAAAAATGTTTTATTATCTAGTTTTATCTGGGTCGAGTCTACCAACCACCGAAAAAAATTCCAGTACCCGTACATCTGCTGGTAATTTCTAATAAGAATACCTCAATACACTTTTCCCGACAAGAGAAGGAGTGTCGTGTAGGATCGTTTGTAAGTTATATTTACGGTTCCTGATTTATTACCTGTTGAACATTAGGAAGAAATTACGCGTGAAAGAATCTATTAAACGTAATGCCTATTACTTATACCGGAATACATAATGATGGACAGGAGTGTTAACTTAGACAAGATTTGCCTTCTATGGTGCGCAATTCCATTAACGATTGGTACAAAAATGGCCGCCACAAGACACTATATCCGTATATGTCCCAACGACATCTCGTATCAATCAAACTTATCATCAACGTTCGCGCAATTTCTTTAAGATTCGATTATGTAGTACATGCAGTACAAAATGGCGAAAGAAAGATTGCCTGTCCCTTGTTCACATAATCGTCAAATTTTAGTGTACTCATATACCATTTTATTCGTTCATAGTTCTCCCATTAGTATTATTTTAATTGCTCCACCACCGGCATAAGCACGCCGGCGTCCAGGAACAGTGCTTGTATCGTTGATATCGTTAAGCAGACAGGTTAATAAAAAAATACGCACTTATGAAAAAAAGGCAATAACTTATTTATTTATTCAACTTCTATTCATTATACACTATTATACCTTGGTACGGGAAGCTACTATGACATTGTTCTACGAACATTATTTTGATATCTATATAAATATTCCCATTTCGTATTCACAATGCGTCTCACCAGGGCCAATATGGTAATTAAATACCAAGCAATCAGACTACAATTACTCACATATTTATATTGCAGAACAATAAAGTCAATGTAGGTGGTACGAATCAGTAGTTGATGTTAACAATGCAGTGAAATTATGATGGAACGTGATGCCAGGGAAGGAGCGACCGAGGATATTAGAAAGTAACAACCTCTATACGTGGGTACTTAGATTTTATGGCGCACGTGTGAATTTGGATGGGTGGCCCTTACTTGACATGATTGGCATTAGAATCTTCGAAATGCAATGCTGATTTGTAGTTAATAAGCTTCTATAACTGCGAAGGTGCTATGTAGTGTATTTTGTATTATATCGTAACATACATAGCGTATGTGAAGAGGGTTCCATATGAATCTACAGAAGTGGCTTTAACCTAGCCGGTGGATGCCTAAATTACTGGCCATTATCATCACACGCTGGTTACACTGGTTTATGCGAGAGAGTTGGTAATACTACTATTTGTACTCAAGATGTTCGTCACAGTCAGGATAGTCTGTTGGAGAAGTGGATTGATTTAGGATACTAAGTATTTAATATTGCATGACAGCTATCAATAGCGCAATTTTAAATACTGAGTTTCAAAAATGAAGGAGTAGTCGGCCCGCAAATAAAAGTGTTGAACTGTATCTGGTGCGAGTAGAAGCTGACCTAAATACGCTTGATAATGAAGTCGGTTAAAATACTCAAAGTTCTGCGTTGTGACTTTTCATATCGCTGAGTTTATCCGGTTAGTCATAGATATGAGTAAAGCAGTAAATCCCAGGAATTACCCAACAAAATTATAATCGGTATGTAGTACAGTCATTTGGTCCGAAATAAAGGTGTAACCTGGAAAGCTTGCCGAGAGTTTTGAAAATTTGTAGTTTTATAGATTTCGATGTGCTCTTTCCAAATGTAAATTTTGACACCTCGTACCTCGTACCTTAGCCGCTCGCGCCGCCATATTGGAATAATGGCGCCTGATAGTAGTTTTGTTTGACAATATCTCCTTTCCAACTCATTTTACGATAAAACATCTTATACAAAATTGAACTAGAAAAAAATTCCTACAATTTATGTTATAAATTTTTTTTGTATGGTCTATATTTTTGGCGTATGAGCGCCGTGAACTTCTATTCATCTACACCAACAGCTGTTTTTCTTATATTTACGTAAATTAACTATACTATGACTGTATCTACTAAAAATTTAAATAACAGTTGGTTTCCAAGCGTCAATATTTAGTAGTTTCAAATATCTGAAGCAGCGGTTTCTAGAATACCGTGGAATAGTTCAACAGACACTGCAAATTTCTTTTATGAATAAACACAGTATTTTAATATACTGTGCATAAGTAATTTTACTTGAAATTGCAACGTTGCTTTGAAACTAGAATCGCAATTAACTTTGCATGACTGCATTCAAACAAAATATGCGCAATTTACAAAACAATTTCGTTACTTCACCTGTTAAAGGCATACGTGCAAATTGGTTGTAAGTTTGAAACAATGGTTGATCGAGTGCATTGTTCGTATCGATTCATTGCGACAAGGTCATTGCGACACCCACACGTCTACCATTTGGGGTTGGTCAGGTGATTGAGTTACAGATGACAGCGGATTGAAGACTTCCTACATGTCGACGGATCGATAAATATTTATGGGGGAAAAATATAATTATATTAGTAGCTATACTAAAGTGTACAATTTCAGATTCCATATTTAGCATTTACGAATTATTATTATGCTGTAAAACTTATATATACAAAAGCATAACACAAATGTTTCGGAAGGAAATCTCAATTAAAATGCTGAATCAATGTTGAATCAGTAATATATCTTTATAGATAGTTTTTGGGGGCAATCAGTTTCTTAATAGTAGTCAAAACTTCCAATCTTGTAAGTTATATTTGGAAATGCACTTAACGCAGAAAGACGTTTCGTAGAGAAATTAATAACCAAATCGTCCTATTTTTCACAATGGGTTAAGGTATTGCCTTGTGTACCTGGCCGGCTCAGTATAAGTAGGTTAAGTACAAACTCTATCATAAACGTAATGAAAATCTATCAGTCGTACAGTTTTCTCTGCGAAGATTTATTTATCCATTAAAACGAGTGGTAGTAAAATTGATAATCGTCGTATAAGTTTTAGCACCGCATAAATACATTTAACGTTTCAAGAGAGTTAACGATATGTTTCTGTGCCTAATATTTAAGCTGCGATAATATACGGTTGCAATCCTCTATATAGAAAATTGCAGTCATATATAATCTTCTATATAGGAGATTGCACACTCTACAGAATATCGAAGTAATCTTTAGTTGTGCGCCTGCAACGACTGGGTGTTCTATGGTGGCTATTCTGCGACCACATATTATGGCAACCGACATCCTTGTGCTAGGGTTCACCTCCTTTTAAACAGGGTCAGCAACATGCAACCACACCTTCAAGGGTTCTAATCGTCTTTGATACTTCTTTAGGCTTAGTTGTATAAAAACAGCGCGGGTTATGAAATTCCCTTTTTTTTATATCACCGAAGTAATTTGGCATCGACTTTCGATTAAATATATATAATAACTAATACGCGATACTATGCTACATTACTTCTAACTGATCGCTTAGTTATTGCTGCAGTCATTCTCTTGGACCACCTTCCCAATATCTCCATTTCATATCATTTCTCGACATGTTCCCGCCCCTATACAATAGGCAGGTGTCAAGTGCGGATGTGTCGAAATTGACATTGTTGGCATCTTTATGTATCATTCGCAATGGTCTATTTGTTGCTGCATAATTTGACATGTGATATGGTTTTAATTGTATAATCATAGAGTTTATAATGTCAAATTGTGAAGCCATCGTCTGTGTCCAATTGTAGTGTTCTTAAACTTAAAAAGTATATGACGCTATTATTATTCATTTTTTATGGATGTTAACAAAAATTTTATTTAATTAAATGTAACACATCTTACCAATAAGTTTTATGTAGGGCACTCAGGTCTTGATTGGACTATATTTCTTAGGTTATACCTAGGTCATCTCTGGTATTACATTTTTAATCGCGGGTAGTCTTGTCTTCCCTGAATCGACTTGGCGAATGGCGAAACTAAAGTGTTCAGTCATTCGTCATTTTAACAGTCTTCAATATTAGAATTTGGAATATAATGCATGCATATACGCTTATGGAATTAATAAAATTATCGAAAGTAAATGCAGTATGGAGAGTTCTTCTTTATTAAATAAGAATTTGCTACTTTCCATTTCACATATCACTTTTATTTTAATATAGTTCTGCGGATGTATTCTGAACTCAGACATTGAATTATACTGGTTCAATATATAGTTTACAAACTAAATTGCCGCAGCCGGTCCAACAAGTCGCGTGCACGAAGACAAAAATACACACCACTAGACCCATAATAGGGTGGAAAGCTTTCAGCCCCGTTCATGTAACTTTTAATAACTACCTATATCACCTGTAGACGGGATAGGGTCGTTGCGTGTGTGTCGAACAAACTAGGGGTGAGGGTTAAACTTTTGATAACGCGCGTCAGGACTTTGAGAGATTAATGACCGTCTGCTTCGTTCACTCCTTCCAATATATCCGTCTTGCATCCAATTTTGTTCGCTGTTAATCAATATAACGATAAATTAGAGGGTAGAGTCGCCGGTTTTCATTGACGTTTATCCTTTAACTACGGAAATAGTTTTCGGAGGTTAAGATTCATCGCTGTATGCCAGTATTACTAAACGAATTTAAGCGAGACTAAGTGAAGAAGAAGAGCAGATCGGATACTAAAAAATGTAGGGCATAGCGAAATGTAATTGAATACTGGATCAAACCCGACTGCCTCCATCCTACAAATTGTACCTAACAAGGTTGTTTATACGGTATACTGGCGGTGTGTATATTATATGATATAGCCGCGTTTGCAGTTTTGTTGTTATAGATTTTGATTCCTTGTGCGGTCAGCATATTTTTTTATAGAGTCCAAATCTCAATCGACTGCTCTATCCACTTACTTAATCTGAAAGAATACCACCTTAGCTGTAAAACAAGCAATTAAATTTTTATCTTAATCCTATGACAATTGTAAAGTACTAAGTAACTCTCAATCGGTGTACTAACAAGAGAAATGAAATAGAACCAAGACTGAGACGTATCTACTAAGCTTAGAATATAGTTTAGGTACTAACCGTACGCCAAAGAAAAATATTTGAAAGTTTCATGCAGAGGTATTCTCTCTTTTACTGCTAACTTTTATATCAAGTCGTAATGTCGATTTCGCTTTATAACATGACAACCTTTGGCCCTCCATTATTGCAATAAAAGCTTGATAAATATATGCATATTTATATTTTACCTTTCTCCTTCAATATTGAACGTATTAACAGATTGGTAATGGTCAGATATTTCTCATAGTTTATACAACAAGACTCTAATGCGATTGCGAATATCATTTTAGCTGTGAATTATCTATATTTATACATATACCGTTGGTTGTGGGCCACCTAATGTGTTTACAAGACAACCGTGTTTTAGTTCACATGTTTACTTATACGTTTTCAAACGTTGAACTCGTCTATAACAAAACATTTTAGTCTTTTCATTTTGAGAGGATTAGTCCTAGGTACCTATATTATGTTATCCACATTTTGCAAGCTATGCTTAGTTTCTATGGAATAGAATAATGAGTTTTTGGCGCCTATTCGACATTGTTTCATACTCTGCATTGCTGCTGAGTATTATCTGTCGAAATACCCAATAACACTGGCTGATATGAGAGTCAAACTAAGGATTTCAGAAAGCGGCAGAACTTACGTAGTACATCAGTGAGTCAATCTTTTCCATTAAAGCCAAATATTCGTTTCCAGTTCCGCGCTATTTTGCATTTGTATTAATTCGTCTTTGTATAAACGAGGTGTTTCCGTAGATGTTCGCGGCTATTAATTGGCAAATTGACTATACTAGATTAGACTGGCAGCAACAATGTTTGGTACATTCGGAATCGCGGCGCACGATTCTTTAACCGAATAAGAGTCATACTAAAGAAAAACCACTGTAAAAATTGCTTTAGCTATTTGACATATTGTGATAATAGTTTGTAGCATATGTTTCCCACAGTGATAAGTGTGATTACTGTAGTCTTAGAAAACTTGGCGGACGCTTACAAGTAGTTTCACTCCTGATACTGAAAAAGATATTTATGTGTTATCAGTGCAGTGCATTAGATAAACTAACTTCGTTCTTCGCAGTTACACTCAAGTTTAATAAAAATACTCTATTATCTAATAAAAGTACAGTAGTAATACGTTTTTCTGCAAATTATGTATGAGAGGTTTGTTATAAATAGAAAGCCGTAATTTCAAGGAACGGGGCGTGACTATGTTGACGTCAGAAGCAAATTTGATAGCAGTTTCCGCCAATATCCTTTGTTGTTCCTTTCGTATTTTCTCGTGGAAGAACCTGTGTTCGAGATAAAATATTGCGCTTAACGGGGGCAAAACGCGTGAGTTCACAAGTAAAAGGGGGTATAGTTTGTATGCGATGCACGGAGCTGTTCGCTAGGCCGTAAATCGTGACGTCACTATATTCAAAGACCCGGATTTTTGCAGACAATGTGGCTCCTTGTAATGTAGAACGAGAGGTGGGTCTTTTATAGAATATTTTATTATAGGTAGGATATAAATTTGTCTTGTGTCAGTTAATAGTTTGCGTTACGATTGCTCCGCCAAGTTATCCAAACAGAAAAAATCGTCGACAGAAAAAATTTCGGAAATGGTCGATATCGAAGGTAACAAACTAAAAATTTGTCAAAGTAGAAATAAAGAAGTTATACGGGTTTAAAGTTGAACACGCGAACGTCACGTGTAAGATTGCGCGGCCATGGAGATCTCAGCAACTATTTGGGTTACACATCTAATTCTTTTTGTCAATTGAAGACTGACTTTGTCTATTGAAATTAAACTGCTATATACGGATTTTATCGCGTTGTTTATTTGACACTTGATTACAAAATTTTGAAAATTGTTACACTACTACTACTATTAAACTTTACTAATTTTTAAGCTAATTAAATTATTATTAAACTATTTAGATTTAATTTATTTTTACACTTTCCCCGACGTTTCGGTTGCTTTTCAGCAGCCATGGTCACAGGGAGACTTTGTCTATATCGTCGAAAAGAAATTATAAGCTTTAGAGCAATATTTTATCAATTATTCACCTTGATAGTTATGGCCACGCAATCGTTCACTGGTTGTTTCTTTATTGTTGATTATTTCTTTAAATCTTAAGACTTCATACAGTAGACCTGTTACAATAAGAAAGCTTTTAATTTGTCAATACTAACCAGAGCAATAAATACTAGGTACTAAAGTTTAGTTAAACGGACGAAATCAGTCCAAAACAAAAAGTACGTGGCCGCGCGGTCGAAACGTTACTTTGAATAATCAACATTTTTTCAGATTTTTCTTCGATTTTGACAAATTCTGACAATTTTTCTGGCGAAGTTTTTTCTGTTTGTATAACTTGGCGGAGCAATCGTAACGCACACAGTTATAATACTGGTGAAAAGTTTTACTTTAAAGTTTTAAAGCTGTTACTGCCGACTTTAAGAAAGTAAGTATGACTTTACTCTGAGTTTAAACTATTTCGATATTAGATTTCATAGACATCGGATTAACGGCTTAGGCGTAAAAACGAAGAACTATAAACATAAACATAAAAAAACAATTATTGGCAGAAAAATAATATTACAAATGTGTACATTCCTCTGATTCCTGCGCTATGTAGTATACTATTATATGTATCTGGATTATTCTTTACGATCGAGGTACTATATTAATTTATGATACTTAGTTATGAAATGTGTCATTATTCCAGAAGCGTAAGCGGAATTGCCAATTGGGCACTGATTGTTAGTCGATTTATCTCCCAGCTTATCATATTTACGAAGCAGCGATAGCTTAGTGGGAGACCGTTGGACTGATATGCAGAGGTCTCGAGTTCGATACCAGGGCGCGCATTTCTGACTTTTCCAAGTTGTAAGTATGTGCGTATTAAATAGTTAATTATTGCTCGCTTTAACGGTGAAGGAAAACATCATGAGGAAATCTGTATATCTAAGAGTTCTACATAATGTTCTCTAAGATATGTGAAGTCTGGCAACCCGCACTGGGCCAGCGAGGTTGACTATGGCCTAACCTTTCGCACATTGAGAAGAGACCCGTGCAATGACAGTTGACCGCGACAGTTTAATACAGGGCTGATATTATTATTTATTATTATATTATCGTATGTAGGCCTTAAATCGATATTATGTGTATGCGTTACAAACTACTGACTAAACCTTCAAAATATACAAGATAGAAACTATGTATTGTATTGTGGCTCATTATAAGGATAAAGTTTTCCTGTTTATACTAAATATAGAGCCATATTGTTATGGTTTATCAAACTACTGGTACGTGCTAATTAAGGTCACGTGTCAATGTCACATGTGTGAATAGGAACGTGCGGGAACCAAAACATTCCGTCTCTTAACCACACATGGTTTACGTTGCTGCACTTTTTTACTTTAACATGTGTTCCACAACTTGTTATGTGATCTCTTTAGCCCATGTATTTTTACGTTTGTGTCATAATATATATCACCTGTTGATAATATGCGATATTTTAGTGTCCAATGATCACCTGTGAAAATTATTACCTAGGTTTTTATAGTCAACTTTATTCATATATTTTGCAGCCGTTTTTAACTTTAACATGTGTTCAACGACTTGTTATGTGAACTATGAACCCAATATATTTTTACGTTTCTGTCATAATATTGGTCTATTCCACTTTAATCGTCCTGGTGATAATGTGCGGCACTTTAGTGTCCATTGAGAGAAAACTTGAGAAAATCACCTATTTGTTCATAGTCGACTTCATTCAGATATAATTATGGCTGCACAGTTTTTACTAGTGGTCTCCACTGTCAGTGCGCCGCACTGGGCGTATGGAGCAAGCAAGACTAACAGAAAAGACGTAAGACGTAAGACGCGGCGCCCTTCTAATCAATTTTCATACAAAATGTATAGAAGCGTCGCGTCTTACGTCTTAAATGTTTTCTGTTTGTCTTGCGCCCTACTCACAAAGTGTTTTCACAACCCCAACAAATATTATAAATGCTAATGTCAGTTTGTTTGTTTGTAATGCTTTCACGCCTTAACTACTAGACCAATCATCACGAAATTTCGATTATACGTTGTCAGGGGAACAGGAAAGGACAAAGGGCAGGGCAGGGCTTCCATTCAGAAAAAAGCACTGTTACTAATCTAACCTATATTTCAGGGAGCGAAGCCGCGGATAAAATCTACTCTTAAATATTACTTCCTAGTCTGAGTGCTCTTTGTGTCCGATGTTTAATTGTTTTGAAATTCTCCAGTACCGCATGGACTTTTCTACTACGGAAGTAATATTTAATGCTATGTTTTAATGGCATACCAAACAAACGAAGACGGTGTATAACCTAGTAAGTATTAAATAGAGCACGAATCTGTACGTGCTAAGTACAATCACATGGACGCGGAGCGTGCGGGGACCAAAACGGTCCGACCCTTTAACACAGATGGTTGCGCTGTTGCATTTTTTGTTTTGACATGTGGTACCCGACTCGGAATTGGATCTCTGTCAGCTCTCCTTCCGCTCGTGTTAGTATTTAATGATCGTCCATGTGGAAAATAGTAGCGATACTGGCTAGCTAGCTTCCTTACATAATATCGCAATTAATAAGACAATATTTAGATATTGTTTCATTCGTGAATATAAGGCGTTATGGTAATATCTGTATTTTATTAAATGGAGGTTAGGTGAGGATAGTTACAGTCCTTTTTTCTGAATGGAAGGTCTCTATGTCATTTTCTATTACCATAGCAACGTGTACGCGAAATTTTATAATGATTGGTCGAGTAGTTAAGGCATGAAAGTGTAGCAAACAAACTCATATTCGCATTTATAATATTAGTTAGGATAACTCTCGCTTTCAGAATGATTATGTTACGCTAATGAGTTTACAAACATTTAAACAACGTACACAAAAACACTTAGATTCGGTATAAATACTTACGGATCACACAAATTTGGTACCGTGTGTGACCCAACTAGGGTTGCCACCTTTATTTTGAACGAATAGAGTACATTTACTATCTGAGGTAAAAAAATAAAGTACATGCTCTAAATATAAAGTATTATTTGTCTAACCTGCTCTTTTGTTACCATATTTTTGTTAATGCTAGTAACATCTAACAAATATTTATTATCAAGAAACGTCTTAACCTGATCTTAAAAAATATATGTCTATATTAAGATTGTGCCGAGCGAAATGTGGCAAAACAGGCGGTCACAGTTAAGTGAATAAAATCAACACTTTTTGTTTAATACAAATATAAAATATACACTTACCATAACAATGAATGTGTTTACAATAACTCCGTGTAAAAAACTTTAAATAATTAATATTTTCGCCTACAAAACCACAACACAAAAAAACATTGCACAAAAATGCAAAAAAGTAAGCTCGTGTTACGTGATTTTTAGATTATAACAGTAGAAAGCTATCCTATTTCACAACTTAAACGAAACATAAATAGTTATATTACAATTCGTCCGTCCCAAATATTTAAGTTAGAAAGAAAAAATTCATATTTATCAAAAAAGCACTTCAAATCCTCCACAAAGTTATACTATGGCGGCCGCGCGCCGATTTAAATATGCGCCGCACGAGCTCTGTCATTATCTGTCTTACGCTCGGCGCAGTCTTAAGATAGTTAAACAAATGTATTTATCTAATTTAGGGAATTTCCATTGCGTTCCTCTTAATAAGCAATTAAAGAAAACTTGTTAAAGTCGACATAGGTAAAATAAAGTATTTTCACGTACTTTATTTTCCTAATAAAGTATAAAGTACGTTTACCCGAAATAACGTACAATACTTTATTATAAAGTACGGTTGGCAACCCTAGACCCAACCCACTATACAAGGCATACTAGCAATAGCGAGGCGACCACTTAATCCATTGCGCCGCCCAGTCATAATTAATAACAACTATATATAATCATAACAATAAATACATATAATCATTAATATTTTTGTGAATGGCACTAATTTGAATACTTATTTTAATACGGAGTTTGTTGTCTATGATGTCTAGGAGATTGTTGAGATTCTTGTTCTCTCATTGCCGATTGTGACGTCATTCAGCTCACAGCTATATTAGAAATAATCTTTGGTATGTACCCTTCGGTTCTATGACATCGTATTATGAATTTTCGCAAAGGAATATTAGTATTGCTCTAGACTGCGTCGTTAGTTCCGTGGTATAAGTCTTTCTGGGTTATTACTGTATTTTCTTTTAGTATGTTGTCAATTCTGACTATATCATTAATCTGCTACTAGTAGCAGACGCGCCAGCAGCTAACCTGACAAGTAGCTACCAACGCCCATGGACAGGTCTATATTTTTTTAATATTATAGCAGCAAAACAACCATACTGCTGCCTACCGTAAACCACATAGGTGACAATCTAGCACAGAGTCTTCTGCTTGATGAGCAATTTCTTTTATTTTGTTTAAAGACAGCTCCTGCTTTACTAATATTTCCTGTGTTTCGGATCACAACGGACACAAAGAACACCCACAGACCCAGAACAACAATTTGTGGATCACACAAAGTTTTGTCCCGTGTGGAATTCGAACCCATAACACTCGGCGCAGTGGCAGAGGCGACCACTTAAGTCTTAAACCATTACGCCATCCGTGCAGTCGTAGCATATGTAAGATTTGTAGGAAGGGACCGAAGGTGTGATTGGACAAACGACGCTCTCAACCTACCCAGTTCTATCCCAATAGATTAGACGGCAATAGTTGTTGCCCCCATATGACTACTTGCTATCAAAACACAGCTAATAAAAAGTTTTTAAAGGCCGTATTCTGCCTACCCCTTACCAGTGTTTACAATCGTGATGTTAATACGTAACGTTCAATTGCCCACTGTTCTCTTTTATACGTGTGTGTTCATTAGTCTATTTGTTTACGAATGTAAAGGTATGTACTTTCACTTGAGACATCCTGCTGGTAGGGTCGCCGGGTCACCGGCATTCGGCGATATTATCTGTTGTTGAAAAATTTCCTACGGCTTTTGTGAATAAAGGTGTTTGTGACTCGGTGTATTGTGAGTCGTTTGCTTTGTGGAATTCTTATAAAGACAATGTTACGTGAATTAATTGTATCTGGAATCGCTCTTGTTATGTTGAATATGAGATATGAAAGCTATACAAATATTATAATTGATATACTTAGTAACTTAGACTTTATATTGCATTCCCACGAGTACAACAAAAGAATTTGATATGAAGTTCGAACTTGATAGCTTTTTAGTCTATAGGCATCGATAAATTGACGATATGGGCATCATTGAAAATATAAGAAATTGGTAGTTGAAGTCTCCAGTAAAAAGACTTCTAAAAATTTAGCATTGTAATTTATGAATATCTAAATATTCGTTGGAATTGTTCATTTAAAAATGTATGAAGTATATAACCAAAATGAAAAGTCAATATCGAGTTATATTTCAATGTTTATGTAATAGGTTTATCTACAGCTGTTACTTTACAATTACAAATAACTTCAACAAAACTTACAACAAATTGTAAAATTAATACGAGATAAACATAGCATGCTAAGAAGTACTAAATTGGATAATGTGGTATTTAAGTATAAAAAGTGACCAGTGTTTAACGACACCACCAGTGTTTACTTAAATTTATATTTAAAGGTCATAATTTATTCTTTAATTCATAAAATCGTAGTTTTGTACTAAATATTTTGTACTGATCTTATTCATTCCCATTCGTCAATAACGTAACTACTAATGTCGTGACCCACCATATCCATATTTACCTATACAGATGTCAGAAATTGTAAACATTGGCTTGTTTTTACTCACATAGCTGAGTGGGTGCGGTGGTGCATTCCAGACGACAAGGTCGCCTGTTCAGTCAAACGTGGCAAAAACCTATATCTACATAAATTATCTGTATCTCTCTATCTAATCAATACATCGAGACTAGTTTTTATATCGATACTATTATGAAGGTATGAGATCTCCTTGTTGGTCTAGTGACGGGAGCGTGAGTTCTTGGGTAATTGCCGATCGTGACGCCCTAAGTTCGATTTTGAACAAAATTTTGTCTTGAGCTAGGAGCTTAGTAAACCACAACCCTTATGACGTCGACATATAGATGTAAAATAAAAGTTATATTTCATCGGCCCCTCACAAGGTGTACCTACTGACTTGACAAGGGTCGCCGCAAGCGGTTAGGTGCGGTTAGCTCAAGACTGGTTTATGCGCAAAACCTTGAGTGAAACCTATGTCAAACAGTGGACGTATTTTGGCTGGCACGATGATGATGATGGAAATGAAAGTTATGTATTAGAGTTATGAGCCTTATATCTGCTGCAACATAAAGCTACTACCACTCGCAGACAATTTTCTGTAAAGGCAACTGATAATATGATATTTTAAAGCTTTTAATAATTTATGTCAGTCTATGACGATATAAACGGCATTTAAATAGGTAGAAGAACTTTTGATTATTTTAAACGAAATTTGCTGTACTTATTATATTTTATCACATACACACAACACCATGTAGCTCAAACTAAGCAGAGCTTGGTACTTTGGGTAATAGACAATGGATAAACATAAATATATACTTTTTTTTTTGTAAGTACATAGATATTATATATGAAAGGATATTTAATACTATCTTTGACGATAGACGGTCGGGCGGTGAGGTGCGGACGTTCAAAGCATGAACGCAATACCTTCTGAACGACGATTTGTGGGTCGCAAAAAGACTTGAATTGCCCCTTGTGAGATCGAACCCACAACATTCAGCGCAGTACCAGTGGCTAATCAACCAGTTTAACCACTGCGCGATGCAGTCAATACCAGTTTAAGCGGCTAACTACAACCACTTGTAAAAGAATGTTAGTAATATGTTTCGTTTGCATAATATCGTGACGTGTTTGCGTGCCACACAGCTATTAGGAGACAATATGTGTTTTATGATGATGTTATTAGAGTGGCCAGGTTTATGGCGTGTTCTGTGTAACTTGATTAAACAGTAGGCGTAGCTGGGATTTGTATTTGGATAAGGGTTTTTAGAACGCTGAGAGGTTCAATGTTTGTACGTTTGTTTTTTAAAAAGATAACTGTCGCACTACACTACATTACAAACATTCAAACAACAGACAAAGAACTCACAGACTGTGAGCAACTATTAGTATATCACACAAATTTTTGTTTTGTGTGGGTTTCGAATCCAGATCTCTTGGTGCAGTTTCAGTGGTGAGGCAACTACTTCAATCACCACTCCATCCGTGCAGTCGTTTATAATAATAATAATAATAATATTGTTTATTTCTCTCAAAAAGGTAACATTGATATGTTACAATAATATATAAGTATATATATATATATAAGTCTGATGGTTTTAGTAGTGGATGAAGTAGATAGTTGTGTAATGCAGGACTGGCTCTGACTTTATGGCACAGACGGAAGTTTGGATCATTCCCAGACCCTATCTGAACTTTAATTCTATAGCACATTGCAATCAAATAATCTTGTCTTGTGTTTGTTGTTGAATAGGATTTATAAAGATGTTATGCATTAAGGCAGCCCCTTGTACATATATTGCACAACGCTAGGTGTTCTTTTATTCTACGTTAGTAGTTGTCAACGCGTCCATGGGCTGTGTTAAACGCTAATTATATTAGACTGGCTATATGCGAAGAAAATATAGGAGTAGTGTACAAGTGTGTGCGCCAATATAAGTACATGGGTTGCTAAAACAGAAAATCCCACCAACTTCTTGCTGGCCCGATCCGAGATTTGAACCCGAGATCTCATGCACAACTGTCACATTCACTACCGTTGCGCGACTGATACCAGTCACGATATACAACAGTAGCAAATTTGCTAGTAGTAAGTAGCAAGTAATTAATAAAATCATTCATTCACCGATTTGCAACACACGCAACCGTCGTCGTAATGTCGCTTGCATGATACAACAACATAAAGATACAAACAGAGGCAATTTTGTTAAATCTAACACCTCCAAATCTGTCATCTCAACGCCTCCAACATACCAGTCACACCCAAATACTTGCTCTAAGCGTCTGCAATCAATACCCTAAAATATTCAAGTCTAACGTATTATTTGCAATTAATTAGTCCCAATTGTGTACCAGATACATACTGAATGTAAACACAGTTATTAGTGCAGAATAGTATTATTTCTTCTAGCGTATTATTCAGACCGCACCTTTACCAGCCCACGTACGTTCCCGGTGGAATAAATACATGTATGACAATGTGAAAAGGGGAGATAAGGATTATGAGGGGAGATCTTAACTTAATGGAACGTAATAGTTTACGTTTACACGCGTTTTGCAATATCTGCATTTATTAAAACCATTAATTATTTTGTTTCATCGGCGTTATGGATTAGGTGTTGCAATCCTATCTGCGCGGATTCGGTATAAGCCTAAGTAAGTTACTAAGTGAAGGCTTTCTTTTTTATTGATAACGCAAGCTCCCGCTCTAGGAACAAACTCTGTGTCTCTTTACCAATGGACACAAAATACACCTAGACTCAAAATAACTATTTGTGAATCGCACAAATTTTCTTCAGTGCTTGGATCGAATTTACCTACTAGACTCTTGGTGTTGTGTGTAGCAGCAATTTGACCATCTTAACCACTGTGCCATTAATTTTACCTATCCGATAGTTTTCAAACAGGTGTCTTTAAAGAGATCTAAGTCCAACAGTGGAATACGACACGCTGATAAATTGATAGGTTTCGGTTATTAGACAATTAGTCATGGTAAAACATTCATATAATATATCGGATATATCGTTGTATCGTTGTAAATATATAGGAAGATTACAAAATAAATACCAATATATTGTTTACATAGGAAATAAAAAATCCACATCCCGAACATGTCTTGTAATAGATATCTTGTAATATACTTAATATACTTTATCGACCTGCTTAATAGTTAACAATATTGCTTTTGAATTATGATGATTTTTACGTAGTAGTCCGCCATACTGATTTAAATTCATTCATCGACTAAGCAGTGTGTAATTACAGATCAGCATGATCTGTAATTACACACTGCTTAGTCGATTCGAAACATAAACACGGTGTACTCATCTAAAATTATCTGCAAAATCATGCCACTATAGGGGACATTGCCGTGAGGGAAAACGGATGTTTAATTAATTAAATTGTAAGCACGTGCTTAAAAGGGTAGGGTAGGGTTCTTTAGAGTTGTTATAACCAGTAATTTTCGATGGGGAACCTGGACATTAATAGGATCACTGCGTACCGAGTAAAGCAGTAATTTAAAATGGCGTCTTTATAAAGTTATGCGATTAAGACTAAGATAAAATCGATTTATTATTCTGTTTAAAAACGTACTTTTAATGTCTAACAGCTACGCTTTATTGCTATGTAATTATTTTGATATCTATTATCTTTTATTATTAGTCAAAGCCACGTTTAATACTCTAGTTTCAACGTTTAAACCGATTAAGTGTAATAAAACGCTAAAATTTTACCGATTTCTCACTAATTTGAGTGCTTTTAATATTGTACCCTTTATCGAATATTCAGTTGTTTGAATAATTTCGTAATTGCTGTGCGCCCACGGGCTAGACGATATGATTCCTTAGAGCCTTGTTATACTGGCGATGTGTTTGTGTAGTTACTACGTAACCCTTATACTATATTAGATTCTGCTGCGGCTTCGCTCGCGTAAATAAGTATAGAAAATCTCGAAGTATAGAAAATTTACATAAACTACAGTTTATGTAAATTTTCTATACTTCGAGAATAGTATTTTTCCCTGGATGAAAGATATCTGATGTCCTTTTCTGTATCCCTGACAACGTGTATACAAAATGTCATGATGATCGATCGAGTAGTTAACTTTTTGTCAAAAACAGCTTTTTCGTCATGCGGCATACCAGTAATGCCATAGAGCTACTATTATAATAAGAAAATAACATAATTTTAAAATTATTCTTAGATTTATTAGCAAAATACTTCGTGAGTACTGTTTATGTATTTATGTCATAAGTAGCCTCATTAAGCTAGAAACCTGTAGAATAATAAGGTTATGATGAAGAAGTTATAGTTAATATAAGCTAGGAGCTTGAAAGCCATCAGATAACAAGTGGGGCAGGGCCTTATTGATGACTGTAATATTATTCCTAATTTAAGCCACAAAACAATAGTTATTGAGTAATAAGAGCGCGTTTTGAATAAGTGATAGCAGAAATTTTAAGTCTTTTGGTTAAGAAATTAAAATATCCTAACTAATATTATAAATGAGAATGTTGGTTTATTTGTTTGTTACGCGTTCACGCCGTAACTACGAGCTGTACCGATCAATATGAAATTTCGCATACACGTTGCCAGCGGAACATAAAAGGACATAAGATATCTTTCATCCAGATAAAAGAGCTGTTACTAAGCTTTATGTTTTTTTTTTATTGGCGTACTGTAACTAACCTTACCTACATTTACGTGAGGGAAGCCGCGAGCAAAATCTAGTTGAGAATAAAAGGTTAAAGCGGTTTTCCAAGGTTTAAGACTTGTATCATGATTGTCGTTTTCCTATCTGTAATTTACATTTTCGCATACCTACCACAGTTAATGCATTAAAAATTATAAATACCATAGTTTATCGTTCGTCGCTTCGTTTGCCTGACACCAAGACACAGTATGAAAAGGCTGTAAAGCAAATTATGGTGATCATTCAAACAAGTCATAAATATGTGCAAGCCGGTCGTATATCGAGCTATCACGGTGATTAAGGGACTCGTGTTTGTTTGTTTATGACTTGTATTTATGAGCTAGGAGATCGATAGGTTAATTTGAACCATTGGAAATCTGTTTTCTAGTTGTATGAAACTGCAGGTGGAGGTTGACTTAAAGTTTCTAGCTAAATTTACAACTAGAATTAATGTTTGCTTGCGGACTACTCTAGACATGACGCACTACCTATACGAGAGACTGAAGTCAAGACAGTTTTTTGTTGTCGATCACGAATTGTGTCCACTAGCATCTACTAAGAGGTTAACTGCTGAGTAGAAGGCCCAATTCTTATCAATGGATCTGATCTGGTGATATGTTGGTGCGGTCCGATTGTTTCTAACCTTTTTGAGCATACGCAGTACTGATACTGTGCTGTTTGATTACTGAGTTACGAGCCCGTTCGCCCCTTAGTAGGTATTTGTTAGGTTTCTTCGTAAGACTGCGCCGAGCGAAATGTGCCAAAACAGGCGGTCACAGTTAAGTGGATAAAATCAACACTTTTTGTTTAATACAAATATAAAATATACATTTTCCATAACAATGAATGAGCTTACAATTACTCACGCACGTTAAAAAACTTAAAATAATTAATATTTTCGCCTACGAAATTACGTAACTTTGCACGAAAAATGCAAAAACGTAAGCTCGTGTTACGTGATTTTTAGATTATAACAGTAGAAATCTATCCTATTTTACAGCTTAAACGAAACATAAATAGATATATTACAATTTGTCCGTCCCAAATATTTAAGTTTCTGGTTGACAAGAAAAATACATATTTATCAAAAAAGCACTTTAAATCCTCCATACAATGTTACTATGGCGGCCCCGCGCCGATTTGAATATGCGCCGCACAAGCTCTGTTATTATCTGCCAAAAATAGCGAAGCGGGACTCCGTCTTTCTATGAAAGGGGCGAAAGTCAAGGGGCCTACGGGCTCGTAGCCATTACTGCACCTGACTATTTATAAGCGTATGGTTTAAAAAGGTACCCCAAAATGGTCATTCCTGGAATGGAGATGAATTGTGTACTGAAGCAAATGATTTGTATTTTTAAGCGAAGTTCTTAAAATTCATATCTGGCTATCAGTCTGAGAACATGCTTAAGCCTGTAACTGTGTATTCGTATGTATAATTCATTTCGCCATTTGACTATGACGATTTTAATATTTACGTCGTAATAAAATTTTAAAAGTAGTTTTAAATATGTTCGTTTTATCTTTTACAACCGCTACTACCGCGTTTGGTTTTTAATATCGCATTTAAATAAAATTAATTAGCCAATCACAGTCAGAAAAATAGAGGTAGTATTCTAAATGAGAGTTATGTCATGGCTGTCACGACTCACGAGTGAGCGATGTTTGTTTGCGTTTGTCGTATCTACTCGCTAGAGAAATGCCGCCTAATGTAACGCTCTTGTCACAGATACTATATACGCGAAATTTCTCTTTAAAACCGCAGATTTATGTAATGATTGTTGAATGAGACAGAACATGGCGTTAGCCAAAATTAATTTTCGAATGAGTCTGCTTGTCGCCATATTGATTTTAATATATTGTCTTACCCTTCTAGTTCTACTACATACCGGGACCGACGTATCAGGTCATTTAATAGCTAGTATCATGTATGCTCTACCTGCCTTACTCACGTGTGTTACCAAACGAGATACATAGGTTGACATTACAGATGTCCGTTTGTCATAATAGTGACAAATACACAATTCTGAAGAGGTTTCAGCATTGTTTTAAGATGTCTGCGCTTTTAAGTGTACCTACTTATAGCAGGATTATCTCCAGAGTTTTCCCTTCCCTGACTGGGTAAGGGAAAGTTGGCAGCGTTTTTGCTATGTAAGATTCAAGTAAGTAGAACAGTAGCTATTATAAGTTGGCCCTTCGAAAATGTCAATGTAGTAAAGGATCTTTGTGATGTAACTTTAATTAATCAAATCAAAATTAGAATTGCAAAATGAATTCCTTTGCCCTTTTGTGAAAGCGTCTGGCGCCAAGGTATTATTTTGACTTAGCAATATTTTTTACTTACGTAATGGTTTCTAATCATTTGATTGCTTTACGTACAATTTAAATTAGTTTTATCATAAATCTTATTAGTTTAGTGCATACGTATTGCTTTTAATTGTAATATTTATTTTTATTGAGGTTAATTTTGTTGTTAGAACGTCGTTTGTATTTCCTGATGGACTAGGTTTACATCAGAGGTGATAAATATTATAATTTGGCGCCAATGACAGACGATGATTAGAAGTAATGGTTTTATGTTAGCAATATAAAACTCACGAGTTGAATGGTTAAACGAATGACTAAGCGACAAAATAAAGCTAAATTTTGATTAAATACATATCTCTAATTTTAGTAAATAAACTTACTCTTAGCGATTATGAAGTAAATTTGAAAAGACTTCTAAGAATACTAGCTGTCCCGACAGACGTTGTCATACACACAAAAAAAAAAAGAAAACCAAAATCTAAACCATCCTCGAATCCACATGAACACACACAATTTTTTTATCAAAATCGTTTCAGCTGTTTAGTAGGAGTGCAGTGACATACACACGTACAGTAGAATTATATATATGTATAAAGTCTAGTGTTGTGCTGACGATAATACTAGTGCGATTACTTGATTGTGTCTTTATGATAGAGACCGTTTATAGTAGTGGTCTATATCGGTCTATAAACATACCAGTCGTTGGGGTACTTGTAACCGCTGCGGTTACCGTACAAATACTGCCGCAGCTGTACGTTTATGCCACCCTAAAATCACGGACCTGCGTTTGCTAGGCCGTTAGGATTATTTAGAGTTACTATTATTACTTATACCTAGGAGACAATATAGTAAAATGTTGATGTTTATGATATAACTTATTCTTTACACTTGTAAGTCTTTATTTTAAAAGAGACAGCGCGCAGCATGAGTTTTAGTTGAAACAAAGTAACTATACATAGTTATACATTATATACATATGTGAACTGAATTTAGCGGACCAGGCTTTTGATAAATGTGACGTTAATGAAATTTGAAAAACTGGTCGAGGCTAATCCGACTGGCACACTAAGGGATGCGTACTTTGGAATTCGCCATCTTAGTATTTTAATTTCTTGTCATAGTGGCAATAGAAATAAACACTCAGTGAAAATTGCAACTGCTTACGGTTCATAGGATACATATCCGCTGACAGACAGACGGACAGGCAAGCTTTAAGCGTTAAAACAGCTCAACTTGGGTTGCAAGTACCTACTAAATAAAAAATATGAAGTATTCATACTATGTGATTGCGCTGTAGTCACGATTGCTCTCAATAGACTCCGGTCAAGAAATAAATGTCGGGTATTCGACATTACTTAGATATCGATTACTCAAATAAATTGGACCAACCTTGAAATCCAATCAATGAATGCCCAATCAACACATGCTTTAAATTTAATCCGGCATAAATCAATCCAATTATATTTTTGGTCCGGAATACCGCCAATTTGTTGGTCATAAATCATTTTGTGACTTTTGCTAACAAGCATGAGAATATTGTTATATTAAACCGTAACAAACTAATGAAGCTTAGCTCTTCTTTCCTCTTCCTATTCGTTACATATATATTGTTTTATTATTGTAGGTATTTAAGTGCCTTGAAAGATTTTGATAGCTAGTAGTATAACACGGAGTATGGAGATGTATCTGATGTAGAAAGCAAAATACTAGTCCCTCATTAGGAGCCTAAACAAAAGAGTGGAAATTACTATTAACACACTGGTGTCTACGGGGATATTCAGGTGTGAGTCAAAGTATGGTATGTCTGAATTCCGGTGCAAGTAATTTTAAGAAATTAACTGTTTTGTACAGTTTTTATGCCGATTTGCATTCCAATTACACTTTTAAATTTTAAAATGGCGGTATTTTATTTAATCTAGATATATTACGTATACAAATATTATACGTCATTAGTACATCTTATATACACTATAACAAAAACATATCATAATTAAAATCCTTAAAATTCTGGTAGTTTTTGAATGTCATTAGATATTATATTTGTTTTTTTAAAGCTTTAAATGTCTTACTCTACTTCGAGTCACATTTTGTTAGGATCTCCGTCTTTTTTAATGTTAATTAATTAATTGGGAGTTTTACCCACAAGGATATGCCAACTCCATTTATCATTACATAAGTTTAAACACAAAAAGCAAAATATAAATCTAACAATAATAACAGTGAGTTATAGATTAACAACGGCCGCCAAGCTACAAAGTTGTTTTGCTAAATCAGACAGAAACTTCCTCATGAACGTTTCTTTTTCATTTCGGTTCCTTGCACACTCCATTAGCAAATGGTGCACATCCTCCACGGTGTTACAAATGCTGCAATTTGGTGAACTCACTTTTTTCATAAGGAATGCAAAGTTTGCTGATGGAATGTGGCCAGAGCGTATTCTTAATGCTAACTTGACATATTTTATATTTAGCTCGTCATTGTCAAAACAAGGAAAATGAGGAGGTTCTTGTTGAATAGATTTATACCATATTCCCTTTAAGCATTTCTCATAAAAATACTTTTTCCAAATATTAAAACATTGAATTTTAAATTTATGTAACAAGTCCGAGTAATCTGGTAAAAAATGTATTACGGTTCCGTCTACTGTCGCCTGTTTAGCAATTTTATCAGCCTTTTCGTTTCCCTTGACCCCATATGAGCCGGAACCCATTGCAATCTGAAGTCAATACCATTTTCATTGAATTTATGGATAATACGTATAATATCGTAAGCTATCGATGCACCTCTGAAGCCAGAAGCGCATCGAGCGACGTGTTGTATAGCACGTTCGCTGTCAGAAAAAATATCAATTTTACTTTTTTTCTTATCTGCGTGTAATATGGCTTGATGGATTGCAAAGAACTCCAATGATATAACAGATACACGTGTAATTATTTTATATCCAGCTTTAATATTCAACTTATGATAAAAGAAACCAGACAAATTGGGTCTTGTAGGATCTATCTCGCAAAGTATGCAGGGGTACACGAAAAAGCACTTAACCTAAGCCTCGTTTGCTCAACTTCCGTAACAATACTTCAGCCTGTTAGTTGAGGGAAGCGTTAATTAAATACTAAGTTTAATATATTTAAGAGGAAATTCATTTAAGAATGTCTTGTTTATCTTGAGGTCGTAACTGAGAAAGCTGCCTGTTTACGTACAAATATTTAGTAGTAGAAAATATATCAGTAAACTCTACGATAGCCGTATGAGAACTAGGTACCATTTGCAGATTAGTGGGTGACGGGTTTTCCTAATCTTTTATAGGCATACAAAATGATAATATAAAATATATTTTAATTTAATTATAATTAATAAAATATAATGATGAAAAATGCTTTGTGTATAATTTTAAAAATCTGTGATTTTTTTCTGTCAATAGAATTAATTTAGTGCCATATTATTATTGCAATTAACCGATTTCTGAACGTAGGACTGTTTTATTATTTGTTCCCTTAAACTTCAGGCACGGGTAGTGTAATATACATTAATATATTATATATACATATGTACATATATAAATAGTCTTACGTACATGTATCTCCGAAGGGTCAGGCATAGGAGCATATATACCTACAACGCTGAGGAAATGTGGGGACATCCACATTTTGCTAGCTATGGTTGTTAGGTCCTCCGTAATAGTGATCGAGCTTATTGCCGTTTACCGGCACAGTTATAGACTTCGGTACTGAGAAATTCTTGCTATTTGCTTAATTCTTCGCCCGGCTAGCAATAGAACCTGAGAAAGACTTTATGGACTAGTTCCATTCACTACCTTTGTGCTACCACCGTGGTACACATATGTATAATATGCTAAACTAACACGTGTTTTGTTTTGTTTGTTTCAGGTATGTACGTGTTAAAATTATATCCAAATAGGCTTATCAGATTACATTAACATGTTGACTCAAACACTTACAGTTTCCATGTTAACGCAGACACAAGATATGATGAGGTAAAGTCAAGGCATGCATGCTGATGAGATGGGACTCATGTTATTTAATAAGATACCTTTCGTTAATGTTAATATGTGCACTTTTCGTAAATGTACCTTCTGCTGGCTTACAGGTCGCCTTTGAAACGGTTCTTTAGTCGTGTCTGCTGATTTATTAAGATAGTCACAATAATAATAGAACGATTCGATTTAATCAATTTTATTTAAAAATATAGAATGAAAGTCAGCTTAACGTAATGAATCGTATTGAATCCTATAATCTGTGATAAGGCCGCCTTTGTGCTATCATATCATATGTACCTGCGTGAAAATAGCTAGAACTAATAAGATTTTTTTTTTAAATGTAAACCCCTTTTCCTGAGTAGCAAAGGCTAAACAAAGGGCTTTTGAATTAAATACGTGTTTGAAATCGTAGGTAAGAGCTAGTATAAAGATTTAGGTACCTAACGTAGTATCAATCACGCACTAATCTCAATATTTCTCGAAGATACACATGAAAAATAATTCTGTTCTTATGACGCATAGTCTTCTCAGATACATTTTCTTTGATCCATTCTGAATGGAACAGCCGCCAAACGGCACTTGATAAATCCGAACAGTTTCACGGAATGGCTATTGCCATTATTCATCTTTTGTTGCTATCCGGTCGTTACACATACAATAGATCTATTTATAAATGTTCTTGCATGGTAAAGTTCTGCAGGTCTTACTTACCGGAAAAAAACATTGCATGACATTTTATAGGCTTTGCCGCATACTACGAATAACATCACATTACTTACTGATCATGCCATACCTGATCATACGGAGTAATCGTAGAAAGTGTTTAAAATACGATTAAAGAAATACGATGAAGTTATTTTTGAGTACCTAAAATATGTAACGCGTATCGGCGAAACACGTGCGGATTTTCTCAGTCATCTGTCTAGATGGAATCACACTAATATGTTCTATTTTTAACAGAGGTTAAGCGCCTTGTTGGTTCTTTGGCAGTAGTTTAGTTTTTAAAACGCCCTCACGAGGAGTAACTACTGTATCACGTGAGTCCACCATTCATGGATCATAAGAATTTTAGTATTTGTATCCACTGGGTACAAACCACTACGCCAACCTGCACATCACATCACACGGCGAATGATTGGCATAGGTCCCCTAGCACAAGTATTTCTTATACTTAAAAGAGACCCTTAAGGGAGACCTTGTGAAATTAACTGTAAAAGATGTATAAGGTTAATAAAATAATACTGTTATTTTTAATCATAATTTTTTTATTTATTTATATCTTATTAAACAACCTCGAAAATTGCCGTGTAGGTACAAAAGCTTGGAGCTTTTGTAAATTCTTCAATGTTTTTGTAGTTTCAACTATAATGACTACCGTCCAAAAGGTTTTACGGCCGCTGGTTATTTATCTTTGTTGTCTTATAAAATAAGGCAAGTAGAATTATTGATTATTTTGCGCTATATTATTATTCGCTCGCGTCAATTTAAATGATGTCAATAAATTTCTATCCCTCGGTAATAGTAGTTTTTTTATGGATAAAAGGTACCTTATGTCCTTTTCTGTACCCCTGACGACGTGTATGCAAAATTTCATAATCACGGTCTAGTACTTATGGCGTGGAAGCGTAACAAACGAACAAACAGACAGACAAACTCACATTCCCATTTATAATATTAAATACGATTGTAAGTACCTATTGAGTTGTTGCTTATCTAGATCTTGTTCTCCCTCTACTTCTGACTTCTCTTTTATTTTGGTCTTCGGGAAGAAGTCCTATCATGTTAAAGTTTCTTTTGTATTTTAAGGTTCTGAGTAACTAACTATATTTCCTAAATCGTGAATTAGGCGTAGTTGTATTTCCTAATTCACGAATTAGAAATTTATATAATTAATTAACTAATACTAATAAGACAACAACGTGTAGTTGTAATACTTCTTCGAAAATTTTCTCATTATTCCAACTTCTTTTTCATTCTACATATCCGTGCGGACATCCTTGTCCATTCGTGCATTTATTTTACTTATAACTTTTGTAGTCAATATATTTTCAAAAATTTGGTTAATTTTGTAAACCTTAATAAGCACCAGGCTCTGCAATATTTTATACGACTAACCGACTAACTTTAAACTATTTTTTGTCCTTTTTATTATGTTTTATTATCGTTATGTTGGTAGTCAATGTTCACACTAGTCACCCAATGACATAATTAGCACATTACCGGTCTCGCGACAGCTTTTTTTACCGAACCGGTTCGAGGTGGACGCAGAATGTTGGTATGCGCTTCACTTTCATTTGGCTGATGCGAATTGTTTACGCTTCACCCACAAAATAATATGTTTGTGACTTGTTTTGTAATTTGTACTATTTGATCAGCAGAGTTGGTGTAAGCAGAGACTATGGATTTCCCTGTGCTATCGTCTTGGTACACCTTTCAGGCTTCATTTACTTTAATCTTATTGTTTAGATAGGTCTGTCGATTAGGGTGTATTTTATCCTGAGCTTTCTCTAGAATGTCTTAAACTAGTCAGAGAATGATCGTCTAGATCTTCTTTTGCCAATGTGATATGTGAAGCCTCTACCGATGAATCTCCTAATCTAAGCTGTTTGCTCTATCGAACACAGTTCAAATATTTTATTCTGTTTTAGAAGGTGATACACATGTATCGTGTATAAGCTAAATAATGTTTTCTAAGTTAAATAGCTAATTATATTACTAAGTGTTATTGCAGTCTTCGAAAGTTCTTCGTACTTTTAAGATTAATTAACATTGCAAAAGTGCTTTTGAAAAGCGTTATTCAATTAATCATTTCATAGGTATACCTAAAAAATTATATTGCTGCCAATCCTTACATAATAATATTATGATGTCAATTATACCACTGAGTAATAAATACTTTATATCATTTTTGTGAAAGTGAGAGAAGTTATAAATAAGACGATCAAAAATGATTTTAGTAATAAGAATTGTAGTGCTTCTGTAAAATTGATAACATTACGTTGTATACCTATAAATATTAGGTATAGTAATTTGGTCAAGTTTTATTAAACAGTCACAATATGAGTAACAAAAGGACTCAAAGTCACGAAAAATACAGAGCTGGTTATGCTAAATCAATAAATTTATAATTATGTCCTATTTAATTTTTACTACAATAAAATATGTATATTTTCCTACCAAATAAGTTCAACGCAAAACTCACTGTCTCGCGTTAGATTCCAATCTTAAACTAGATTGGATTTTCTAGTATTTCATATCGAAACTAGAGAGTGTGCTATTGCGAAATAATGTATTCAATAGAAAGGTAAATGTTAATTGAGACAGTTTTATAACGAAATTTACATGTCGTCTCCTTGAAACGATTGCTCGAAGCCGAAAGGTCAAGTAAAAGTGTTATTGGAGTATTCGATTAGAAAAAGATTCGGTTCGAGTCTAATATAGGAATATTATCATTTTTGATTCTGTAATGAGATCGATTGCATAAATGGCGGCGCTTATGTGGTATCCTCGCTACTGCCAATGTGCTTAGAGTTGTGGGTTCGGGGTACGTGTAATCCAGGCATAATTGTGCCGAATTGGGGTGGTTCTGGTTGTTCAGTGTTGATAAAATAAACTTCTATGTTACGGACACGTCAGGACGTCAACATAAAAAAATAATTAAAGATTCATATATGGTTTGTATAGTTGTGTGTCTTTAGGGAATAACAACACTTTTAATATGAAAAGACCACAATGTCCCCACGTTATAAGTCGTTCTTTCTGTTACATATTGTATCGACTTAATTAAAATTGGTACCTAGTTTCAACCGGCGGCCGCAGAAGAAATATCTAATATTAGGTGGACCAAAAAAGCCTTTAGGTAAGACATTATTTGATCAATACTAGCCAAACTTGCTTTACCGAGTGCCTGATATTCCGATAACATCACATTGTCACTATAAAAATAACGTCAATAATTGACAAGCTAGTTAACGCGCGTGTTTTAATTAATATCAATTATTTTTCAATTATCTTACATGAAAAAAGAAAAACATGATATGGTCACTAATTAGCATAATACATACACAAGTAACCGATACTTTGTCAACCTTGAAGGTACGAGTGTACTCATCGATCATTTGTCAGACACATATCTAATTTCCTCGTTCATGTCAAATGCTTCTAAACGTTGTCTGGTATAACCTTAAATTAATATACTAAAATATTATAATAGGTACTATCATTGACTGCAGTAAAACGACATGGGATAAATCAATACGAGGTTCCTGAAATGCGTAAGGTTTGATCTGCAATTGGAAGGTCTGTGCCTCTCCTCTCTGTCTCGTTTTAGCAGGAAGACGCTTAGTGACTATTTCATTGGCCGCGCAGCGATTCCTTTTTTGCAGTGTAGGCATCACGGGGATAACGCCAAAGCCATTGTTTTTTATCTCTGCCGAACTGTATTATCACTACTTGGAAACGTCAATTTAGTTATATATAAATAATATATTTTCATAAAGAAATAGGTATGATTTTTTTAATTGCACATCAAGTCCTGTGTGAGGTGTAGAGCTCTCATAAGAAGCAGGCAAGTAAATCATGACCACTCATTTAAATCGTATTTTTTAATAATACAATTATTTTTTTATGTGAGCTGTTGTACAATCACCTATATATAGCATACAGTAATCTCCAATCACCAGATGTACGTTAGTTTTCCTTCTTCCATCCATTCATACTCTCCTACCAGGCTGTCTAGCATAAATGGAAATACCTGCCGCACGTACGCATATTTGTGTGGATGTGGGTGTGCGAATGTATTTGCTGCATAAACTCGACGAGGAACATATGTTAACCACTGTTCACGTTCATGACCGATATGCTATTAATATTAATTATTTCCTTCAAGCTAATGTTTGGTGTGTACTGAGAACGTAGCACAGACATGAAACTTCTAGAATTGTGAATTATTGTTAAAGGTTTCTTGACGTTAGTTATGATAATCTGTGAAAGTAGAGTGGAAAGTTATATCGGTTTGCCAAACATTTATTTCACATCAAAACATAGGTTGTTTGTTTGCTAATTTAGCTGTTTTCTATACAGATTGTTTTTATACATCAATAAGTATGATTTTTTAGATTCATTCGGCCTCGATGGCGTCGTGGTTAGTGTAACCGACTGCCACGCCTGAGATCGCGGGTTCGATTCCCGCCCAAGTCAAACATTTGTTTGCATGAACATGTATGTTTGTCTTGGTCTGGGTGTTTTTATGTATAATATATTATAAGTATTCACAAAAAAAAAACATTTTATGTATATTTATCCATTGTCTAGTACCCATAGTACAAGCTCTGCTTAGTTTGGGCTAGATGGTGTTTGTGTGTATGTGATAGAATATTATTATTATTATTCATTTGACTCCGCTTCAATATATTGTGATAATATTGTGTACAGCTTTTGTTTTTAAAAACTAATAACCAAAAGGTACACAAGTACGTGTTTTGGCTTTCTATAGGTTAAGAAACATCAGATAAGCGATATATAAAGCAGGAAGTCTTCAAAATACCTATTACTGCCCCATTTGTCTGAAGTCTGAAGTTTTCAGGGTTTGAATATGGGTCTGATGGGATTGGCATATCCAAACCCTGAAAATACTTCAGACTTCTCCCTCTGAAGTGTACGCTGCGGCTGATGCGGTACATTCATAAGGAGATAGCTAAAGGATAGATCTTTGGGCCGACACAAAAGATCCCACTGGGTCGAAGTGTCGCCGGTCTGTACTGACTGGCCCCCACATAAGATAAAATATTGCCGCATTTTCGCGTGAGTGCAGGTATGGGCCGAGGATTTATGATATGCTTACATTGCGTTTTCGATCTTGGACAAGACTTGAAAGATGGTTTACTTGCTTTTTTGTAGTAGTGGTCTTTCACTTAGCTGATTCTTATTCCCAAAACATAAATATACTATAACATTGTTGGCGACAAGTTTGTTTGATCTTTATTTTGTTTTATTTAAATGATGTCATGTTTTTAACGGCGAGAATGCAATTTATTTTTATGTAGAGGTACATGATTCTAAAAGAAAACAGCTATACACAAGAATTATTATATTTTTTCGTTAAAACTGTCATGCGTCTCACTCACATATTTGGATCACCATTACGAGAAGCAAAAACCAAGTAACTCACTTTCGTATTTATAATATTAGTAAGGGCTAGTAACGAAGACTCAAATCATAGGTGTCCTACTACGTTGAAATTAAACTGCTATATACGGATTTTATCGCGTTGTTTATTTGACATAACATGTCAAATAAACGACGCGATAAAATCCGTATATAGCAGTTTAATTTCAATAAATAATATTCGCGTAAATAGAAGACAATATTATGTCCTACTTACTACGTTTAAATATGGTTATCTTGCTGGACGATAAGTTGTCATCCAACATACAATGCCAACATGATATATTAATATAGCAGTATATATCATGCTCACTCTTATCAAAATTGTACACTATCGTTTTCTATACCTGAAGGCACTCTTCTTAATGTGGACACTTATCCTTTTGCGCATCTATTAAGTAAAAACAAGTGTCGCGTCTCGTCTAGTTTTATCAAACTCTGCAGCTGATTCAGTTGTCACTCCTATTCCCACTTGCATTGATAGCTGAATCGTTTAGTTGTTCCATTGACTACATTATACCGATATATTCATAAGTCGAGGAAATGTTTTCGTACTGAGTACCTATCTTAATACAATGAGTGTTATGTATGTACGCCCACACGTCGTTCCTGTGAGGTAAACCGCTCCGAACAATATTATTAATATGTAGAACAATTCGGTGCTTTGTTTGGCGATAACATCCGGTTTTGTGTGTGTGAGTGAGGTAATCGATGTAATGGGAATATAATCATTTAATAAGCTACATTGGCGTATATTTGACTACACGGATAGCATAATTTAAGTGGCCGCCTCGCCGCTGCCACCGCGCCTAGTGTTTTGGGTTCGATCTGCACACGGGACAAAACCTTGCCTGAGCCACAAATAGTTGTTAATAGTTGTTCCGAGACTGGGTGGTTTTTGTGTCCATCCATCCATACAAGAATGTTTGTAAAGTCTCCCGCGACACAGGAATTATTATCAGTGCGGGAGCTGTTTTAAAAAATTATATATTAGTAAGGACCAGGCAGCCACCTAAGATGTTGGGTTTTGACTCAAAATGTTAAAGTTCTGTGTAGGTTATCACTGTTTAGGTACCGGTCCCGGCAAGTAGTTTGAGATACCTCGATGGTGTGGTGGTTAGTGTAACCGACTGCCACGCGTGAGGTCGCGGTTTCGATTATTTATTTATTATTATTTCGATTCCCGCACAAGTAAAACATTTGTGTGCATGAACGTGGATGTTTGTCTTGGTCTGGGTGTTTCTATGCATAATATGTATGTATTTCCAAAAAAGGAAGTATATATGTATGTTTATCCATTGTCTAGTACCCATAGTACAAGTTCTGCTTAGTTTGGGCTAGATGGTGTTGTGTGTATGTGGTAGAATATTATTTATAATATAGTGTGGCAAAATACTACCTATTGCAATTCACAAGATACAGCCTTTTAAATGTAGGCTAAATATAGGTATCCTTTATTGTCGTTTAAAGCTCATCAATATATGCTATTGCCATATACTTAACTAGATTATTATTTCAGTGTTCAAAGAATCAAATTAACTTGGTAACACTGAGGTGGTAACAAATTTTATTAAATGCTTGAGTACGTTCGTTGTTGTGTATGTTGTGTGAATGTGATATAATATTACTATTATACCTATGGTGGCTGTAGCCAACCAGAAACAGCAAGATGTGGTTATATTCATGTTCGATATTTTTATTTTAATAAGTCTCCAGCACTGTGAATAAATCCTGTGTCGCGGGTGACTTTATAAACATTCAAACAACGGACACAAAGAACACCCAGACTCTTAACAACCATTAATTGTGTATTACATTTTGAAACTGCGCGCTGCTACTGACAATTTCTCATTAGAAAATCCAAATATCACTTTGACCGGGGTTGACACCGAAACTTAATGCACAACATTCGCATTCACTCAATCCAAAACAATGGTTTTATAGATTCTCTACACACCAAATCACACTAAACGATATTGATGCGGTTTACACAATCTTTATCGTGAGGTTTCAACTAACGTTTGCTAAAATCGAAGGTATGTAGTAAGGTATGATTCATGACGCCGCCGGTAGCTGTGGTTTACGTGGACGAATTTGCGGGCAAACTCTCGATTATTATTCTTAGTTCATTATTTCATTACGTATAAGTATAATATTTTCATACTAATACGTGCCTTAGACTCAAATAGCTATTATAGTGTATCTGCTATTTATAGATGATGGCTACAGCGTGCCGTATTGATATTATGTGTATTACCTAGAGAATTTCCCCCGTTTTTGCAACATTTTTAATTTATGCTCTGCTCCTATTGGTCGTAGCGTGATGATATATAGACTATAGCCTTCCTCGATAAATGGGCTATCCAACACTGAAATAATTTTTAATGCGAACCAGTAGTTCCTGAGATTAGCGCGTTCAACCAAACAAACAAACAAACTCTTCAGCTTTATAAATTTTATAATATTAGTATAGATGCCAATAACCGTTAGGTACCCGTAATATAATATATCGCGTATCTAATAACGTCGTTCCGGCACTTGTCTAGCTGAATACCTTTCAATGAATTATATCAATCTTGTGTTTCTCAAACAAATGAATGTATTTTTATATGAGAAGTAAATGTTTTAAACCACAGGTACTGTCTTGTGGCGTAGTTATAGTAACACAGCAGTTGTCTGCTGTGTCCCCATACATACCCGACGCGAGAGAATCTTGTATTCGATTTCCGAGTCGTGCCAAGCGGTTTGGGTTTTCTTGTCAAGCAATTTCGGTAGCAGCACGGAGTCTGGGATTATACCTGGTGGACGGCAATAGGTTTTTAAATAGCTGGCGAAATATGGTTACGCCATAAACCTCTGAATACCCCTTCAAGAGTAAGAGCATTAGACTATGTAAGCATGTTGTTAATTTTCCACTATACATTTTAATTATTATAATTATATATTTATATTTAATTATTATAAACATTTTATATGATATATTTATTTACGTCAAGTCAATAATAATTAATGGTATTTGTAAATATAAAAACTACCTACAGGACAGGCCTAGCCTAGTGTAGGAAGTCTTTGGCAAAACAATACATTGTATTCCTTAATTAACATCTGAGAATATGTATTTTTTATTATTATATTATTTTATTATGTATGTATGTATGTATTAACAGCTATTAGTTATTAATATTTTATAACTTTATTTAATTTTAGGAGAACTTAGTGTTCGAGTATTTAAATACACCTTCCATACCTACTAGTATTCACGCCTGTGTCGCGAGGGCTTTAGAATATTAAAACAACGGACACAAAGAACACCCGCTTGTTACGAGTCTGGACTCGTAACGACTAATAATAATATAATAATAATAATAATCATTTATTCAACTTAAATTGGTACAAATTGATACAGAGCTTAGGTTACATTGTAAAGGTAATATATAAGGGGTGCCTGTACTAGGGTAAACCTGTGCCACAGGCAATAAGGACACATACTATCTAATAAAGATATAAATTCTAAAACAATACTTATAAAACATTATTCTTTGTATATAAAAACTTACGAATTATATTATAAACTAAGTGAAAACTATGACGACTTAAAGAGTTATTTTATTGCGTAACACTTATTGAACAACAGTCATCAAATTTTCTGTTTGATCGTAGTTCAAGGTTTGTAAATATTGTTGAACTAATTGCTTAGTGTTAGCATAATTTTTGTCATAAATCGCAGTTATTTTGTTTATATTATTATATTTTTATTGTTTACTATTAGTAAATCATTCAATTATTTGTCTCGTGTTTTATCAATATTCAGTTCATAAAACTTACCAACCATCTCTTGGTTGTAAAAAAACAGATGTTTCGCAGCAATGTTTAGTCTAATCTTTTCATTTCTTCTCAGAAATCTGGTAGATCACAAAATAACTTTCATTAAATTACCTAGCTACGATCGATTTATTTTTAACTAGCTTTTGCCTGCACCTTCGTACGCGTGGAATTCGGAAGTAGGTAGTTAGATACTAGTACCTATCTATATTTTTCTTACTTTGCATGTAAGAAGAAACTGAATAACAAAAAAAACACACATAATACTTGACTCTTAGTCAGGCGTATCAACATAAAACATGCATCAGATTTTAAGCTAGACCTCCAGCAATATCACTGTGAAATCGCATTCGATTTCGTGCAGTAGTTTTTGCGCGATGCGCGTACAAACATACAGAGAGACAATAATTCTAAAATAATTGTTATGGTTACTATAGCTCTTGTAAAGACCTACATTAATTTTATTTAATATTTCGTATGTATAAATACGTTGTGCAGGTCAAAGTCCTATTTTAACCTGACGTACAATAATTCACATTGCATTAAACTCTATACAATATGAAGGCAATTACTATAATTAATGTTCCCGTATTAATGATTGAATAATTTGATGGACGTGTAGGGTTGTCGATTGTATGCGTACAAAAGATTTAAATTATTTTCTTTATTTGAAATATAGTAAGAATGAGATTTGTAAAAATGAGGGTCGCAGATCGTTCGGTCCGCGAGGTTAAGTAACGTTGTTAGCAAAGTACTCGTAATGGGTGACAGTTTATGGCACATCTTAAATCTCGTAAAGAGTCAACATGAATATCTGTGACAGTCGATATGAAGAGCCAGTTTCTTTCAATAATCTGTCAGAACAAGAAGTGGAGAAGTAATATTCTGACTATTGATTATCGTTATCCCTCTTGGTTGTAGAGGTTAGATGGCGCTCACTGCGTGTATGGATTAATATTCAGCCGTATTCAATTATCTTATTCATATATTGCTGTGTTAAGTAATTAAAACAACATTGAATTTCTATAAATCTAACTATAAACGTATTTGGTAGGTATATGTATCTACACCGGTTTTTTAAGCTACTGCTTCGGCATTGGTATTTCTCACTGTTTTGCGGCTTATGTACAAAGATTGAACCTAAACCTAAGGAGCATCCGGACTCGGAATAAGTATACGGATTACAGCGGTGATCGAACCCACAACACACTTAAATTGTCGTGGCATCCATGTGATTCAGGACTTGTAAGATATTGCTCACTAAAATATACATATTTATTGTTGTGTATAAATAGTGTTAGACGCAAAATGTAGTCCCCTATACATAAAGACCAAATAGTTATGAACCAGGAATGACGTCGAAATGGTAATTGAAATTTATATTTATGTGTATGTAGTATTATTTTTAGTAACTAATGTTTGTAGCCCTATTGACATAGCCCTCGACACGACACATGGTAAATTATAAATACATATTACACATTAGACGTGTTGAAACAGAGGGAAATAATTGAACCGACAGTGTTCCGCGACAATTTTATGAGTACAAGGGCTGTTTGAGTTTCGAGTAATTATATATTAAAACGCGCAACGTTAGGGTTGTAAAATGACAAATTATATGTTTTGCCGAGCAAGTCGTTTAGGGGTTCAAGTTTTATAATGTTGTGTGATCTTATCAGATAAATCTCAGATGATCAAATCAAATAAAATATTTTTATTTGCATTATACGTAAAGAAATTTACTTAAATGTACTATCGGCCAAATCCGCGCTGAGTCTCTTTGCAAACTGATTCCTTTGAACAAGTTTAAGAAATGTAACCCCACCCATATTTCAGCTTAACCAATCAAAACATCCCTTATACGTGAGAAAGAAAACACTATTATAAATTTATTATTTTAGTTGAAATTTGTATTTCGACTAATATACACGCATCTCAGTGCTTAGAATTTTTTACGAAGGACTTTTGTTTTGCCCACAAAAAAAAAGGTACTCTGGTGCGCGCTCGCCGGTGCCAAGACACAATACAAAATCTATTGTGTCTAGTTTAAATACATGCAGATGTAAATAAAAGGATTAGCTTCTAAAACAGCTGGTATGGAACTCGAGCTATCGGCATAATTCTAAAGAAATAAAGTATCTTAGAACAAAGTAGCCGTCGTTTTTTTTTGCACAATAGGGAGTTTAATTTTTAAACCTATTGTTTATCTACACAATCACATACACAACAGAAACGAGTTTTAATGGGCGGGGCTTGCGCTGTGCGCCAGCGTCGTGTACAAGCGATTTTCGACCTAGAGGTGGAACAGCGGAGTTTTGGTCTATTGTATCTACAACAGGGATATGGGTCTGGCGTCTTTAATACAAGTAGTTTTAAAAACTTAGCAAAGGTGCTGGTCATCACATAATGTGAGACTGTAATAGTTTTAAGGAATTATAGATTTATTACCTATATTTTTATTTTAAAACGATGTACCGCTATTTTATTTGTGGTGAAATAAATTTTATTATTATTGTTTATTATTATTAGAAACTCGAATTTAATATGCACTGACGGACTCATAAACTGCATCAATGTTTAAGACGCCTTTGAAATAAACATTTAAACCAAGTATTCAAACTTTTTATACATCGTAGTATCACCTTAAGCATCCATCTTATTGTTCGTGCACCGCGTTTACTCCACGTACTTCATTCAGCTCTGTTTTGATGTTTACTGACGTCAGGCAACGATTTCGTGGTGAAGTTGAAACAATAAATCGGTCGTCACGACGGGTGGTTGCTCGAGTTCTGCCGGTACCGGGTCTCCTTTTATAAGAATCTGTCTCCACAAACCTTTGGTATACTCTAGAAACCGTACACTGGTTTAAATTTAAATTTCTAGCAGTCGTTCGTTGATCCAAGCCAACAAGTGAACAAGCCGTTTAAATTGTAGCATTGATGCGGGAAGCACCAATGCCACAATTTGAACGGCTTGTTCGGACGAAGTATCCATATTTATGGTTACGAAACTATTGTTGAGTTTAAGGACTTATAGTTAATACTATTAGTAACAATTATTGAAATCGCAAATGGAAAAAAACAACAAAATGAATTAATTTCAAGCTTTACTCTAATAACACACGAATTTGAGACTATGCATAAATTTTATTTTCTTGGTTATAATTTTATCTTTTACTGCAGTTATATTTTTACATTTTGTTTTTATATGATTAATGGACAGTCTCGACATTTCAGAATGTTTTTAATTTCAAAAATATTAATTCGAAAGTAATCCTAAACTTTGATGCAGTTTATGAGTCTATCAGTGTAATATCACTACATATTTTGTATGATACAAACGAGCAGTTAATTTCGAATTTATAAAAATGTTATTATGGATTGATTAAAAGTTCTATCTGTATAATTAATTTATCTGATATTTAAATAAATAAAAATATGAAGTGGCAACCCTTTATTACTGTTTTCACTGCGTCCCTCTCTGTACTGCTCTTTCCCAATAAGCTAAAATGAGATAGATGCCCTCAACTGAGCGTGTGCAGGGTGTGTCTGTCTCTGTTATATACATAATGTCACAATTTTGAGTGCGTCACTCACAATTTTAAGTCTGCCTGTTGTTTTGTCTAAGTACGTGAGGGTTGTAATGACAGTGTTTTGCATTACAGTAAATTTATTGTAAGATGTCATTGTTTTTTTCTGTTAGGCAGTTTCAGTAGTAGTACAGTGTTTACCGGGTATAGGCCCCTATTACTTGAAATCAAAGACATAACTAGCTAAATGTAGGTAAAGTATAATGTTGCCTATTCTCTCGGGGATGTACAGGCGTGATTCGATATTTATAATTATGTAATATCATACATAAGTATAAATAATAGTTCTTTATACTTAAGAATAAATGTCTTCAGCCGCAATAAATAAATATTCCTGACATGCTTAAGCATGGTAGGTATATTAATTTATTGCGGTTGTATTATGGTAACGAACATAATTCGCCGGTGTAAATCCAATGTACAACAATTATGTATTATACATACGAAAGCACCTCTTTTTGTTTCTCCGCTAAACCACTTAAAAACAAATTTTATTAGAATAACTGATGATGAAGATAGCTTCAAAGCTGAATAAGGAAATAGTCGCAAAAATCTGAGTGTCGGTAATGAAACTTAATTAATTTACTGTAGCTATACAGTATAATTATCACGCTTTCAATAATTCCTTTAAGTATCGCAAATGTTTTGCAATCAATGTTGCTACGGACACAAAGAACAACCATATAATTATCCATTGTCTAGTACCATAGTACAAGCTCTGCTTAGTTTGGGCGAGATGGTGTTGTGTGTATGTGGTAGAATATAATTATATAATGTCACCATCCGCCCGCGGTTTAAAGGTACATAATTGTAATGCAAATTGACAAGTATTAATATAGTTACATATTGCTATTTATTTACTAATTGGAGCGTTCTCGCCTTTGCGCTGATTTATTATTCACCAATTAACTCGGCTTATTAATTATCATTTATTTATGTGTCCGTTATCCATGCAAAAATTAACGTAATGTATGTTTATACCTGTATTTTTCTGAAGGGTAAGCAATGATCTATAACAGCACTACTGACTATGTGTTATTTACATCTAGGCCACGCGGAGTCAATAGAAGGTTAGTTTATTGCCCTCTACTCAGAGCAGTTTTTTTTTTATTGAATCTTACATACTACTATACAAAATATATTATATGAAACAATAAGATTGCTGATCACAAGCTTCCACATACATATTGTATCTAGTTATTTGCAAGCGGATTATACAATAGGTACATAACTAGTTATGACTGTGGTTGTTGTCAATGTATTCCTTGTTCATAATTTTCTTGATTTTATGTGCATCAGTGCAGAATAGATCAATCCCCAAGTGAGGTGGTAAATTGTAAATGTCTCTCTGTCTTATTACTGCAAAAATCCTTACCCCTTTTGTAATAATAGCACAAGATCCCAGAGCACCCAGACTTTTACAGTAAATGAGTAATATGTAAGTAAATAACGTATGCATACTCGCTACTTTAGAAATGGGACCCGTTTTGCACATAATGGATATGAATCACAAAGGTATTAATAAATATCGTAGTAGTATGGCTGGATTTTGTATCAACTTAAACAAAAAATCAACTGTAACCTTAAAAGAACGAGGCCGTGGGCAAGGGGATGGGTGTGAGGATAAGAAAATGGTATAGTTTGATATCTAAGTTCAGTAAAATGCCAGACCTCTAGTTCTGGAATCTTACATAATAAGAAGCGAGCTTATTCTGTAGTATATTTCACATTATTTAAAAAGCCAGAAACACTGTGATTCGACAATCTAATCTGAGTCTTCATGACCGGCATTTATGGAATATATTGCACTACACAACGGCAGTTAACTCTTTACATTTGTTACTAGATTTTGCCCGCGGCTTCGCTTGCCTCAATGTAGGTTAGGTCAGTAACAGTACTTTTTTCTGGATGAAAGGTACCCTATGTAATTTTCTGTTCCCCTGATAACGTGTATGCGATATTTCATGATCATCGGTCGAGTAGTTAAGACGTGAAGAAAGCGTCACAAACAAACAAACTCACATTCGCATTTGTAATATTAGTTAAAATTATCTTTTATAACAGCAGTAAGCTTGTATATATCCCTAGCTCCTTACAATGTTTCTTACGAAGAATGTTATTTATGATCGTAAATGTTATATAAGGCAGAGAGCTGGAAATTCCTTTCATTCATCTCTATTTTTAGTCGTCTCTGGATCGATTCTATAAAGAAGTACCTGTATTGTAGTAACGCAGACGTGGTACATTATACAAAGGATCAGAGTATACGCCGCATTTATTTTTCATTGTGATTATCTCGCGAATACCGCCGTCGTATTTTGTATTTCATCTTGTTTTAATATACAGTTTCACCCACGTTTATGATTACTGCACTGCTCACATAGCTCATAGCGTAATGTTATATAGCCTATAATCATTCTTGAGAATAACAAATGAAAACAAAAAACGGTATTAATTTTCATCGCTTTGATACAAAAACACATAACCTGTTCAGCTTTATTATATTCGTGTCAGTATAGCTATCGCCGCGTTACTTATCTGAAGTTCAGTTTCATTGAGACAAGTGAAAGTAATTATTGCGAAAATTATTACAGAACATTGTCAAACAGAAACATGATATGCTGAATAGTATTTGTGATGCTGTTAAGCGCTAGTACATATTATAGTCTTACGCCTATAACGCTGAAAGGTTGAAAGGTGAGGCACAGCTGTATTACACCCACATTTCGACAGTTATGGTTTTAGCTGCTACGTAAATAAAGAAAATGCCATCACCACAGCTTTGTTTAAAATCAGCCATACTATATTATAATAATATCAGCCCTGTATTAAACTTTCCCACTGAGACAGACCAACACAGACAGACCTCTACTCAATCAGAAAAGGGTTAGGCCATAGTCCACCACGCTGGCCGACTGGTATAGACTTCACATATCTTCGAGAACATTATAGAGAACTCTCAGATAAGCAGGTTTCCTCACGATGTTTTTCTTCACTGTTAAAGCGAGCTATAATTAACTATTTAATACGCACATAAACTTAGAAAAGTCGGAGATGCGCGCCTTGGGATCGAACTCGAGACCTCTGCGTGGCAGTCCAACGGTTTTCTCACTAGGCTATCGCTGCTTAACATACCATATTGCCATATCATACCATTTGCATATTATAAGTTTTCATCGTGAATTATTGCGGTAATTCTAAAAGGGTTTGGGTCCACAGCAGTATAACTAATAATAATAATAATAATAATAATAATAATAATATAATAGTATAATAATATTCTACCACATACACATAACACCATCTAGTCCAAACTAAGCAGAGCTTGTACTATGGGTTCTAGACAATGGATAAATATACATATATACTTTGAAATTAAACTGCTATATACGGATTTTATCGCGTTGTTTATTTGACACTTTATTACAAAATTTTGGAAATTTTTACACTACTAAGTACTACTATTAAACTTTACTAATTTTTAAGCTAATTAAATTATTATTAAACTATTTAGATTTAATTTATTTTTACACTTTCTCCGACGTTTCGGTTGCTTTTCAGCAGCCATGGTCACGGGGAGACTAAGATGGCAGTTGTCTCAATGTTCCAGTGTAGTTATTTCAAAGTACCCGAACATAATTTAATCATTGGTGTTTCTATTTACGCAGAATGAGCTCAAAGTATCATGAAGTCTAGCTGTGGTTTGCTTCTTCTTGGGTTTGACTATTTTTATTACTGGATCCCAAGCTGGTGGTACATTCCAACCATCTTCTCTATTAAAATTAGGATGTTTTTTGATTTCAATAGCCTCGCGAAGCATCCTTGGTAGGAATCGGTGTTCTTTAGCGAGAATCTGTGGTTTGTCAAATCTCAGGTAGTGGTTGGTCCCCTGTTGCACATGTTCACACACAGCAGACTTCAACGAGCGTCGGTGTTTTACATCAGCTATGTGTTCTTTTATGCGGGTGCCTATGTTTCTCTTGGTTTGACCAATGTATGAGAGTCCGCAGTCACAATCTATTTTATAGACCCCTGCATCTTGTAAAGGTAGTTGGCACTTGACGGATGGTAAAAATTGACTTATCTTCGTTGGCGGCTTGAAGTATGTGTTGATTGAAGCTCGCTTCAAGATGTAGCCAATCTTGTCAGTGACACCCCTTACATAAGGCAGTATAGCAGGCTGGCGCTCGACTGTGGCTGGCTTTTCTCGGGATCTGTGACAGCGGCGCGGCTGTTGGAGCTTGTTGTCTTGCAGTACTTGCTTGACATGTTGAAGCTCGGCGTCCAGGTGTTTCTTGTCACAGATCCCATGGGCTCTCTGAAACAAAGACATTCCCACGGTAGCTAACTGTTTAGGATGGTGGTGAAATTCACCGTTTAAGTACCTATTTGTATGGGTCTTTTTCCTATATACAGTGTGGCTCAAAGTATGATCAGGATTCCTGATGACAAGTACATCTAAGAAAGCTAATGAATTATTTGCCTCTAATTCCATAGTAAATTGGATGTTATTATTAATGGAATTAAGATGTTCTAGGAATACACTTGCACTATCTGTTGGTAATATTGTAAAAGTATCATCTACAAACCTCTTATAAATCCTGGGTGACCATGGCTGCTGAAAAGCAACCGAAACGTCGGGGAAAGTGTAAAAATAAATTAAATCTAAATAGTTTAATAATAATTTAATTAGCTTAAAAATTAGTAAAGTTTAATAGTAGTACTTAGTAGTGTAAAAATTTCCAAAATTTTGTAACAAAGTGTCAAATAAACAACGCGATAAAAGCCGTATATAGCAGTTTAATTTCAATGAATAATATTCGCGTAAATAGAAGACAATATTACATATATACTTTGTTTTTTATAACTCATGCAAGTTTGACAGACTAGCAAAATGGGCCATTAAGAATTTTATATGAATATTGGCCAAAGCTTTCGGGCGACGAGCGGTACGTGAGTGTCTCTATATACGGTTAAATAGTCAATATCTGATATTAAATTCTTTACTAGGAATGTCTTGTTGGTCAGACATCGTATTTTTGCTTGCGTCTACAGTCGAGCGTGACAACCATACTGCCGTTAGGATGTTCCTAACTGCACCACTGTGTCTGGCAAATAGTTGACTGTACCAATGATGTAGTGGTTTAAGTGGAAGCCACGCTATTGCCACTGCGCCGAGTGTTGTGGGTTCGATCTGCAGGCGGGACAAATCAATAATAATCTACAAATAACTGTCTCATGTCTGGTTGTTCTTTGTGTTAATGTTAATAAAGTCTCATGCGATGTATACACGAGTTTTCTTCTAAAAGGAGATATAAATATAGACTTTGTATAATATGAAATTATGAATATCTATCGTAAAAATAATATCGATCTCTTCGACCCACAGGCGTAAATATACATGTGTATCCATTTTTCGTCAAAACAGGCATTAGCCGATATTACATTATATCTCCCCTTTTATAAGAAGTTATGTCCTTAGAACTGGAAATGTATGTACTTACATATATTATTGTCGGTTTTTTCCTCCTTGGACGGGAACAATGTTTACATCAGCTGCAAAATTTAAATCATTTTGTTTACGTATTCCTTGAGTACAAAACAACATTTAAGTAAATAATTGCCATTTATATATTGGTTTCACTAGACGCTATTGTTTTTATTAAATAAATAAATAAAAATGTTTATTTGTCCAAAATAATGAGTTCCAACAAAGTAATTACAAAATAATGTTGTTTTTTGTTTACAAACGGTACTGGTCCTGTTTATTTTTATTATTATGTGCAATTGGCAAGAATAATTATCTAAAATATGTAAATTGTATGTGACGTGCTTTCACAGTAGATTTTATTCTATAGTCATATTATTAATTACATCAAATAAGGATAAGGCGTTTCTGTCCTATTATGAAGTAATCAAATTTAGTTTGCAAATAAATTATTTGAATTCGAATTTGGTTAGTATCAGTTCTAAAGACTTAAAGAATCATGAAGTCAATTCAAGCTCTGTAACTCCACTTATCAGCCAGCCTCTTACACTTTATATAATTTGTTGTACATTTCAATGCATGTAGGAACTTAATTATATTTTGAGGCAATGCATATGTATGTCGGTCCCCGCACTTCAATATGCATGATATGCTAAAAGGGTAATAAGGTAAAGTTCTTTCGTTGCTTGGGGTAGAAGTTTCTCTCTATCAAATCGAAACCTTTCTACCGAATGTAAGATATATGTATGTATGTCTAGTTTAGAGCAACATTTCCATATGACCGCTTAGTCGTAATACAAGCAATAAAACGCATTTCTTTAACATATCAATACGTTTAAGGTTATAAATATTGTATAACAACATAGGCGTAGCTGGTAGCCATTAATATAGCTTAAAAAACCATTAAATTCTTCATCATTAGAATACTAGTCCTGTCTAACGACACATGTTTCCTATTAATAAAAAGCGAAAGCCGAATACATAAAGCATACGTTTCTATCAATGATTATTCCAATTGCCTAATATTTATAACTTCGCGTCCAAAAAAGCTGTTTTACCGTTGATTTTGATGTCGTCATCGTGTTACATTGGTTTCTATCTTACTACTGTGTTGTCTTTGTTGAGAACGAAAGGACGTAAAGTGAATGTAAATGGGGGAAATTTTGAAGGAGAAAATGCCGGTGAATGGCCTCTGATATTTTGTATAAAGGTCGGGCTAAGGGTATTCTAAAGTTAAATGGGCCTTAAGGCTCAAAGTCTGGGTTGTTTTATTTATGACAGGTATCTATGTAAGGATTAAAACAATAAATATATAAAGTCCCTATATTCCTTTCCGCAAAACAGGTAACAGTACAAAACTTAATCTCTTAATCAGGGCAGGCCTATTCTAACCATGTTTATGGTGAATATTTTGTCATGTGTTAGGCTGACCTTCTAATATTTTATGTTTTTCTATCCTACATTCTTTGTGTTCTTTCTGCAAAGTAAGTTACTATAGAATAATACATTTTCAGTTTCTTTGTAACGTAACAAAATAGCAATCAATTTTGTCTTTGCCGAGTATTTAGTTGTTATCCTGTTAAAGTAGGCGTTTAAAGTACTTGTACAAACACGACTGCGTCTGATTTGGTAAAAACTGCAACCATTTACTTTGCTTAACACATTAATTAAAATAATGGAATCAATTTTTAAGACGTAATTAGCCACCTAACTACGCCTATAAGGAAAGAAAAGGTGGATAAAATTAATCTAGTAACGGCCGGATCGCTACCATTATCGCTTTTGCTACGCCCTACCCCTAAAGGCTTTTAAATATTGTGAAGTATAACACGGTAGCACACCTACCATTCATTTACGGAGATAAGATACAAAATAATTATAGTAACTAGGCTTTAGTTACTGACCGACAATGTTAGTAAAATATTCCGTTGTTACGGCACACTTAAGTCCACTGTAAAATGATTCACTATAGAACTAGTGGTGAATCTGATCATGAGTTAAATGACGAATACAACTTAATTCGACATCGATCTGATCGAACCTATTCAATCAGACAGGATTCTTTTAGTAGCAACAATGTTTAGTAGAATACTCACAAATAATATCCATATATCGAATACCACGTCCTTATAATAGTAAACATTTCTGACTTGACAACTAATTGAGATGCTGAATACATAGATGCTGTGACATTCGGACGATTTTAATATATCATTGTGTGTTCATTCAGCACTCATACAAAAGATGAGACATCATTCATTGTCTTATCTTTATTATATTTGCATTGACCTGTCTTGTTTTAGTCTGAGTATTGGCCTGTTAAAATGAAGGATGACAAGCTATAGTATGCTGAATCGCCAATGCTTAGATACTTGGTGTGCCAAGGATGGATATAATAAGAATGAATATACTAAGGGCCGTTTAAAAGTAGTGAACATAAGAGAAAAGTTGAGAGGTCATCGTTTGTTGTGTTGTAGCCACGTTGTACAAACATTTTTATTTAGTCGTATTTATATCTCACATAACAGGTGGTAATCTAATGTGCTAAACAAGCTTATATAAAACAAAATGTAATATTCGACGTTTCAATGTAGGAGACATCAATGTAGGGGAACCTTGGGGCCTAAGTTCATAAAAAGTTAACTAATAACTGGCATTTGTGAAGTCGTTTAACAAGCAAGAAAAAAAGATGGGGTGACGAGGAGACAATTATCTATTAATGTTGTCTTTTATTTAAGAATTTCATGATAAGTCTCGAAATAACTGCCAATAGGAACGCACTGAAGAACAATAAATACTATGTCAATCCTACATAGGTAGGTATACGAGTAGGAAAATGGTGATAATGACTTTATTATTTCCAATGCCACATTGCATAATAAAGCGAAAGCGTTGTTATTGTTATCAAAGGCAAACATAATAACTACCACAGCGTTTTACTGTATGACGAAGCTGCTATCTTATCGATGAAAGCAATCGGTCATACGCCAAACACCCACACACGACATGAATAACATACACATGTACATATATCTTTGAAGGATTAACAGAGATCTAACTTACCCACATTTACAACACAGGAATTATTCCTAATGTAGGTGACATTGATAAATAAAAATTCGAACGCCTTTGACAAAATTCCGAACAGAGATTGGTTGATCGATTTTCCTGACACAAGAATCTGATAATATTGCACGGGAACCGAACGAAGGTAGTTGCGCAAGCATTCCTGTTTATATACCATAACACCGAACGCGGCAATCAGACTGACGCACTTTAAGCAGTAATATAATATTGTATTACACAATTGTACGTATGCATTTGTGTGTGTGTGTATGTTTTTTTACCGCACACATGCAGCGGAAGGAAGCTTTCAGTTTTATTGTTTCACGATAAACTTTACTTACCTAACAAAATAATTAAAAATTCTCTCGTCCATTATTCAATCAAGCCGGAAGAGTGTTAAGATTGACGGGTTATGTATCGAATGGTGCGTTTGAGCAGGTTTTTTTCTGTAAAAATAAATCATGATCACTTATGCGAGATAAGAACACGACGAATTGGTATTGAGAATAGATTGCTTTACATAATAATTATCTAAGTTCAGTAATGAGTTTCATAACTTAATACATATTATTCTTATTATGTGTATGCAACATATTATATTCATACTCTGTTGAGGATAGATTGACTATGGAACGCTTCGCTGATCAAAGCGCGCATAATATTTTTTTTATTAGTCCCTTGTACTTTACGTTAGCACAGGAGAATGACATGGTTGACTGACAGCAACGACTTTGTTCGACAAACGTTTCAAAATATCTAATTTAAAATAAACTAAAGTAGGTTCCATTATTACATTTGGAATGTTAACATCCGAACTAAATATCTTCTATCGTTAATAGTCTCTTAAGATAGTTTTCCTTAACGGCTTGTTTTCTTTGTGTGGTCTCTAATAACTAAAAATACTAACGGCGCCGCTCTAATTTGTCGAACTAATCTGTCAACTCGTTAATTTTGAGTGTACTCTTGACTAAATATAGAGAATTAAGGTTTTTAATCTTAAGTGGGTGCTACTAGTGTTGAGCAATTTAAAATTCGTGGCAGTTCTATAGATATTTTTATACTTTGATATGTTAAAATACGAAATTATGTCCTAACTGCATTGTTGGCGCAGCGATAGTGCATTCACTATCGCTGCGCCAACAATGCAGTTAGGACATACGACTACTGTCTATGAGATCTCGGTCTCGATTCCCGGTTCGGATAAAGAGTTACTGTCTATCGTTTTAACATTATCATTACTGTCTACCGGGCACAGTTATAGACGCCAAGCCGAAACTGTGCTTTGTAAAAGATATTATTATAAATAAAATGGTGATTGACAAATTATTATTAGATAAACATAATAATAATTTGTCAATCACCATTTTATTTATAATAATATATTTTAAACGTCCTCTGTTTACATGGTACAACTTAGGTCTAAAATTAGGCACATATTACAGGCAACTGTTGTGTTTATCTAGGCAAATTCGCTATTGCAGCTTAGCATATTTATAGCTGTTGCAATAAATATTAAAATACAGGTGACGAGGCTTCTGCAGTCTACCAGACTAGGGCTTGGGGATAAGCTCCAACAGCGAATTTGCCTTATAGGAATAAATACATATATAATCTCACACCTATTTTCTCCAAGGGTTAGGGAGGGCTGTAAACACTTTTTATAGCTATGGTTTTAGGTCCCACGTCCACTTGTTCATCATATCATACCACTAACAAGTGGTTCGTGGACGTACAGTCAGCCTCATAAGTCGATCAACACTCCCGAGATTTTGAAATGGTCTATCATTTACAATAGTGGTAATTTATCATCTTTTTCTTAACAGTTAAAATATAGTTATTTTAGTCACAATTTATTACTATTAGAAAATAATAAGTAGATATTAATTCATAAAATACTGTTACATAATTGGGTAATGTTCAGCGACTTATGTAGCTGACCGTACCACATGTTAGTGGTATGATGCAAGTCTGCCAAACTTCTTGGGGACCGTTATGTTAATGATTGTTATTTATGTAATACCTGATTCTTATTAGCAATAAAATTGTGAATCTGTAGTTGACGCTTTTGTTATTTATAGAAAGACTAGATATTGCACGCGGCTCCGCTTGCGTAAATGTTGGTTATGTGAATTTTCTTTCCATCGAGCACATTACTTTTTCTGGATAGTTAGATTAGATCACCCATGACCTTTTTTGTATCCCTGACAAAGTGTATGCGAATTTTTGTCATGTTCGGTAGAGTAGTTAAGGCGTGAAAGTGTAACAAACAAATAAATAAACTCACAATCGCATTTATAATATTAGTTTATAGATTTTGCCCGCGGCTTCGCTCGCGTAAATGTAGGTTAGGTTAGATTAATAACAGTACTTTTTCTGGATGAAAGGAACCCTATGTTCTTTTCTGTATCTCTGACAACGTGTTTGAGAAATTTCATGATGATCGGTCAAGTAGTTAGGCGTGAAAGCGTAACAAACAACTCACATTCGCGTCTATAATATTACTTAGGATTCTTTTATTTTCCTTGATCCTGATAGGTAGGATAGGTATGTCTAACATTATAATATAGAAGAAAGCATTTACGTAACGTATTAATCAACTTTCTTCAAATTAACCTATTGTTGATTCTTATGTGAAAGTTCGACGATACATTTCTTCAATGTCTCGCGAAAAAGTAGTTTCTACATGTGTATTTGTTAGACATAACATTTTACGTCCATATTATGTAAGCACATAAACTGCTTAGTTTTATTGCACTGATTTCCGATAGTGGCCAGACTTACCTACTCAGAAAGTTTAAACTCTTTGTAAAGTTGCACCTGCTTTGTATATACATTCCTAAAGAAACAATTAATTGTTGATACTATCTCTATGTCTCTAAATCACAGGAGACACAGGTTAACAGATTCAGATAACATTAATAATTGCACGTGGTCGCCTCGATACTGTGATAAGCCCGACTGTTGTGGGTTCAAATCCCACTCGGTACAAAAATTGTGATGTCCTCAAGTCCAGACTCGAAACAATGAATAACAAAATTAGTTAATCCACGTGGTTACCGAGATTCTCTTTGTCTTCTTCGCTACTTTTCTCTGTTTCAGCCACGTTTATTACTGCTTCGCTGCCATGGCTCGTAGCGTGATGTTATAAAGCCTATTAAAGAATTATTAAAATAGTTTCCTACTGCTCTATGAGTTCATCCATTACAAAAAAAACCTTTACTCTCTAGTTTTTACATATACCTACCTACTTATGTTAATACAAATGCTACATATTTAAATTGGGTTCGTTAAAAGTCCAATTAGGCGATTATATAACGATGCATAATGCAATCATAGACTCATTAATCATGTATGATTAATGAGTCTATGTTTGCATATATTTTATACACAAATCTATATCTATTTAATCATGTATAAAAATATCCCGCATGTTTGTATCCGCAAAACTAAAAATAGTGGACGAATCAACTCATTTTTACACGACATTTCTTTTCTGTATAAAAGTGTTTTTATACACTAGTAGATTTAAGTCAGTAAAAGTATTTTTTCCTGCATGTCCTTTTGTCTGCGTGAAAAGTCTTTTTCTGTTCCCCTGACAACGTGTATGCAATTTCATAATGATCGATTTAGTAGTTATGGCGTGCAAGAGTAACATACATACATACATAGATTCACGCCTGTTTCCCAGAGGGGTAGGCAGAGACTACGGATTTCCATTTGCTACGATCCTGACACAAGAGTAACAAACAAACAAACTGACATTCGCATTTTTAATATTAGTTAGGATTTATCTCGAAGTTTCCTTGAAAACGGGCATTTGAAAATATCAGACAAAGCTACAGCGATACATAGCTGGGTTTTGATAGTATGTAATATAATTCTCTTTATTTGTAAACCGTCAAATCAATTGCACCATAGATATCTATAACCATTAAAAAATTTGGAGCCAAAGATATTCACTCTCTCATCGTTGCCATAGCTTTATGGTATCTGTTAAATCAGTCGAGCAGTACGTACGGGCATCACTCGTCACGGCCATTATACCGTCATGGTGTTTTGTTTTCCATGCCTCCATAGAAGCAGCAGCTGTCCTACAGTATTTATAACTAATGTTAAAATAGTATGGGGAAGTACGGTTTGATGTCTTCGAGGATATGGTGTACGGAAGATGGTGTTTGTGAAAGTGCTTTGTTGTTTGATAAGTGGGCCGATGTATTATAAGTATTGAAAGGAAGTTTTTTAATGTCGTCCTGTGTAAGTATGGTTTGTTTTCATTTCTATTTCTTGCTGTGGGTGATGCTTGATATAAAATCGTTATAAATTGATGCTGCAATGAGTGTGAATGTGACTGCTGTGAATGAGGTTTTAGTTTCGATTTCCAGACTGAGCAAAGTGATATTGAGTTTTTCTGTCAAGCAGTTGTCAGTAGCACGGAACTTGTGTTTTCTATGCTCGGCAAACGTCAACAGGCTCGCTTCCTATTAAGAGGACTCTAAAAACATAGGTAATTAACCTTTGCCTTTTCTTTAGAGGATAAAGGCGTGATATTGATGCAAATCAGAGGAAATACAAGTATCTTATAAATTATTACTGCAATGGCGATGACGCGGGCGCCTCGCACTCTTAACCTTGTAGCATAGGAGATGGACATTTTTGTTTGTACACGAAGTGAATTCACAAGGATAACATTATAATTATGTAATAAGTTTTAGAAAATAAGTTGTTATTATAGGGTTTGCTGTACTATTGCATTGTGTTTTGCCTGTAATAATAGTTGTAAGTGATGATTATATAAATAAATAAATCTTTGTTTTCTAAAACGATAACTAGTGTTCGCAGTTACACATTATCGGTACTAGTTGAAGTCGGCAAAACTAAGTTAAACGCTGGTTATAGGAGTGGATTGTTGATTAGTGGGCACGCTCACTGTTTATAGGCTTACAGCCACTGCAATTGTTGACTACCTGTGCTGTCTACTATTAGTATAGATAGTATACTATAGCTGATATTACCAACTCACCACTACACGTGTACACAATGAAGGTGTAGTAGGTGTGTAGGTATGTATTTATATATACGAGGGTAGACAGCTTTTACGTCGTCCATCGATTAGAAGCTGCATCAGAAGCCTAATAAAATTAAAACTGAAGGCGCCGGCTAACCCATCACCCCCTCGGTCCATTCGTTCCTTCCTTTCGTCCCCTCCCCCCCTCTCCTTTCCCTTGCCTCTTTTATGTATGCTACGATAACTGCTTATCATCAAGCATTAGACCGTGTTTGTTTGCTACGTTCAGTAGACAGTATGCTGGTTTACGGTAGGCAGTGACTTGGTTGTATTTTTTTGGAATTGCTGCTAATGAGTTTAGTTAGCTGCGTTTTAAAAATTTTAATTACTGAATTGGAAAACCTATATTTATAGATACGAGTATTCGCCCCGTGGTCGAAATTTGTACATAAATCATTGATTATGTATGGTAAACATAAATCAGAATGTATAAACTAACATTGTTCTGACATTTAATAAAGCTGTTTCCAATGTTGTTTGATAATACTACAGCTTGTCAATATTTACTAAACATAAAAATAAATGAAACTGGTTGACAAACGAAGAAGAAGAATTGTACTGAACTACTTTGGATTTGCTTATTAATATATAGATATACATACGTAGATAGCACTGTTAAGAACAGAATATTGAATAAGTAAAAACTAGTTAAAGGCAAAACTAAAGGGTCTAATACTCGGCGACAATATCTTTACTATTAGTGAGGTCCATTCCGGCGGTGTAGTCGATCCATACATCGCACTTACTTATTAAGTTTAATCCTTCTCCTTCCTTCACCCTTAGCCTTTATTATTCCCAAGTCACTTGGGGTCGGCTTTTCTAGTCTAACCGGATTTGACTGGATACAGTTTTTACACGGAGCGGCTGCCACCTGACCTCCGCAACCCGAAGGCTAACGATACCCTAAGGTTAATTAAACTTAATAAGGTTAATTAATACCCTTATTAAGTTTCATTGACATAAAATATATGTAATTGTTAACGAGCGTATCTCGCCAACACGCTGTGTAGCTTGGCGAGGATATTTCTATGTGTACTATTATAAACATAGAGCTAAATAAATGATATCTAAAAAAACTCTGCTGCAGCAAAACAACAGTCTGTGTTGTTTTGCAGAGAATCTGAATGACACAGTTGAAAGGGTTTATATTATTTATTAAAACTATATGCATATTACTCCCGCTTAGTATGTGTATTATGTATATAATACACATACTAAGCGAGAGTATACGTATAGAAGATAATTTAATGCGGTATGTTATAGATACATATCAGTAAAAGGTGTGGATGTGCGTGGGCGTCATTAGAATGGTCGACACTAAACACAATACATTATTTATAGCCAAACTCAATTTATACATAGTTTTATTAACTGCTTTTGTTGTGAGAGATATTAAAATATGTTGTTGTTTGTCAGATAATTTATTGGTTAAGAAAACTTAGTGTTGGAATCTGCTACATATGGTAAAAGGAATGTTAGAATTGTAAGTGAGAAAGAAGTTAGCTGTGTTCTTATGCATATATCTGGTCTTAATTAAATTTTTTGGCAGGCTATTATCATGAAGACCTTATTGTTGTATTCTAATATTATTAATCTTATTATTTAGTACCTCAACAGTTTTTGATATAAATACGTTTTTATTATACCGTCTAGCAGTTCGTTAGTTGTAAAAACATGTGCCATATTAGTTTTGAGTAGTCATGTTGTCTGTTTAAAATCGGGTATTAGTAAAATTTTGACATCAGAACGATCAAGAGCTTTACCTACAAGAATTAATATAATCCTGTCTTGCGTATACTTACGTAACCGAATATTTGCCTTATTTAGTAAGTTATCATATTGCGTTAAATTATAAATGAGATGCAAGTAGATTTCTGCTTTTATAATATTTCTTATTTTACCTATCTTTTATATGCCGACATGATTTTGATCAATAATAAGTTGCCGAGATACACCATGACAGTAACAGTTCGTGATTTTCGGACAATGTCCCAATAATTATGTTCCGGCACGGTTTGTCGTTCCAAATGATATTCCGCTACGGGATGTGATAATATGCAGTCGTATTTCGTAAGTAAAGCTCGAACAAATAGTACAGTTTTGTATAAGAACAAAAATATTTACTTAGTTTTACATAATATCATATACCAATGATAAGTTAGTACATACCACAACAACACAGAAACTGCATGGTCCTTTGATTCCATTACACAAGCGAACATCAGATCCATTCACGCTTACGTACCCACATTCCCTCTGAAGTTTTCCTTTCCACAAGCATTTTCCTCCACATACTGCCTCGTAGTGATTATGTGATATGCGAAACGCGTCCGTATTGTATGCCATATAGGGTGCAAATGGGTTAACAGCCGCCCATGGGTTTCACACAGCGATGCACACATATTAGTGCAAACACATGTCCGGTAGTGTAAAGCTGCTAGATGTGACTTGTAATAGAAATATTTTATATTTATTTCATGAAAGTTTTTGATTTATAATAATATTAATTTTATTGTTACCTGTGTTTTATGTCCGTGTTTTAACCCTTTGACCGCCACGTCAAAAAAGTAAAAGCGTGCTCTCGGCGCCAAGCTACAATTTCATCCGTTATTCCTTCATAGTGAATCTTGTGCTAATATGGATGAAATAAATAGTAAGCATTTCACATAATATAAATTGTGATGAGTCTTGCTGCATAATTAACAACACAAATAAGAAAAGCAATCCTTTTTTATAAGATTTATTAGCGTTTCAAATTCTGTTATGTAGTCGTGACCTTGGCGTGCTGGTCACATCCTGCTTTGTCATGTATACATGACTGTAGCGGGCAAAAGGTTTCAGAGCACAATTTTTTTTCACAGCCGTTTTATCTCTAGCAAACCGTACAGCGGGCGAATTTTGGGCGAAATTTTTCAATAATAGCAACTATGACCTATTGAGGATATTTTGGGCTACTAGGATGCGCGCAATGATGTATCCAGTAGAACACTGCGGCTCATACATGTAACTTTGCAACTATCAAAACATACTAGCCCAGGGTGGTGGTGGAATAAATTCGTATGCTTAGTAGTGGCACACCTAATAAACAGTGTTGACATTATTATTGTATTATATCTTCAATGAAAGCTGTGATATATGGGGCTTGCTTCTCCCAAAATATCGTAACTCATGGTCTGAACGTCATGCCAATGTGGTGGATTTTCTTTTACACATATTGCATAATATGGATGTTGTCATTCAGCTCTATTTTTGGCTGTGAAATGTAATAAGTAGCAGAGTAATTTACATAGGTACACCAAACTTTCACTGTGAAGATTTCATTTCGGTGTTTAAACGTTCTTGTGTTAATAAAACCAATCAGAACACAAAATACTGGCGTCTCATTAGATTCATTTTCATATATTTACATATGATATAAAATCTCATTTTCTTTTCTTAATATAATATTAACAAGAAATATATTACGCATTTATATTATACGTTAATACCTTTTTATATATTGTTACAATTATAAAGCCTTTTTATTTAGTAAAATTTGGACGAAATCATTTACAGTAATGTCTTGTTATAGTATATACCTAAACTATTATTAAGAAAAATAATATAAATGTTTTAACGGCAAAAAACGTGTCCGTGACTTAATTTATTATTCTTGTTAGAAGCTCTACCAAAGCCTTTTAATGACCTTGTCTCTACCAAACTCAAAATTAGCGAACCTAGCGGCAACTTCCAATTACAACTTTTAATATTCATAAGTTTTCTTTCTTCGCGTCTTTAATGAATAAGTATATTATTTTCACTTTTGATGACACATCCAGATACAGCTATAAAATATTATTAATGTGAACAATATACCATTATTATATCGTTGGCGCGGCGTGTCGAAATCACGGCCACGCCTTATGGGGCTAACTGGGCTATAATGGGCAGTGCTGTATGAAAAATATTGATGGTACTCCTATGTTCCATTGAAAACAAAACCGTCTACAATGTAAGAGCCGTGTACTAGTGAGGCTTAACTATAGTCTCTATACGAATACAAGAATTAGAAAACTCATAGAAACGGTATCCCAAAAAGCGGCAAATCAATATGGTTTAAATCTGTTTCAAAATTGTTACTATATAATATGTTAGTTTTAATCACAAAAAAAATCTATGATATTTTGTATAATATAATAACACAAATATTTTTATGAACAATTTGTAATCGATACACAAAAAGGACAAATAATAGACGCATTCCTAAATAAAATAATTTATTGTATATTATTATTAACAATAGATCGTATTATATTACATTGTCTTATTATTAAATACTTTCTTTTCAACAAATTTCTTTAGAATTTGCATAGTAAAGGGTAAAGCAATATGTTTATATGTAATGCTAAATATGGCGATAATCATTTAGAAAATTAGTATATCTCGACTTATTTATTAATATGATTTAGATATTGTATTGACAAGAAAGGATTAAAGCCCATCTAAAAGTTTTTGCAATTAACAACTCATATCTGCGAGATGTTGCAGCCATTATACATTTTACAATCGTAATGCGTAACTTGCAATGCTAATATATTTATTTATATTAATATACTTACAACCATATACATTTTACTTATATCAATATAAAATTTTAATACCGGTCTTATTTGGTAAACAAACAATTAATTATAAAAATCATTCGGTTACTGCTTTCAGACTATATTCGATGTCTAACAAAGAGCGATGACAAAATGGATGTCTCTTTGTATTGTTCCTAACTACCAGTACACCATACTTATTTACTAAATAAGACATAAGAAAATGTACCATACGTTAGTTCACGACCAAATAAATAATGTTTAACACATGTATCTAATATTACTAGCTGTGCCCACGGTTTCAACCGCGTTTATGATTACTGCGCCGCTCCCGTGGTAGCATGATGTTATATATTACATAGCCTCTACTTTCCTCGATAAATAGACTATCCAACACTAAAAGAATTTTTCAATTCAAACCCGTAGTTCCTGAGATTAGCGCGTTTGACCAAACAAACAAACTCTTCAGCTTTATAATATTGGTATAGATGAGGTGTGAATGTGTATAGCTATATGTTCAAATGAATAATTGTAGGTTTCCACAGTACTTCTGACATCAAGCTCACAGGCCATTACAACGAACTACGCAATACCAAGGGAAATAATAGATGGGTCAATATTAGTAGTATAATTATATACCATATCTTATTTTATCTTATCTTATGTGGGGGCCAGTCAGTGGGATCTTTTGTGTCCACACTCGCCCAATAACAAACTGCCATAGATGTTCATGGCAGCCGGGACCGACAGGTGCTCTCCGACGCACGGAACAGGCGATAATTGTCAATCAATACGCACATAATTTCGAAAAGTCATATATCTTCCGAATGTCAGATGTGCGCGACGTGGGTTCGAACCCGAGACCCGCTGCATTACAGTCTGTTGGTCTCCCCACTGAGCTATCGCTGCTCTATTATACACCATAACTCATAGCTTGGATTATAGATAAGATTAAACTTTGTGTTATGATGATTATTATTAAGTTTACTCTAAACGGCTATATTATGTATAATTTTATAAATATTTAACAGTTATATTTCTTAGTTGTCTGCTAACCCGTATTGTGCATGCCTGTTGAACTATGCCCTATCCCTTCTCACATTGTGAAAAGGCCCGTGTCCAGTCGTGCGACTGTTAGTATACAGGGCTGATGTTATCATTACATATATAGTCTAACGTACATATACAAAGAAAGAAAGAAAGAAATCATTCTTTATTGCCACAAAGAAATATGATTACATATTTTTCTTACAAAATATCAACATAATAATAAAAAGACAATTAAATAAAGAGTTCGTACGTAAAAAATAGACACATATTATGCTATTGTGGCAACAAATGGTCTCCATTCAGCATTGATGTTGCGATGAAACTGACGTGATATTGCAACGCTGATTTTCAATGCAGACCACCGTTACGCACGGACGTAAAGCCAGCTGCATATACCTGAAGTAGTGCTTTGGGGATATTAAATACTGATGAGGATGGGATGTAAAACAAGCTCACTTGATTGTCACTTTATTGACGTTATATAAACAAATACTTGCAATGCCATCTAGCGCAGTCTGAAGAATATTAAATATGATTTACTTTTGGCCATGTTTTCCTTAAAATGGTCTACGCTATAATAGTTTGCGATTCCTTTACTCTAAAAGCAATACACTTTTTTATACAACTCCCATACTTGGAATTAATCCTGTGTCGCTTGGGACTGTACAAACATTAAAACAACGGACACAAATCACCCAGACTCGGAACGACTTCTTTTTTTCGTGTGGTTAGTGGCTCGCCCGTAGGCCTCTGACATGGCTTAACGGCTTAACGACTGCTGTCAATTTGACAACAACCGGACCGACTTTCTACGCGCCCTCCGAAGCACAGAGACGCTCAGATGAAATACCACTAAACGATCACCCGTCTATAGACTGACCGCACCCAACGTTACTTAACCTCGCTATTCGTTTACCGATCAGTGAGTGCAACTGAACACTCGGCGTGGTGGATAAAACCGCTACACCATTCGTGCAGTCGAATTATGTAGTTCTTTATTAACACGAAGAAAGGACACAGCACACTGTCATTGCTACCATTACGTAATGTAAGCAAAAAGTATATTATCCTAGTTACATTTATTACATACTGTTTTCATGTTGTTACGTTGTTTGTGTAGTAGTTATAGGCGCAACAGCTGATCGAGAAATTTCGAGTTAATTTCCTGGGTTAGACAGCGTAGATATGTCAGGAAATTGTTAGTACCAGCCCGGAATCTGGCAACGTGCCGAGTAGATAGTAATATAGGATGGCTAAACGGACAAATCTAGCCTTACGAAGCTAGACCTCATTGATATGTTACAACAGTGTCGATAGTATAGTTATTACGCTCTGATTGCCCCGGTGTAGGTACTTGCGAGTACAGGGTTCGATTGCCAGCTTTATTTCACGTGAACTCTACGTCTTGAACTATGTCAATGCAATTTTTATCTTCTTTTATTTTATCTACGCTAATATTATAAAGAGGAAAGATTTAATTTTCGTTTGTTTGTAAGGATTTAAGTCAAAAACTATACTTCAGATTAAATAATTAATTCACCATTAGAAAGCTATATTATCACCGAGTAACATAGGCTATATTTTATTTAAAAAAGTACTGTTACTAACATAACCCAACTAACCAACTTTTACGCGAGAGAAGCCGCGCGTAAAATCACGTATTAAAAATTAAATGCCAGGAAATGATAAATTATTTATATGGTTATATAGATTATCGACCTTGACTTTGATTGTCGAGTCGGGCACTGTTAGTTATAGCAGCGAGGAGTCCACTGTGTTCAGCTAGCGGCAATAGACTCGGCTATAATGTGGGTCCATAAATAGCTGGCGAAATATGGGGGTCATTCACCCTGTCTAAGTGTCTACTTGAGCACATAGGTACAATAATTGAAGCGGCGGTATCCCAATGGATAAGGTATCAACCTTGCGTTCGAGAGGTCGTGGGTTCGAATTCCACCCATGGCACTACTGACGTGAACCCACTCTTAATACAAGCATTCGAGCTTAGCTGGAGGGGTTAACAACAATACTAGTAATTTGCAACTCAACTTGCTAGAAAATTTAAAATAAATAAAACCTATGTATGTATGTTATTGCTCTGAAATTTATTCCTATAATATAAAAGTAAGCTTATGCTGAATCTCAGTCCGATTAAGATAACAGATAGAGATATCGATTGGAACGTTCGATTAGATCCCGTATATCGATCATGAGATAATCAAAGAGAAAGTAAATCGATAATCGTGGTCTGATCGATTATCCGATCTATGTAGATTGTATTATATATTTCCTTTAGGAACAACTGCTCAATTTATAAACTTAATACAAAGAAGCGTTGTTTTTAATCTATAACTATTTCTAGTTATTATAACATATTATGTAGCTCTCACAAGCTTTTATTCAGAAAAGAGTTTAAGATATGGTCAATTTTGACACCCAGATGTGAGAATAGCACGAGTCAAATCAGATGTAAGACCAACGGTTTACGCGCTTGCCCAAGCACGGGGTGTTCAACAGCGCCTAGATCCTACAACCAGGTTGCTATTGAGAATTTCGTAACTTAATAACTCAATTATTTTTTGCTGGCCTGACCAGGGATTCGAACCCGAGACCTTATGCACAGCAGTCGCAATCACTACCCCTACGCACATCAACGCAGTTCAAGTACATTCTTATTGCAGGGTAAGAGCGGGATGACGTCACACGAATGCTCCTTGTTAGACTTAGTATATTTCCAATTGTTCAACATACTTACATTAGTCATCTTATGCCATATTAAGAACTGCCTGAACTGCCCATTACAGACAACATAAACAAATGCATATTAATGCGGAAGAGATGCTGTAATAGTAATAAACACGTCGATAGTATTTAGGTAAGTAGTATATATAATACCGATGACGTCACACAGCCGGACGTAGGCTTGACTGCATTGGCAAGTTTCTAGTCGTTTGATTCTGTGTGCATAAATACCTGTCCAGGTTTCGATTCGGACCTTTGTCATGAGCTTACACTTGAGCTTAAAGCCCTAGGGTTTCGACCCAAAGTTTCTCAATTGATCGTAAGTGTAAGTGTTATCTCGAGCAGCGATAGCTCAGTGGGGAGACCAACAGACTGCAATGCAAAGGGTCTCGGGTTCGAACCCACGTCACGCACCTCTGACTTTCGGAAGTTATATGACTTTTCGAAATTATGTGCGTATTGATTGACAATTATCGCGTGCTGCGTGCCTCGGAGAGCACGTTAAGCCGTCGGTCCCGGCTGCCATGAACATCTATGGCAGTCGTTATTGGGAGAGTGTCGACACAAAAGATCCCACTGGGTCGAAGTGTCGCCGGTCTGCACTTACTGGCCCCCACATAAGATAAGTGTTATCTCATACTTTCCTTAGGTTTTTGTACAGTAGAGAAGGTATGAGGGGTACTCATGGTGAGTGGTTACCGTAACCTATTGTAGGTACATACAATTAGGTCCTGTCTAACTATTCCGGGGACACGACGGCGGCCGCGCGGGGCTATCGCTTACACTTGCACGTGTAGAGTATACAATAGTAATTCGTTAGCAGAGTCGCTTCATCACTTGGGACGTCAGAAATATCACACGCGTAGCCGACCTTGGTGAAATATTAAAATCTTTCCCATTAAGTGAAATGCTGTATCAATATACTAATACGTTGGTTTTCTGTAAGAGGTGGTATTGCTCCTGGAGATTTGGCTTATACGTAATTAAGTACTGTCACTGAATAACTGGTAACAAGCAAGCTTTTCCACTAAAACAGAGGACAAATCAAAAGACAAATACTTTTTTGGATAAAGGCTTAAAAACCAAAATATCATTACATTATTAATCCATATTCATAGTTGGTCAGACACTCAATAAACTGCAATACATTTGGCAATATTAAAAGGCATATAATCTATACTTATATTATAAAGCTGAAGAGTTTGTTTGCTTGAACTCGCTAATCTCAAGAACTACTGGTTCGAATTGAATAATTTAGTGTTGGATAGATTATTTATCGAGGAAGGCTATAGGCTATATAACATCACGCTACGATCCACGGGAGCGGCACAGTAACTTTTAAAGCGGGTGAAACCGCGGGCACAGCTAGTACAAAATATATATGAATGCATTTAGGTTATGCGTGAGGTAAGATTCAATAACAGTATGTCAATATAATTTCGGTAATACATACTTTAGTACTAGGCTGGTGACATCATGCGATTGGATTAGAAACATATGCTGTGGCCAATATAAACCAGTACAGCCAACTGTATTGCAGAGCTTGTGCTATATTTGCGCCCAGGCTTTAATTTTCGGGTCAGAGTAACAGTTATTGGATTTTTCTTTAAGCAATTTCTTATTAGCAGCATGAAGACAGAGCTAGTGCTATATTTGTGGCTAATAGGCAGGTTTCAATTTTGTTTCGAACAAATAATTATTAGATTTTTCAGTTTTTTTGACTAGCAACCAAGCTGAAGTCTGGGAACGTAACCGGCACATGATAAAGAGGCAAAATGTGAGTTACAAGCCCGTTCGCCCCTCAAGGTTCGCCCCCTAGTAGGTATTTGTTAGGTTTCTTCTTAAATCCACCCAAAAATAGGACGACTTAATGAAAGGGGCGAAAGTCAAGGGGCGTACGGGCTCGTAGCCAAAATGTGGATGTAATAATAAACTTAAATTTTGCCAGCAGCTAGATATGTATACCTATGCGTGAGGTAAGTCATATATGTATAATACTGGCCTTGTTAATAAATTGTGCCACTTCTGCCCATGGCCTAATCCATGTCATATTAAAAAGAGGCTTGCTCAATATGAGGAGGATTAGGCCATCGTAAAGATTATCGCCTAATCTTCCTCGTATTGAGCAAGACTTCTTGTAGACCAGTGCTGGTTGCTACTGTTCACATATCTTTGCGTACATTTTGGAGACTGTAGGTTTCCTCACGATGCTTTCCTTCGGCGCTAAAGCAAGCTATAATTACTTATTAAATGCATAATACTTCGAATCTTCAATAAATGTACGTGCCCTTAAAAACTCAAGAGCCAGTGCTCTTACACTTGACATTTTGACTACGCAGCAGTCCGCGTAGTCAAAATTTCCTCCCGCTAGACTATCTTTTTTACTTTAATCTTTATTATAATCCAACTATTGCCTATGGCTTCGCTCGTTAGGGAACAGTACATTTTCTCTGAATAAAAGGTACCTTATATCCTTTACTGTAGGTACTTACCTCTTACAAATTAGATTATTTGTCTATATTCATACTATATTCAACCAAACAAGAAATAAATCCAAAGAGTTAAGCAATAATAACGCATATATCACAAATACATGCATTCAGGTTATGCGAGAGCTTGCGATGCTGTAATCATAATAAATACATCAATACGATTTGGATATTAAGTGCATAGGTCAGTAGTAGGCCGGTGACATCATGCGATCGGATTGTGGCTACATCGAGCCGTGGCCGATACAATTGTGTCGCGGAGGAGATTGGGTTTAGTACGTTTTAAGTACATTAGGATCGTATAGTTGAGCGTATGATTGAGAACACGGTACGTTTCGTCAAGAATATACCATACATATTAAACACATACCTAACTAAATACATGTAATTTCTACCAGATGATCATCTCGTGCATCAACATTGTACAGTCGGGGGAGGCTGGTCATCTGTCATACAGGTCTACCTAGTACAGAGACCAGTCTCTCGCACAGTTTTTACTGACTACTTGTTAAATAATTTACATTTAAGTCATCTGATTGTTGTAACAATTTCTGTGTGAGAGAGAAATAAATGATGATGATTATTATTATTATTATTATTATTATTAAGAATGTCCAAAAATAATGTACTAATAAGATTTTGTATGTTGCTTATTATTCTATTCTACTAATATAATAAGTTTGTGAAGGTGTTTGCATGTTTGTTACGATTTCTTATTTTATTTTATTAAGGACAACAAACAGTAGTGTAATAATATAGTACAGTTTGAGTATTATAGGTAGAAATACACTATACACGACATAATCCACAGAATACAATAAATTAGCACACATTTAGACCGTGCCCGGCGTAGTTATTACGTTGCTTTATATGCCGGCAATATGCTCTGTGAGATTCACGCGGGCGAAGTCACGTGTAGACATTAGACCTTAAGCTCAAGTCCTGTGGGTCCTCTCTATAATATTTATGGAGAGAACTCTCAGCCATCTAATAAATAGGTTATGAAATTAAATGAGAAATGGCTGCTTTGTTGGTTTTATAGCATAAGTAAGCACTTAGGTTTGAGATTGATTATGAGGTTTGATGCTTTGAGTCGGGTAAAATGAAATTTGGTTTTAGTTAGGAATTTCACAGTAGCAAACTCGATTTCTACCAGTAGGTACCCGGTATATGGCAAAAGCGCGTTTCCTTTAAGGTGGTACTTATAATATAATGATACCAGCCCTGTATTAAACTGTCCCACTGCTGGGCACGGGCCTCTTCTTACTGTGAGAAGGGTTGGGCCATGGTCTCCACGCTGGCCTAGTGTGGATTAGCAGACTTCACATATCTCTGAGAACATTATGGAGAACTCTCCGACATGCAGGTTTCTTCACGATGTTTTCGTTCACCGTTAAAGCAAGCGATAATTAACAATTTAATCACATATAACGTCGAAAAGTCAGAGTTGCGCGCCTTGGGTACGAACTTGAGACCTCTGCGTGGCTGTCCAACGGTTTCCCACTAGGCTATCGCTACTTATAATGTAGTACTAGTAATATAGCTAGAGAAATGTGGGTGTAACATATCTCTACCTATTTCTTTGGGTAGTAGGCATAATATCATAGACTCGCACCTATCAAACTATGAAATTATGTACATATTTGATGAGAAATACGTTAATTAAAACATAACTAATCAATATCTTACGTAATTTATTTTATAATACTACGCCAATGCCAATACACTAATGCTGTATATTTGAACCCGTATACGTTCAGTCGTTTGTTAAATCCACCAATGGTTATTGCATAAAGTGTCCGTTGTTTCGATGTACCTATAGAAAACCCTGCGACACAATTATCACTTCTATCATAAGAATTGTCATTTTACGTTTCAAATGACTACATTACCAAAAGTACAAATATCATCGTCATCATCATCATTTCAGCCTATTGCAGTCCACTGCTGGACATAAGCCTCCCCCAGGGTGCGCCACAAGGCCCGATCTCCCGTACAAATATAAAAAAATAAAAATTAAATGTATATGACAATCAGTTGAACCGCTTATAAGAAAAGCTAATAAAATAAACAAACACAACTTTCATAAACATTTGTACGATATTTACATTATGAGAGATAAATATCTTTACTGCAGTAGCAGAAACTACCTAAACATCGACCAATTAAGCATAAAGGTACAATTCCAAGGTGGGCTGCAGACTGCAACCGCAAGCGACACTGCGGCTAGCGTCTGCGGTTGACCGCAGTGCTGTCTGCGGTCGCGGTTGCTTTTATTCCAAGCGCGGCCGCATGCAGCTGCTGCACAATCTATAAAACCATGCCTCAGTCACTCCAGTACCTTCGTGCAAGACAGAATGTCGGACAACGCTACCGATAGTTTACTAATGTGTCTTTTGTTAGAAGAGTAAGATGATGACGACTTGTTGTTGACTCTCTGCGGTTCACGATAGCACTGGCGCTGCAGTCTGCGGTCGCTGCGCGCCGCGACTGCAGGCCAGTGTTGCCGCGCCCGGAATCAATTTCATAGAGATTATAGAAACAAGTGGTATCGCTTGCAGTTTGCGGTGTGCAGTCCATCTCGGAATTGTACCTTAATAAAGCTTAACTTATGCTTTATATATTATAGAAGAGATGTCCGAAACTCATTTAAATGTAAATATAACGATCCAATACTATGCTTATCACGCAGTCATTAACATATTGATCGACATATTAATTATACTCGCCTCATAACGCCCTGATGGCTTCCAAATCGTTTTTAGATAGATACAGTTTTGACTAAACATAATATGTGATGCATAAAACGAAATCTAGAAACATACCTATATTAGAACGAAATCAATAATATTTTATAAAATGTTTGTTCTCTATGTGTTCCTAACCATTGATCAGACTGTAATGAAACTTTGATATTTCTGATAATGTAATTCTGAGGAAGCCTGCGAGGGTTTTGAAGATCCAAAAAATCTAATATTATAAAAGGGATAGATTCGTATTTTTGTTTGTCATGAACAAACTCAAAAACTACTGAACCGATTTCAACAATTTCATTTAGGAGCTACTTTATCTTGATGTAATATAGTCTTTATAACATCACGCTACGCAACATGGGAGCAGAGCAGTAATTTTAAACGTGGGTGAAACCACGGCAGACGGATAATGTCTGTATATTTTGAGTAAAATTCACCTTTGCATTGGCAAAGGTGACTCTCTCAGTCAGCTTTCAATAACCAAATGTGGTTAGGGTACGAACGAGCCAATTTGTTAAGAGATTAACCACACTTATTATAAAAACCGTGTTTTAGGGTCTTTATTAGTTACGGCGTATAGGTTTACCAGTTTTATACTTTAACTCATTAATTAGTTGGAAATAAGAGGCGATGGATTATTTTATGGCGTGTTGCACAAGAGATTAGGTAAAGATTATTTAGGAGTAATAGAAAAGATGACCTGTTGTCCTTGCCAATGAATCTTATAAATATTGTTCTCAAGTACAGATTCTCGTACCTACTTAAACTAACGTCTATTCCCTATCTAGGTAATACTCCTTAATATACTTATAGGATAGTATTGATTAACTAATACCCGCACAAGTACTGCGCAGGTCGATAAATCTCCGTGACCAAACAATGTGAGCAGAGGGACCCCAAATAAATGATGACTGAGTGTGCACTGTTTGCTCAGCCAAGTGAACAATCCATTAATCCATGCTCCCGGATTTACATCGGTGTTAGTAAATGTAAAAGCCTGCCTGACCATTCCGCCATTCTGATAGGTATTGCGGCTGTTTGTATAGGGTGACTGCGATAGTCACGCTATACAGCGTGTAACTGAGAGGTGTAGTCATATGTAAGGATCGTAACAAAGACACGACTAAGACCTGATAATTTAAAAATATTATATATTTATTACTCATAATCCTTATGTCCATTTTCGCAGTATTATCAAGATTGTTCCTTAAGGACAATTCATATCAGTAGATCTTTCTAAAAAAATATTTGACGATATAAGCTATATTTCCGTCCGTATTATTAATTCTTAAGAGGTTTGTCTATAAGACAATTCTTGCATTTTGATGTAAATGAAGAGATTTTCCTTACACATGGGTTCGGCAATACAGCCACCAGATATGACCCTTAGCTATAGATACATATATAGGCGTAAGTCTATGTACTGTCTGCACGTTTATAATATATATACACATGTATGTATAAACGTGTCATCGTAGTCAACAAACGTAGTATGACATGATGGTAGGTCGATGAGGTGATTTCTGATGAATTTGATGCATACAAAAGAGTTTTATTATCTTTGGTAGCATGTAATTTACGCAGAAGCGCATCAACGAAATTATGTTTTTTTAGTCAGGGAAATTTTAAAATACATGACATAGGATGACAATACTATATTTAGTCTATTTTTAATTCGTCAAGACAGGAACAAATTTTCTTACTTTTCTCTACAGATGTATACCTAAGATATTCATCAACATTTTGTTATGCATCTTCAATAACGCAAGATTTCCTTTTGTCATTTATCTCGACTGCTGTCGTCTGGTTAATCGATCATTTGCTTATATCGAGTCTTTTTGAATTGGATTTCCACTTTCACAATACATTTCTATACGTAAGCACGCAATGTACAATTCGTGCATAATAATATATCTATTCCTGTTTGTAGTTTTTTCATTTTCAAACGATCTCACGATGTTTTTTTTATACTACTAAATTGGCAAACAAGCATACGGCCCACCTGATGGTAAGTGGTCACCGTAGCCTATGGACGCCTGCAACACCAGAGGCATCACTTGCGCGTAGCCGACCTTGTAAAAACATTTAAACGTCCTTTTTGGAGAACCCCATACTGTACGTAGTCTTGTGGGAAAATCTGCACAGAGAGCTCTATCCACAACATGAGTGTCCGCGGGAGAAAATTCCTTTGGACCCACTTGGTGCGCCATCAATTAGGTTGTATGGTATGAGAATGAAATTCCTGCCAATGGCGAGCGGTGCGATGATAAAAAGTAGCTGAAACAATTCAACAGAACACAATCCATTATATAAGCGGTAGAATACACAAAGGGAGGCAAACTTCCTTCTGAGACTTAGTGGCTCAATACCGGCAGTAAGTTTAGGCTCATCGACAATTCTCAACGCTCGTCTCGGTTCTCTATTGTGTTACCTAACTTTTTTATGCATAATCTCACGCGCCATATTTTTTTTTGTACTAATCATCATTTGTCCGAATGATAGCTTGCCCGAACTTCATGACACATAATATCATATGCCATAAAATTGAATTACAATTAAGGACTTGTAACATTTATTCATTCAAAACGGTTTTAAGTCTTTTGTATATTATTGATTTTGATATTTATGACATACAAATTTAGGGCATATTGTATTTAGGGATTTCAATTTTATGGCATGTTATTATATACATATATTATGTGACAAAAAATTCGAGTAAGTTATCATTAGGACAAATGATGATTAGGACAAAAAGAAAAATGACACTAGATAATGGATAAAAAAGTTAGGTAACACAATAGAGAACCACTGAGCACACCAAGCTTTTTGGAAGCCAGCTTGACCTTGCTCTCTAAATGACTGCGGTATTTTACATCACTTGAGATGTCGAGGTCAAGGATTTCAATACTCTTGGACATGGTGAGAGACGTGTTCTGGAATAGTGGAGACACAGTGAATGAAGTTATGTTTACCTGTCCTGTTAAAGCAAGATATACTTAACTATTGAATACGCATAAATGTATCTTCGAAAAGTCCTAGATGAGCACCTTGGAATCGAGCTCTAGACCTCTGCGTGGCAGTCCAACGCTCCCCCACTAGGCTGTGGCTGATTCGGCTTGCTGCTCCTTTATTAGATTATTCTGTGAAAAGGGTTTAGTGAGAGCAAGCATGAAGTCTGATAACGTATTAGCGAAATATGGTATGTGCAAGGTATGTATAGAAGAAAAAGAACGTGTCAATGAACGTGACAATGTGAAGGAGTCTTTTTGCAATCTGAAGTAATGCTTCTAATGTTTAATCTCCTTACTTCCATAAACATTAAATGAGCTGCACTTAAAGAATTCTCCCTGACCAATGTCGCTTTATGTTCTACCATTACAACGATCCCGGAAAACATTTCCAATGCAGTAAAATTGTACCCGCTGAATGTCACTATTCATCTTTCACATATAACTTAATCGCTTCTAGAGTACAGGAAGGAGTACAGACCGCCGTTTCGCACTGGAGACCACACAATGCGTTTAGTTGTCGAGTGCAATGTTGCAAACTAAAATAGTCACTTGCAATACTATGCACGCAACGATAGGACGGTCAGATTAGTCGGTGGCTTTTGAAATTATGTTGTGTAAATATAGAGATTTTAAATACTTGCACCTGCTTAATAGCTAAGAAAGAGATAGAGTATTTAGATTAATTTTTATTTCTTTATGACATGTGTTTAACAAATATGCTTCATATTTGGACGAGTTTATTTCTGGCTGATACGTTGTAAATTTTATCAGGTTATCACTATTTCTCTATGCTCCATGTAAATGCATCCTAATTTATTACGTAGTGCAGGTTACAAACTAATAGCTACCTGTCCGTTAGGATATCGACTATATCCATTATTCTGATTATAACTAAATTATGCAATAGAAGTATATGTAGTTGTGTACATGGAAAATGTGTTTAATAAGGGTTTAAGATTTTGTAGTCAGCAATATTGATATAAATTTAAGTTTTAGTTTAGATCTGTAAATCTAACTTTTTACTAATTAAAATGGAAAATGTAAGGATGATAATGTAATGTCCTCCAGACCGAATTTCGGTCACGGCGGCTAATCTTAACGGAGAATGGCTTTTGGATTGGTTGCCCTCTCGCTCCCGGCCGTAGTTCAGTCTATAGTCCAGAGTGAGAGGTCGTAGAACGCCGTCGCCTCCTTCTGTGAGGAAGTGATTTCCATCAAGGAGGCGGCGGAGCGGGAGAGGGCACGCTTAAACCCTCTCCCCAACCGCAGAGCCGGGCGCCGGAGGGCGCGAGACGACCTCCAGCCACCCTGAGGTTTGACCTGGGGGTGGTGGGCTTCATGGTCCTGCCCGCCACCCAATCAGCACCAAGTCCGAGAGGCAGCGTGCGTGTTCCCACGCGCGCCTCTGTATCGTGTGTCCGTCCCCCGCTCAGGGAGACAGTAGGGATAAAATTAGTGGTGCCCAAAGGGCAGGTCTATTTGTGTAGTGCCGTTTCATACGGCGGGCCGAAACCTCGGCGAGGTCGCGATTGCTTGTGAAAGCAATTCGCGCGGCCCCGTCGATTGCGGTTATGTCGAGGAACACTGTGGTAGATTTAGTCGGTATAACCGGGATGTCGCTCATCATCTTTCCCCGGTGAGTCTGACATAACCTATCCGTCGCCCCGCGGAGTGGTATGTGTCAAAGCATTCCCCCAAGTTAATAAAAAACGTACATATAATAGTGCACAAGTATGTCCGCAAAATAAGTGCACTCTCTGTTCCCTAACCCTCATGATTTGATGGGACAGATAATCCGACACGACTGGAGAGAGATCAGGCGCAGGACCGACGGCTTTATATATGCTTTCCGAAGCACGGAGGTGTCTAACACCGCCAACTTCCTAACTATATGATAAATAGTTTGTGTTAACATTGGCATTAATTTATATCTTATAGCAACGACTTGATTTCACCTATTCATATGAAAGTCTGCTTCTTTCCATATTTATTATTAAACAATCAGACATAAATCATCTTCAACCGCCATTCAAAGAAAACCATATGGTAGTTTCAATTAAGGCGAAAACTATAATGTTGCGGTTTCATTGCAAGACGTTTTACGTGAGTTACTGCTAAAGCTAGACGGATACGCAGATCTCGTAGCTACTACAATATCTATTGTTCCCGTCTAGCCAAGTGTAAGACAGACATCACAGGCAGCCTGTCTGCTATCTGTGCTGTGGTAACGTTTCGCAGAGCATTTTTGAGAACAATGCTGCCTACTTGAAGACGGTGTACACATAATTAGTGTGAAAGATAAGTCTGGTAAATCTTTTATTACTTTCTGCTGTAACACTTGAAAAAAAAAACAATCTTTCGACTTTTGAAACATTTGTACAGAAACACTTTTTGTAAGTATGTAGAAATTCGTTAAATGGAAGCAGTAAGCTGGACTCGAACTCGGCAAACATTTGAAAATTTCGTAGTAACCTAAAAAATCAATGTCTTGAGCTATCGGAAAGCTTTTGGACAAAATCTGAGCTAGAATGGCAAAACAGAAAATAACTAGAAAATAACTAATAATCTGCTGATGAATATTAATTCGATCATGTAGGAAAACGTTTTAATGCAAGTTTAACGGATTTTCACGATGAATAGTACTTTACTATAATTATGAGTATCAGATAGCGGCATATTTCACAGCGTACTAAATGTTAAGTTTTGCAATTTATATACCTTTTCTGTATCAATAGATATCGCATGATTTGCATAGACATCAACATTTAAATACTGAAACGTGATTGTAATTTCGTTTTGCGAGCTATGTTAAACGTGCCTTAGATCATAGAAACTGGGCATAAATTTAGAACATGTTTTATATATTTAACAATAAATCAAATTAAGCTGCTCTTGGTATATTATGTATACATCTGCTTTCATCTACATGTTAATACTTAAAGTGAAACAACGTTGATCTTGAACTAAATTAGAATTTGTAAACTCCTACATTTTTTATGAAACATACAATAATTTAAGTCAAGTGACTAAGACTACAAAAGCATTTTTCGGTTGGCCAAGCGTCTGTAACTGCCACTTATGTTACAAATCACTTCGGTAATGACTTGTTCATGTCATTTTTAATGAGTGAGCAAGTGTTTATGGGGTGTAGCAGGATATAAATATCGGCAGCCAGTCTTGTGGGAAATACATGTCACTCACTGAGTTTAGGGCGTGGAAGGTCAGTGTATGGGTCATGGGAAGTTGGGTCAAGTTACAAACTTTTTGGTGTATGTGCCAAAAAATGTTTATGATTTATGTTGTTTGGAGAACTTTATGTCCGGAATTATACATATTTGGGTGAAAGGTCTGGTGATAAATGTTCATCTATATCAAACTTTGTCCTCTGATTAATTACAGGGAAAATTTTGTCGATCTTGGTAATATTGATTTAGGCTTCTTTGTATTTTTAGTACGTTTGGACTCATATATTTATATATTTATACCTGACAGAGATTTATTATTGTTGAGATTTTCATTTGAGTTTATAACTAATTTCAGTTATATTTTGTCTTTCAATTGATACATTTATATTATTATCAACCCTCGATCTAGGCTAATCTTGGAATTATAGTTGTCTTCTTGGGTTGCGTAGGTCAGAAAGTACTCGTTTTGTAGAAAATCTGAAACTATTTGACGAATCAGGTAAAAAGAAAAAATGAAGTGAATAACTATTATAAAATATTGATGGCGATATTAAAAGCATTGTGTAATTGAACTTAAGATTTGAACTACATTTGTTTAAGACATCGACAGGATTCATATTAGAATTAAATTTCCACCACAATTCCAATGCCGTACCAAAACAAAAAACTAATGTTACTGCCTTTCTACACAGCATTATCTTATAACTTACGATGCTTGTACATATATAACTGTGCCCCTAGATATCGCACAGATCAAGCGGTCTGTCAGTGCTCTCAGCCGATTCAATCAATCAGAGACGCGAGACTACTACATCCGCCAGTTTGCACCACGCACTCAATTGTCTACCATTTTTTATTACACTTATACCTGCTAATTTTGTTAAGAGCAATCGGTTAAATGACTCTAAAGTTTCTCTTCGGGATAATCAATTTAGTTTAGATATTATGTTTCATTTTGAAATTTTAAAGGTTAATCTAATCTAGGCAACACGCGAGTCAGGTGTTGATGAAAGTAAAAGTTGCGCGGAAATTGTTATGTTAATGTATTCGGTCTTGTGGGAAATATTGTTCTGTAGGTTAAACCGGATTAGTACTGTTGCTTTTGGAGAGGTGAATACGCTTTTATATCAAGCTTATATGTTTTAGTTAACGTGTGTTTGAATAATAGCAATCGATCCGTTTCAAACGCTAGTGTAAAGCGCTTCGGTGAATATATTTGCATTGTATACAAAATTTTGATTATTATAAATGTTACATATTGAACTTAAAATACTTTGACGGGTTTTAATTTTGTCTGCTTACTTCTGTTATTCAAACGTCGGTACCATAATATAAATAAGCTGTCGAATTTTTGGATATTTGATCAAAGGCAATGATTTAAGTTTAACGTGTTTGGATAATTGTAATTATGTAAATTTTTAATTAATCTGGAATGAAATCAACTTTGAATAAGTATACCTAAAATTAATTTGGTTTTCAGGAAACAGCGTATGCTTCGTTATTTTGATTTCTCCAGCGGCCTAAGTAATGATTGTAAATAATATAATAAATATAATAATTTACAAGTTGATACCATTTACCTCGAACTAGTATTACATTTTTCTAAATAATCACAATAAAAACAAATACCAGTAACATTTATATGTTCTTTTCCTCAAGAAAAGAAATCGATGCACTTTGTAATAACTTACTTTCATTTCAAAGTCACAGAAATGTACAATTGAAAGAATTTATCACAATGTGAGTTGAATAAATAAATGCGATGGAGACAGAATTTTGTGAAAGTATGTACTGGTCAATGATTTATTTCGTGATAATGCTATCAGGAAATAAATCATTTACCAGCAAGGTACTACTTAAGAAAATTATGCTGTCCAAATCTTTAGATTGATGATGCTACGACAGAATATGAGATCTACATTATAGACGATTAAAACCCTTTCTGGAATTTATCACAGGCTTCATCAGTCATCTGTCAGTCATCTAGATTATGTAATTATTCTACTTATTTCTAATTGACATTCACGATCATTTTAAAACGGCCTATCGTGACGTAGATTTACAATTTGTATTTCAATCAAACGATTGAACTAGTTGGCCTCTTATCAGTGTGAAGGTACTGAATGTTGGGCGTGTCTGATCGTGGAATCCGGAACGAGACGAAAAACTCCGTGTCAGCCATATTTTTTGTTTCCATTTTCAAAGCTCTGGCATAAGCGATTTCCCCTGTCTTAAGTGGAACATAGAAAAACATAAAAACAAATTAATAAAATAATTTTGAATAATATGATTGTACTTTGAATAAGGAATCCGGGAGTGGTCTTACAATTACTGGTGTATTTCGTTTCTTGTTTGCTGCAATAATGCAAGCAACGTTTATAATTACCAAACATCATACCGAATATTTTGATAACATTGTATACATTTAAATTATTGTACCCAAGTGTTGCACGAGTAAATATATTTGTTTCGCCTTTGTTATACGTTTTGCCGTTGATAATAAAACACGTAAAAAAGTAATCAAAATGACAATGTTTTGAATGGTTATATAATAAATAACAGCGAGTATAAAGGAAATGATCATACATTGAGTTATATTTAGATGTGCCAGGTATTTTAAGCACGACAATAGCTGTATATAAATCTAGTTTTACGGATTTTACTGTTCCTTTTTAAATTTCTTTTTTATTTTATCGAAAGTATCTATTAGATTATTTTTGATAGGCGCATATTTTATTTTTAAATCTATCTTCTCCGGTTGTTATGTGTTTTTATCTAGCTATTCGGTTAGTAATGTGACATCTATTAAAGTGTTTTTAAGCCATTTGCGATCATTAGTATAAGCATCCTTTTTAAACTGAACACGTTTTTCTATTAGGACAAGGCAAAATTTGGTAATCCCAGAATTTATGTTGAAAAACATAGGCGTAAAATTGAATTTAAAGAAAATGATATTTGAATCATTGAAATTAAACTGCTATATACGGATTTTATCGCGTTGTTTATTTGACACTTTATTACAAAATTTTGAAAATTGTTACCCTTCTACTACTATTAAACTTTACTAATTTTTAAGCTAATTAAATTATTATTAAACTATAGTCTATAGTCTCCCCGTGACCATGGCTGCTGAAAAGCAACCGAAACGTCGGGGAAAGTGTAAAAAAAAAAAAAAAATTAAATCTAAATAGTTTAATAATAATTTAATTAGCTTAAAAATTAGTAAAGTTTAATAGTAGTAGAAGTGTAACAATTTTCAAAATTTTGTAATAAAGTGTCAAATAAACAACGCGATAAAATCCGTATATAGCAGTTTAATTTCAATGAATAATATTCGCGTAAATAGAAGACAATATTATGATATTTGAAGTCATATATTTATGTTTATTTTAACGTATGGTCTATACTTGTCTTAAATATGATTATATTATATGTAGCTAAATTGATAAAAAATATTATAGCCTAGCTTAAAATATTGTCAGTTGCTAAGTGTCCAAAATCGTAAGTATCTTTATTTAGGTAGTACCTATACCTGTATATGTTTAAAAAATATAATTATTTTACAGATCACTGTCACCTGACTTTGGCGATTATCACATCACAGATATGACGTGAGATCTACATTATCTTGATTGAAAGTCTCTCACCGTCCATCTTATCTGCGTTGTTTGATGTGTCTATTTAAAATAATCGTGTGTATTATAGGTGTTGTTTTGAATGTAGCCATTTTTGTTTGGTTCATTTAGTACAGCGTGTTTTACATATGAGTATCCAATATCAAAATAAATCATAATTAGGGTTCAGGTTAACGGGAGTCGGTATTATGAAAGAGTGCACATGAATTTCTGTTTAGTTTAAGATCCGCCTAGTCTCGTAAACAATTTTTTATCGTAGCCGTATTTTTTACATGTTCTATATGGAATATCTATAGTAAAATTGTCAACATGTTGATATACGTGTAGACGTACAATTTCATATATGACCCATATTTTCTTATTGTTACAGGTGAGTACCCTTCTGCATTCAAACGGCATCCGCAAATAAAAATAGACGATCCACAATCGTAGACGAGTACGGCACGGTAAGTAATGATAGTTGTTTTCTACAACTATTTTCTCTGACGTGCCGTGACATCGCTACCTACTTCGGTTCAGCGGCTGCGATTTCGATCGGCGGCGGTCGATCGCGGGTGCGTGCGCGCAGACCTGCGAGTGTGCAGTCACCTGCCGCGTGCGCCGACCGCAACACGTCGCGACACCGCTATTGTCCGGGATGCCGCCGCTCGCGCCTAAACCGTCGGTTCAATCGAATTAACGATTTTAGGCGCAAACAGTTTTCTTTTTTTTTTGGTGGAACTTGGTGTTGTCAGTGCTTTTTTGTGCGCGAGTTATTTTTCTTTAAGGCCTTTTGGACATGGTATTTTTTGTGCGTTTTATGGTAAAGCTATTTTCTGATACTTATTTACGCAAAAAAGGTTTAAAAATAAGTCAATAAAATGACGATTCCTGACGCTTTTACATTTTCTACCACCTAAGTTTAACATTGTGGAATGAAATAAATATACTGAGCATTGAAATATTTTTGTTATTCAAATTTAGTTCTTCAAATATAGTTAAAATAAATATGCAGAGCGAGATGAATCGTTGTTATTCTTATGACTACAATTGTTTTATGAAAGGCCACTGAATTCTCTGCTCTAGAAATATTAAATTCTTCAAAGTCAATCGACACATGAAATAAATACTTTAGGTGTAATTTAAATTTAGAGGTGATTTCAAAAATTGGAAAGCCTTAACCAGGAAATATCGAGTAACCTTATCACACATCGTCAATACAAGCATAAAATTTATAAGCAATTAAGTTAATAGATACAGGATGTAGTGTGAATTAGCAACTACCCCCATTTGCATATGCAGATATTCATTTGGTTTAGCGTGTTCTCATGGAATCATGAGATATGATAAATTATCATTCGTGTGTTCCATCGATTAGTCACAATTAGTCTCGACATTGTCTTCCTTAGGCATGCCATATTGCTTTGTTATATATAAAAAAATTAAATACGATATTTACTTAGTGAATTAGGACGTTGATGTGATAATACGTCAAGAAATAACTTGATTGTAGGCAACGTTGTAGTGCATTGTCTTATACAACGCTTGCGTGTTTATTAGTGCATTAAAAATATTTATTTTTTTGTGTCGTATGATGCCTTTTTTCTCTAATGTGAATTGCAAGGCAGGTGTCTAGAGGTCTAGTTGCATGCATTTTTTGTTGTACCTGATATACCGGCAGATAAGAGTTTTGTGTGGTTACTTAAGAATTAAACAAAAGCTCACCTTGATCTGTTACTATTTCCCCGAAAACAGTGCATGTGATCAATCTTATTGTAATACAATTGAAAAGGCCCCTAACCTTTAGACTAAAGCATTCAGTTGCGACACTCTGTGCAACAACGCATGCAAGTGGGGTAATTTTACACGACTCCTCACTTACCGATGGCCCTCTAAGTCTATTTGTCAGTACGCCTTCTGTTATTAGTTAGCCCTTTTAGTACGTTACACTGGAATAGATAAATTAAGGAAGAAGTTACATTATCAGCGTTAAAAGGATTGTCGTGTCATCTGCAGTCATACTTAAGAAAGGTATGTTAGATTCTACCTTTTGACTTCGAAAACATAACTTCAATGCACGTATCTGTATCGTTAGGTGTCATCTTTGGATGGTCTAGTTTTAGAATTTGTATGTAAGAAACTTATAAACCGAATAAACATCTTCAGTGTCGGTATACGAGATAACTCCATGTATGGCCACATGGAGTTATGCCGAAAACCAACATAAGTGCCGGGGAAAGTATAAATATTCCTAAATAATTAGTTTTCATAAATAAATGGGTAATAGTCGTTTATTTTCTCATATATGCATAAGCTAATACTAAATAGGTACCTAAAATATATTAACTTTAGTGTAATAAAGGATGTGCTAAAAGAAAGTCAACAATGCACGCGTGTTGTGAGGGTCACCGTTTGTAATATTGACATTTAAATTTATTTAATACTTTCTTATATCTTCTTAAATTCATTTTGTATTCAATATCCTTTAAAGTCAAGTAATTGCAAATAACTCTATACAAAGTTGCCATTCCAGTGCACTATAGTAAGCTTATTATTTTGTTTTAAACTTGGTTCAGTTTCAATTAGTTACAAATATGTTGCTTGTCTACTAACGAGTTTAGATTTATACAGAGATTTTGAAATACAGCTTGTTATATTTGACATTGGCATAGGGCACAGGGTCCAGGTCTTACAAATCTCTCGATAGCAACTAGCTGTCAAGTTTGGTAGGTTTTCGAATTAGCCATATTTGTTAAACTGTCGTTTCGTGGTTATTCTAAATATAAAATACACTACACTAGTAAATGTAAATGTGCATTCAGTTTAATAAGTTGTATGTTCATACTCTTGATTTTTAGAATTTTTAATCCTGCACAAGTAAAATATGTTGATGATTTGTTTAAGCATACCTACTATATTACTATTAAATTTCTAATAATAAAAAAACACTGTCGCACTGTCACAAAAAACAAGGCAAATGTTCTAAGCTGCGGCGCTAGGTTTAGTCTAAATTGTATTAGAATGAGAATTTCACTAATTGATAAATAGCAAAATGTTTACTTTTTTGTGTTTAACAATAACACGTTTGTGTAGTGATAACATTAAATATCTCATTGTCAAGATTTTTGAAAGTCAACTTGCGTTTGCCGATAAGAACAGAAGCACTCGTTTCTCACGGGCGTCATACAAATGGCAAAATGCAAGCATATAATTTGACAATATACTTCTTTTCTCTAGTAATCAACCAAGTGGTGACAGCAGTTAGCCTAAAAGTCACATAACAATAACAGCTTATTTTAATATACCTTAATAAAAATTGCTTATCACAACATAGTTGTATATGTTGACAGTCATATTCCCATTCCCAAGTTAATCAGATTATAAGTAGTATGTCTGCAGGAAAGCCACACGCCATTCTAAAGAAATAGTTTAACTAGGATAATAGTTTAGATTAAATACTATTTTTTAAATATTTCTTTATCTTCCTTAAATGCAGAGTCTTTCGATTCGGCTTCCATGTTGACCAACTCCGCTGTAGTGGTTTACTACTAGGCAGCTGATTACAAGATCATGATAAGATTTCAGACACAAGTTGAACGGATATTAAATAATCTATTAAATTAACGTTTGGTGGTTTCGCGTTATAATGAAAATAATTTGAAACCCGCTTAAAATGGCGAAACGGATTTACGAAAACCAAATGCTGGTGTACAATTTAGTCATACCTGCGGTTTTTCGTCATGCGGCAGTGTCTGTAGTCAATAACAACAAACGTCACCTTAAAGTTATTGGTAGTGTTCGAGTTTACGAAATTTGTGACAAAACAGAACAAATATCGAAAATGCCTAAAATTTTTTTGCACAGTTACTAAGAAATCGGAAAATCGACTTTGTTATACGCAGCTTAGTTTCATTAAAAATATTAAATTGTATTGCATAAGCTAATTTGGTGGAGGTCAATTCATTAGCACCCATCTATTTATTACGTGCAATAACCGTGAATGTTTCGATTTCGACGGATTCATTGACATTGTAATTATCTACAGATTCTGTTATTGTATCTTGATTAATAAAAATAATGTAAGAAGTTTTATTTATAATTGTAATTGTATTATAGTCGACATTCACTAATTACTGTGCTATTCTGTTCATACGTATATATCACATGTGATTAGCTATTCTATTTGTACAATGAACTTATCGTATTTTTAGAAAGGTTTTCTTACAATAAGATACATGTGTTCTTGCAGTGTTTCCCATTCATAGGTAATAAGTTGCAAAATAAGTTCGTCGGGCCATTAACATGTTAATTGTTGTAAATATAATCAGTATTGGCTAGATTGTCTGTTGCAATTGTAATTAACCTGAAATGTCGCAATGTTTACGTTAGGCCAGTTGTAAAGGACAGATTACAATGATTAGTAGATATAAATTAAAAAATTGTAATTACGTTCTTAACAAAGAATTCACTAAGTAGTTTAATTAAAATAACACGACATGGGTGTATAAAGAACGTTGTAACTTTCTTTATACACCCATGTCATGTTATGTTATATCAATAATCGTTGACCCGAAATCGAATCCAAGACCTTCATCGGTTGAGTCTATAAGACATGCAGAAACATGTATTAGTTTAGTGAAAGTGAACAACCGAATTCGTTTAACGTAAGTGTTTGCACGCACTTACTCCCACACAATACTTCACGTGCTATAGAAATCCCGATGTTTGTGTAACTATAAAAATGTAGGAATACAATTCTTGGAGAAGTAATAACTAAGTCAGTATATTGACCTGCATATTTATATACATTTAAGATTGCGACTTGTTCATATAATAGGTATGTATTAATAATTTAACATACATATACATATATAATAATTAAAGACTGATGGTTCTTTTTCTGTTGAATTGTTTCCGTATAATATTGTTTTAATTTTTATATGTATACATTTACAAAAGAAATTATTTGGATCCGGAGAACGAATGTGTTATAAAAATTGCACGAAGAATATGGCGACCAAATTGAAATCCGATTTCATGTGAAAGCGCTTCTCGTATCAACCGACATTAGATTTTCTAAATGCAAGCCCAAATGGCATGAAATTGCTCAGTCGGTTATCAATCCTCACAATACTATGCTACTCTCGTTTTCTTTGGAATGTGTACAAAAAGTTAAAAAATAGTGAACCAACGTCTAGCTATCGAACCGGTTGTGTTAGCAACGTAACATCAGGAATAAAAAAGAAACATTTCATTTCAGAATTGTGCAACATCGATTATGCGTTTTGCGTTTAAATAAACGATTGCCGCTTTATTGAGGACCTGTTTTTTTGATGTTGCTACTTAATAAGTTGGTCAGATGGACGGTTTATAGATGTTGGACAATGGTAGCATATTTTCACGTCGTATATTGTGTCCGATACCCTATCATATTCAGTCGTACAAGAAGAGTTTAATCTAAAAGTTAATAAGTTTTTTTATAGAAAGCAAGATGTAAGTGAATTCAACAAAAGCTTTCGATTAGTTTAACATTAAGAAATTTCTGTTTTGTTTTCGAGATAGTTATCAGAAGACATACAGTGCATTCTTCCTACAATGTACCGGTCTACTGTTGTAAAAAAATTCTAGTGAAGGCTTTATGTTTCTATTGTTTGATGCCACAGTCAAAAAACACGACAAGGCCTCGGACATCCTTTCATTTCTAAAGCCTTTACCATCGCCTTGCCCTTTCATCGTATGACCTCGAGTGGTGGACAATTCGATTAATCTTTTGACCTTTTCTATTGCTTTTAACATGCCCTATAGAATGCATTGTTTGTAAATGATACGCGGCAATTTATACTTAATGCTTCTGGTCTTAACTTTTGTAAGATTTATGTAAAACGACGCTTCTGTATACAAGCTTCGGAGAGAGCCATAAAATATTTAGAAAAGCAATTTGTGTAGCCATTTGTTTTCATCGATCCATAGGTTTTGACCTCGGCGACCTCAAGCTGCGTTCATCTTTCCTTACTATTTGGGTCAATAAACCATGATGATGCTAATTTTTAATTATACACAAAACGTTTTTAATACAAAAATGTTGTAAACCATCATTAATATTCATCACAATGATATAACTAATTTGTCAGCAATGGTTTTAGAATATATGCAAGAATCCGGTGAAATTGTTCTTTATAAATGGCGATTTCACTGATGCCGCATTTTTGTAATTTGCATTTAATTGTGATAGGCGTAGATAAGCGTGGTGACTATTAAAGTGATTTTATGCCAGGTGATAGGTCTTGTACCGTGAATCAGGTTTTATGGCTCATTTTAATTTGATAGACCATCACACTCTACCGGACACGCTAGTTTTTAAATCATTGTATTGTTTGGTTAAAATTTCTGTAAACTTCCAGTAGCTACTAAATAATAGGTAATAAATAAAGTATGCTAATTATTGCTGCCAAGCATATTCTGATATACTTGCTTTTAAGATTTTGTGTATTCTAATTAGTCATCAAATTTTATAAATAAAACCGACAACGCCGTTGTATTATTTCAATATTATTAATCATTTAATAACAAACATTTATAACAGTACGGCTACCGATTATTTCATTATGGTTTCTGAAATATTTATTTTATAGTTACGCGCACGCACGTTTTCGTATACGATTGCATGTTTCTTATAACTATATCAAAATTGACACTTAGTATAATTCGATTGATCAATGTACGATACTGCACATTTTGCAACTGAAGTTTCGTAAAATTCATTATAGCAAGTAATTATTCGTATCGGTTCACTTATTTGATTGTTATCAACATAATGCCTCGTGCCTGTACCGCTTGTTAAGAATTGTTCAATGTGTGATAATGGCATGCAAATTATTCCGTATTGCTGGCCGGTACAGCGTGTCACTGAAGTATAGCAGTCATTTTAGGTCTGTAGAGCTGTTTGAATTGATTTTCGAATGTTGTTCTTGTATTTGTTTATTCATAAAGTCTTTATCATTAAGTAACAAGGTGTATATTCAATCGTTGAACAGGCGTCCTTCAGGGCAAATTTTACAACTTCTATATAATATCAATTATCTAATTATCTCAGTGCCTTTCATATAATTGTGTGCAAAAATCATATGGTCTTAAAGAAAAATAACTATATCCCGTTTTACAGTGACGTTAGCAAAAGACATGGAGAAATAAGTATAGGTTGTAAGATGTGATTGTTTGAAGGATTTGACAACAAAGTATCATAATGTGCAGCAAGGAACAAATTAATCACGTGCTCAGCAAGATCAATGTGGTAAGTTTTATTTTATGTTTATATTTATTGTTATTTCAAGATATAAACATTATTTATTTGCATTCAGAAAATAAATAATGTAACAACATGTTTAACATTAATATATGTAATAACAAGTTCAATAGGTATATAAATAAGTTTTAAAAAGTACAAGCGCAGTATATATTTTGCTTTACTACACCGATATATACACAGTGAAATATATTAAGACATAAGTGAGTTGTACGTATCTTTCCAAAGAATGTCTTTAAACAAAAAGGTGCTTTCTAAAACAAATCAAAATATTCCGTTAATTAGTATCACTAGATAATGTATCGTTAATACATAATCGATTGGTTACAATCGGGTGGTAATTACTTAACAATACACAGGCGTGCCTCAAGGCCCTTACGTAGGTCCGAAGATTTTGGTGGAAGGAAAATGTCCATCTTGCCATTGACCTACAATATCAATGATATAAAATCGGCTGTAACAAAAAACGAATTTTAAGCAGGTAATAAGTGTAACTGCGTAAGCATTATTACGGTGTAGCTATTTGATACTAGTACACTAAGCCTGCCGTTTTTAGCGTTGTTACCTTTGTGACAGCCGTGACTGTTTTTGCATATCACATTATTATTTGTAGACTACTTTCTGTACGCTTCAGCATAAATCTTAAAAGTGTGTAATATATAGAAAATCTATAAAAATATTGTCTTATGTTGAAATTTTATATGGTTGATTTAATATACATGCACAATCTTTACGACAATTATATTTAACAAGTTCTCGTTATAAACTGCTTTCAGTATCTGTTTACTGCTGCCCTAGAATTCAATTTGTTATCTACCCGCAGGAAAACACATGCATCTAGTTCACGAACACTGAAAGTTGGTCATGTAAGATATAAATTGGTATTCTTTGCTTAGTCCTTATTTATTTGAAATTATTTCGTACTAAATTTTGCCCGCGGCTTCGCACGCGTATATTTAGGTTATGATAGTAACAGTACTTATTTCTGGATAAAAGGACAACGTGTATGCGAAATTTCATGATGATCGGTTGAGTAGTTAAGGCGTGAAAGTGTAACAAACAAACAAACTCACATTGGCATTTATAGTATTAGTTAGGATTAGGAAGTTAGAATACACGACAACATGTTAATTTAAAAACCATTAAGTAACCTTTGTTATTCTATCACGACACGACAACAGCGCTTAATTGCTGTTGGCTATCACATACCTACATCAGTCTAAACTATCCAACAATCATCATCATCAAATTAATGCCAAGATCGATTTTAATAATATACAAGTATTGATTCTAATTGAATACAAATGTTATAAGATTACTGAAGACGAAGTAATGGTTTCATTAATGCGTGTTCGTGTATGTGCAGCTTAGCGAAAGTCGATTGACATTGGCTAATAAAGGTTAACTTAGCTAAGTTAACGACCGGTACATCCGATGCATCTATAGATATGATCTGAAATAGGAAATTGTATTTAATATATTATTCTTGATGAGATCTTTGTAAGATAAAGTCTGTTTTCGCTCTTTAGCATTAATATAAGAATTAATGATGGCTATTATGTAAAAGTCCATTTCCTATCAAAGAAAATGACTCTAAAACAAATGCTTTTGTACTTAATGTCAATAGAGCTAAGGATGAAAATGACGTGATGGAAAAACAGTCGAAATTGCTTTAGGAAAATTTTCTATCTTTTATACATGTTATAGACTATATACATATATTATTACAGATCTGAAACAAGATTATTCAAATCATTGACCTTAAAATCGACAACATCAATCTTTTAATATCTCGCGGCTAAGATGCGTTCAAAGATAACAAGTAATATATTGTTATTACAACTATAAGGGCACCGATACACAATAACGCCGCACATTAGGAAACGAACTCCAGTTAACTTGATTCATATCTATTAAATGGAAATTGAACCGGAAAAACGATCGAACAATGCGGGGTAACGGGACCACCATCCACAGAACTAGTACACGATGATTTGTTACAAATGCATTAACCGTATGACGTAAAAGTAATCAGACTAGACAAAAAAGTGCGGTAGGCTATGGAATATGATGTAACGAGTAATTAGGTGAATGTGGTGCATATAGGTTGAGAGTACCGTACAGTTGCGTTTATCTTGGTGGTATTGATGATTGCAACACACTACTTACTGCTCGTATAATCACGAAGATTCCTATGATGGCAGACTATATTGCACTTTTACTATATGACCATGCATTGATTACATTTTTTGTTGAATGCCTCTTATTTTCTAATATTTTATTGTTCTCTTGCTTTTCAGCTACGATGTCTCTCTGTGATCATTGTTATGATATGAATAAAAGTTTGAGAAGAACACAAATCGCAAAACAATTTAAAAGAAGTAGTTTAATTTTAATGTTAATAAAATTAAACGAATTATTTAACTGTTCTAGGGACAAAAACATTAAAAGTAGTACTAGTGAAATCTTTTTAATTAAATACATCTAGTAAAGACTAATGTGATTATAAGTCTTCATCAGAAATACTGTAATTTATAAATAAAATGATGTTATAGATAAGCTTATAAATATGGCACTTTAAAATACCAAGTTTCTAAATGAAGCTGCAATACAGGAAGTTTGAATTTACATAGCATAGCTTCATTTCCTCGTAAATTTAAAAACAAGTTTAGTAGGGCATTATGTTGAATTACTGCGTGGTCACCTGCGAACATTCTAGTGGGAGGACTGGCGAGTCAAAACCCTTCACGGTTCTCTAGATAAATCAACGCCCACAAGTATAATTTGAGGTTAAACTCAGTCAAATTGTATTAGCAGACCTCCTCTACGATATATGACCTAAGGCTGTTTATAAAATTAATATTCTGAGAATAGATAACATCGCTACATCGTTCTCAAGTCAAAATATCGTTTAACTTGGCAATGAGATCGTAAAAGATTGCGTTAAACGGTTAGATAGTACCTACTGATAATGGTACGTACGGTACGCAATTCTTTAAATTGCATGATTAATAATGTTCAGGTTATGCAACCGACTTTGAACAGTTTGTTTAATATTTTCTGTTGTCGGAATGTTTTGTTTTGGTTGCAAGTTATTTGTAGATGCAACAAATAGTAATGGTAATTAAATTAACATCAAAATTTCTACCAAATGAAATTAGAAAGTACTTCTGATCAAAACTGATTTATTCCTCTATGGAGTTAATCAAAGTGTTACCTCGTGTGGTTTGCTAATTTATAATGCTTAAATTGGAAATTTGCAGGTTTAGAGAATAATATAACTAGTGATCACTTTTATACTTTCGCGTTGCATGATTTACGTAACAGAAAAAGCGAATTAACACTTCATGCTAGGTATTAACATACGTTTTCAATTACAATTATTGTCTTATGTATTTACAAAATAAGTTTACTTTTTCGTTGTTTTAGTGACGCATGCGTCAGCGTATGCAAAACTATCGATTATAAAGTTCTAAGTGCCATATCGGGTGAAGTGATAGTCGTGTTTTTCTTTCTATTATCACGAGTAAAAGAATTGAGCCTGTAAGCGTAATGTAGATGGCGAATATAGGCCTTCATAGCACCGCAATCCAAACATGATATATTTTTCCATAATCGCCTATATTCAAACAGTTATTCCCTTAGTATTACAATATTAAGTTACCTTTCAAAAGATCCTCTATATGGCAAATAAGGGCGCGTGACCAAGTTTGTGGTAGCATGTGGGCTTCTAAGATTGATGTGTCGTGTCCTACCAGCTGCTTTGCGTGTCTCGCTCCCGAACCGTCACGATCGGCCTCTGCGGTCGTTTGACGCATACCGAACAGTAATTATGCTTTCTTGTACAAGTAATTATTGTTGTCTACTCATGTTGAGCTAGCATGTTTTTGTAATGTTGCTGGTGTGGTATTCTCGTTGAGGAATTCGTCGTCGTGACCTATGGGTTTTGTTTTTGTGTCTGTGTGGATGTATTTGTAATTAACGTCTTTTTACAGGATTGTTTTGTTATAAGTGTCATGTTGTAACATAAACTTGACAGTATCATTATACAATATAGCTTATTTGCAAAATAAACTTAAGTGCTTCTATGAGTTTTTTTAACTGTACAATGATGTAGTGTAATTAAGTGGCCATGTTATAATACCAACAATAAACTCATGAACGAAGAAGTAAAATATGCGTGGTTCACAAACAGTTTTATTTAATATAACTACATTACGGCAGTTATTATAAAGTTTCTTACAATTATATTCAAATAAACTTGCAGAGTTGGTCCCTATTTTATAACAGGGACCGACTTATTATAAAATAGGGAAATACAATTCTAAATTCTTATTTAATTTTTTTTTATCAATATCATAGGCTTTATATGACTGCTATACGGTCCTATTTACCTTTAAACCACCTTGCAGTATATCTTGAGCAGAATTACAAGTAACAATAATGTATGTAGTATTTTCCATCCAAATGAAAGTGACGATGTAATACATGATTAATGATTCACATCGCTGTATGTAGAACATTAATTTCCCTTTCGTTATTCACCTGACTTGCCTATACGGTCTATGATCGCATGTTGGAGCCAGTCTCGAGATTATTTTGTAGGTTGTAATTAAAACAGGTTTGTAATAAAATTATTTTGAAAACTCGGACTGATTTGTAGGTCTAGGTGATAGTAATTTCGCGAGGAAAGTAGGTCTGCAATAAATCTTTGTAAAACGTACACAATTTTGCTTAAAATTTTGGCTGTACGATAATTTTATTGATCCGTAAATATTTGTAAATTAGAAGTTATTACGGCCATAATTTCTGTTTATCTGTAAGTTTTCTTCGTTCTTTGTATATCAGGTATTCGTCTATAATATTTTCTAAGTTGTGTTTTGAACGCCGATATTCAGACACAAGGCTTTTTTAATTGTGCATATTTCAGACCAGCCCGTATTTTTTTAGCGTGACCTCTCATTCTGAAGCAGGCGCGTGCCGAGCAGATGGACAGTTTATGAACAATGCCAATATTTGTAGTTAACAAAATACTCTCAATCGAAATTGTCTTTGTTTCATTGTCTATTGAATTACTATGTTGTTATTGTTATTGTTGTACTGAACAAAGGTACCTATTTTTATTATGAACATCTATCAACATGATATTAAAACCGGTCAAGACTGAAGGAAAAAGCAGGCGCTCTGTTAAAAGGAATGTAATAGCTCGCGTAGTTTTAATTATCTATTCAACAAGGAAATGTATTATATATTTGATGTTTTGTACAACACAAATATGTTCTTAACAAGCATAATTATAAGATGCTGAAAACATTTTGTCAGTCATCATATACTTATGGTGAGCGGTCAAATGGGGTAGTGTCGCCAAGGATTCTACAATACAATTAACAACTTAGTGGATGGTACAATGATTTTGAATTGTCTAAAGATTTAATTTAAAAGCAAACACACTCAGTGCCAAGGAAACTATTTAAACTTTATTTGAGAATAAATAGAAATACAAAACTACAAAAACTAAAGTAGTAGTAAAGATAAGACAATAAGTGTAGTGAGTAGTAACGATCGCCGGGTGACAGATACGATCGGTGTTACAGATAGCAGTCGGTGACATCACAATGGACCGCTCACATTAGAACGAGACTCGCTTATGTGCGAGCTAATTTTTTACATAGTTGGGGCTTTGTTTACATTTTACCTCATAGTCAATGCGAGCTATGATTTTAATTCTATAAAAAAATATGTTTATCCTTTAGGTGTCCCGTGGTAAATACAACTTATTGTAATATATGATACGTGATTCATTGGACATCGAACCTATTAAGGCAGACATTTCAAAATATTTCTAATGATTAATGTTAAAATAAAAAAGAAAACGTTATTTAACCTGTCAATTACTGGGATCCCATACGTAATGAAACACCTATTGCGTCCGGCCACCGGTGTGTCTCTGCCACTCAACAGGTATTATCTTGCTTGCACAGCGGCGTTCCCAATCCAGACCCGGGCAATATCACTAGGAAAATGTGACACAGAAATTCTAGAAAATATAAATATTCTGATACCTAACTTAATAACCGTATAATTCATTTATATTGTCAAAATGACAGCAGTAGGTCCGAACCTTCAGTCATATCTAATAAATGACCACAATTAACGAGTGAGTGTTTGACGCGAAACAATTAGATACGAGCCAGTTAAAGACTTGCTATTGCACTATGCACACTTAGACAAAGAAAGATACAATAAAAATAAATAAACATACGCTTAAAAGAAAAACAAAGACCTAGATTGTAAAGGGAGATTGTTATATCTAACAGGCAGTCTACACATATGCCGCTGACCTTAGATCAAGTGAGCAAATAAAGGTTGCATACCTCGTTGCGTATTAGCTATGTGGGAAAATGCGTTTATTCAATAAATAATACATAGATATTAGATGTGAGATTCAAATTATTTATTTATTTCACTATGTAACATTTATGACTATACAGGTGGCGCATTGGTATATGAGCTTGCTTTGCCGCTGCGTGTCTCGGGTGGAGACTCGTATATGATCAAAATTGTAGGTTTGATACATGATTAGCAAAAGTTTTCGTGATTGAGAAATAGTTTCAAAGCAGTAGTTCCGACTCTGGGTGCTCTTTGTTTTGTTTATTTGTTCAGTGCCCTGCGATGCGCGGTCTCCTAAGTCCTGTAAGAGGAGTCTTTGTATTCCACAAATATAAAATGACAAAAAGTGCACGCCATGTTTATTATTAGTTTAAAGTTTTGTTTATGTGTAAATTATTGCATTGTGTCATGCTATGTTCACTTTCGCATTTAGAATATGAACACAACGTAGTCAATATAAAAATAAACGGTCAAAATTAAATGTTTTTTGGTATCTTGATATCAATTCACATGTATATATTTACATGTTAAATTTTAATAAGAAGACATGTAGTAATAAAAACTAAATACTCTTTATATTTTGGGCCCAAGATAGCATCCACTTACTTTTATATGGAATGGTAAAAGCAACAGGCCACTAAATTGTAGTTCAAGTGAAAAATAAACATTTACAGAGAAAGTTTTATTTTAAAATCTGCGATAGCAAACTGAACTGATCTCTATATATGAGTTAGTCACATGTACCTGTTCACGAGCATAACTTATGAAGTTATGACCTAGGACTACTTCTTGTTTCGTAACATGTCTAGTATTTTAGGTAACCTAGCTATAATTTTAAGCGGCATATTATATCAATAACTAAAATTAATTTAAAGGAAGTTTCAAATTGTTAGTTTTACTCTAGATAATATCTATACATGTTAATGAAATGATTATATTCATTAGGTATTAAAGTTAATTGTAAACCGGAAAAGGCAGGTTTGTTTTTTTTGTATATTATTCACTAATTGCTTTCAAAATGCAAATTTTCTAGTTAAATGCAATTATAGGATATAAATAGATATTCTATTTTAATTTTTAAAAAGGCATCTATGATGTGTTGGGCATTTTATGAAGATTGGATCTCACAATTTTTTATCACGTGTATAATTCGAATCAATACTTGAGGTGCTGGCAGTGGCGAGGTGACCATTTAAACCACTACGCCAGGAGTGCAATCAATATTACTATAAGTGAAACATACAGTAGTAATTAAATATAAGTAAGTGTCATTGGTATTACTATGTCACCACTAAACTATGTTTTGACTAAGAGAGAAGGTCAATGACACGTTGTTGTCTTATTCACGAAATTTTAAATAAAATATACCTACGTAATCGTTAGTCTCTATAGATTTTAAAGTAAAGTTTGTCTGCGTCCATTTCAACTGCTATATACTAAACAATAATGATCCACAATTACTTGATATAAACCGAGCTTCCGTGACATTGAGAGCAACTATTTGTATCTGCTCACTTAGTTGAAGCAATGATCGATGTGTTAATGAATGCCCCGGTTAACAAGAGGTTAATGTAGCCTTCTACAAAGTTTAAAGCTATCGTTACGCGATAAGTGATTTGGGTGCAAGGTCGCGCTACACATATCGCCTGTTTCCTTTTTTATTTTGTCTATGGTCGTGATTTCTTCATCACAATTGTAATGAGTTTTGATTATATGGCTTTTGAGCTGTGGGAATGACGGTGCTAATATTTTGATATCGGTAATTAATTATACAAAATGCAGACAAATTGGATGATCTTATTTAAATGTGTTCGTGTATGTCCTACGGCTGTCAAATGTTTGGGCCTTGAAAGATGGTTGACATAACCACTATAGAGTTACTGTCAAATTTATATCTCTAGTTGTGACATTTTTTACTATAAGTGTTGTGTAGCGAAAAGGGTAAAATTAATTTTAAATTTTCAGCTTTACATCCTAATTTTTGTTCTGTGAAATGTAATGCATCTTTGAAGATAATTGTTAATTACATATTTCAATGATCTTCAGTTGTTTTTATTTATAAACATTCAGTAATTGTGTGTATAGCAAATAAATGTAATATAGTAGGTATAAAGATATTTTTTAGATGAAAGAAAATTTCAAGTCTGCACCGTCTTAATTGTTTAAAAGTTCTCACCAAGATTTTTGCTGAAGGAAACTGTAAATACCAAAACGTCATCAATGTATAAGTCAGCTGTCACTCGAAGTCGAGTAATCAGTCGCATTGAGACATATCCTCCTTGCTTTGAAGTTGTTTAAAAATAAAATGCAATCATTAAAACAATCTCACAATGAACTTTCTTTAGTTTTGGTCAGTGCCATGCTTCATAGTCTACAGTACCTACTGTTGACGTCAAAATGAACTGCTTCATTTGATTTGAAGAGCAATGAGATACGGCGCGCGTGTTGCCACAAGCCTGTGCAACATTTTGCCACCACACTGCACCAGTTAATCACGGTGCAAGTTAATTAGTTATTGTGCAGACCGAGTGAGCAGTTGCGATATGTCGCTCTGTCACAACTCTGAGGAACACGTTTACGAAACGGCGAGCAGTGACAATGGAACATTTTGGCTACGTTACGCTGAACATTTTACGTATGGTATAGTCGGGGATTGTGGTTAACGGCTTGCGAAGATTGAGTAATACCGCAGTCTGCAGACAAGATGTATTCTTTTATAGAACATAAAGAAGCATGACTATCATATTGTACAGTATACAAGAGTCTGAATAAAATATGTAATGAATGTAGGTACATTGAGAAAGTGGTCGCTTCGCCGAATACTAATATACGTCCATTTTGAATTTATCTATTTCTAACAAGAATTTTTATGATTAAGTCGGTGGCATGGATGCAATTTGTGTCCGTGATTTCAATAGTTCCCTAATGCTAAAATCTCTATAGCTTTGACATTAATAATTATATATATACAAGAATTATTTTGTTAGTTTTTATATACATCTCTCTATTCAGCTTATACAAAATAGATTTTTCTATTTATATGTATAGGTACTTTAATTTATTCTATAATTTCATTTCAATAATGTGACATTCGCCTAAATGATGATAAAAGAAAAACGAACACCTAAAGCGATTACACTCAAAATAGCAAATTAACATGCCTAACATAAACAACTATCAGTAACGTATTAGTAAATTGTAATACGGTGGTATGAAGTTGAGGCAAGCCAGAACTAGAATAAAACGGAAACTATATATTAAACAGCTGGAAAATTGTCTATGTGGTTTCAACTGCATACTGGACCACAAAACGACCATAGGAAGTGATATTTGTGGTTTTACTTGTACCGGACTATAGTGCGTTGTAACGCGGAATAAGTAATGTCTGATATATGTATTAAGTTATCGTGATCATAACACCGGTTTGCATCAATTTTACATCCGTTATAAACAACGCACGTACTAGATTTAATGGTTACTGGCTATGCTCTAATATCTAACAATATATGTCGGTACTTTCAGTCTTTGAAACGGTTTAGATGCTATACTTTACGTTTTATTAACCTCCGAGTCTTTTCGAAGACGTTAATGAAAACACTATGTGGGTCTGTGTGTCTGTCTGTTAGTGACAGGCATAGCTCCGGAATCACTGGACCGATTGACTTGTAACTTGGTGTGCAGGCACCTTGGGGTCAGAGTCGGTCGAGTTTGAATATGGGCCCTGTGGGTCAAAAGACCCCCGAGATATAGGGTCACAAGGTCATAAGGTCAGGGGATATCTACCAACAGAGTGATTTAGAAGTCCAAAGGGGAGGCTTTTGCCAGCAGTGGGACATTACAAAAAGCTAATGGAAAAAATAAGTCACATGAAGACGAAGAGGTTGAATCCTGGGTTTTTACACCCATCCCGTTATTTCTAAAATTAACACTCTGATAGTCACTCGGGGTATCCCCAAAGGAGGTGACATAGGTCTATTACACTTACTTTTCGCCGTCTACCGGGTATAGACCCAGACTTCGTACTACTACTGAGAATTTCTTGAAGAAAACCAATTACCAATTTGCCCGATCCCCAAATAAAACATATTTACCGAGACTGCAATAATCTGTACTAATATTATAAAGCTGAAGAGTTTGTTTGTTTGTTTGGTTGAACGCGCTAATCTCAGGAACTACTGGTTCGAATTAAAAATTTATTTTAGTGTTGGATAGCCCATTTATTTAGGAAGACTATAGGCTATATAACATCATGCTACGACCAATAGGAGCGGAGCAGCAATGAAAAATGTTGCAAAAACGGAGAAAATTCTGTAGTATAACTAAACTATCCACTAATTGTATTCTGGGCTGATCCTAGACTTGGTCCTGGCAGTATTAAATCAAAAGTATTATTTACAGATAATTGTTTCGAACCTAAATGAATCCTAGAGCGGTCGTTGTACTTATGCATAATCCAACCACCGTATATTATGTCTGCCTACGTAATACAAGAGGGCAATGGCCTTAAGTCATCATCTCATAACCGTCATTACGAAGAAAACCTTAAAATGGTAAAAGTAATTATAAAACATCGAATTTCGTAATCGTTTATAGTTTCCACCACGTCGAAAACGGGAATAATGGTTTTTGTTGACGTGAAACGATGAAATACGTAAGACGCCAGAATAAAAAATGCGAAATATCTACGAGTTTTGCATAGTTCAGAGTATAAAGCACAGATGGAACGCATTTTAGCCGATTTTCTCAATAGAAAGCCGGTCTGTATCAACTTTTATTTCGGTTCTTTACAATTTCTAAAATACCTTCCTAATGTGACTTATTAAAATGTCTAAATTGTTGTAGATGCATCGATGAAGATTACCAAGAAATTACCAATTATAATTAAATTAAATTATAATATAGATTACCAAGAGAAGAACTCTAATTTTTCTTGGTAACAACTACCCAAATCTTCTTGTATACTACTACACTGTACATTAAACTCACAGTCGTATTTCTGTATAAAATATAATTAGCAATGACACATCAACAAATAAATCTTCAAACTTAACTTCAAAATTTAATTTAAATATATTAAATTATTGTTTACTTACGTAATCTCAATAAAACTCCTTATATTCGCGTTAATGTTACCATAAATTGCCGATTCAGCAAACACCCCTCGTCATTTACATTTAATGACTATATTATAATATAGTTTCGGGAATATTTCCTCGCTTAGTATTCCAAGTAGATTATTTCATTGTTCTCTGTTTTAACTATACAATTGTGTTATAAATTTTGTGTAAACAATGCCAATGGATGCCACGGCGTCTGCCAGTGAAGTTTTCCTGGAACGCTTGGCAATGATACCGATTTTAAACTTATTGCCTCAAGGTTGTTTATGTTGCCTTCACATTCGATTGATAGATAGGTGACTGGAATTTAAAGGAGATTCTCACAGTCATAGGTATAATCGAAAGTCAACTTTGGATTGAATGCCATAGCTTACGTACCTTACGTATTTTAGATAGGATGAGCTAGCACTGGGAGTCTGATGGCAAGAGTACTGGACTAACATGTTGAAGGTTTCAGATTCCAACATAGAGAGCATTCTTTTAAGTTTCTGAATGTATATGAGTCTTAAAAAGTTAATGACTGTTAGCTTTAACGTCGTACGGATACATTTGTCACGCTTGTGAATTATATTGTTCTCGAAGTTATAGTTGGTTGATCCAATTTTCCCATGATGGGCTTCACGTATAGTTAATTCTGACAAAATCCCAATTCAACTCGCAGCTTACAGTATTATATGCAGGATGTAATTTATAATACCTGGCTATAAATAATTAATTAGTGGTAATGAATGATTGATCAACGTAGTTTTTATTGTGGTGGTTAATCAAGTTAGCGATCCGTGATAGTAATGTAACTGCCGCTCATAATTAATATAATTCATGCCAAAATGCAGCCAAGTTGCCGTAAGAGTAGTACTGTCTATAAAGTGTTTAATATGTGTATATACAAATGATACAACTGCAATATATCAAGTGCACAATTGGATCATTCACCGCCCGCGTTCTCAAGATGATTTAATGCTATACTAAGTGCAACACAAAACGTATTTATTATGAGAACAGTTATTACGCGACATCGCTGACGTCATTGGCAACATTCCTCGGTAATTTCCAATTCATGTGCTCACTCGCGTCGCATTTTTCTTGCGACTAAGATTGATAGCCATTACTAATACTTGTATGATATGTTATAAAACACGTTTTATATGGATTTTTGGATAATGTTACGGACCGTTATAACGCGACTTTTTTATGGTTTACGTGATTTTGTATTTTTCGGCAAACATGATTTATTTGGAATCGGTTATTTCATACGCGATTAACATTCTAAATTCGCATGATGCACTTAAACGTGCGTATGAATAACATGATCATCAAAATGTCTCTTCAATCATTATTAAGTTTTCGTTTTTTTAAATGTTACTTTAATTATGTAATATTCGGCAAATGGGTGCACTGACTAAATATGGCATTGTAAGACCGATGATTTACGATTCTAATATATGTAAATTATGTATAAAGGATGGTAAAACGAAACTTCTTTGCTGTTGAAAACTTAATTTCCTTCACGTATTACATCAATTGCGATTATCCGCTTCGATAAAAAGATATATCCATTTAAGCACATTTTGATTCTTATTTCTTATCTACTGCACTTGCACCTGCACTACACGTAAGCTTTGCAGTTAGAGAAATGAGGCTATAAAATAGGTTCCTTTGGACTAGGTACTTATAATAAAGTTTATTCAAGTGTACCTGAAATAAGTTACAGATATACAACCAGTTCTTACAATAGATCTATTCAGATAGACACATTCAATCAAACTACTCAAATATATAAATTGCGTTGTCTTCAATATATGAAGATGTTTGACATCCGAAGTTAAGCCTCTAATTCGTCAATATTTAGGAGCAAGAGGTCACCTTATGTTTGCATTTGTACAATTCAATAACGTGTCTTATGTAAATACTAGAATATAGCAGTCAATAGAATTACGTGAACGTTGAAGACAGAGAGTTGCCAGTGTGTTTGATTTAGATTCCGTAATCGATTTCGTAATACGTGAATGATTAAAGCGAATTGCTTGAACGATACTTGATTTAAGCATGGCTTACGTATCCAAGATATAATTGAAACATATGCACATACGTATATTTATATTGTTTATGTAAAGTCCCATTTACATAAGACGAGTTTCTTAAAGCGACTGTCAAGTTGTCCATGTTTCATCACCAAGCTAGACAAAGATAGTACTTGCTTCCACAAACAAACTTGTGTAAATGGAGCTTAACTCTGCAAGTTTTGGATTACATACGGCAATTAGACTCTGGTCCCGAGGGAAAGGTGTGAAGTGATAATGACGTAAGCAACCTTTAAAGTAAAATATAGGTATAGGCACAACAGTTATAACTCCCCAAGGAATAGCGAGCTCATGCCTAAATTTTGACAGCTAGGGCACCTTAATAATTAGCCGACGTGACGGAACGAACGGTACTTTCGTCTATCTTGCGAATTCAAAAATATCAAGAATATTATACTTAATATTGGACTTCTAGCCAGGAATTTACAAGTGAAAGTTGCGCAACTACGCCCACCTTCGCCACCAACCAACAAGTTGAACCACAAGTTCGAAGCCATATTATAATTTCCAGATCTTCATTGCAAATGCTAAAAATTAATAACTTAGCTTCTTAATTACCTCACATAACCTCTTATAGCGTTGGTGTCGTTGGATTTGCCTGAGCAATGGTAGTCGAAGGTATTTATATGGCAATTATTGCTAAAACGTGCTCGTAAGTTATATCTTATTATTGTTTTACTATGTAGGCGTCTAAGACTTATCTTTTATTATTGGAAGACGAGCTAGCGGGCTATCTTATGGTAATTGGAAGCACTCTTGTTTAGCTAAGCTGTAGCTTACAGTAGTAGGAAGCCGAGGTAGTTCAATGGATAAGCCATTGGACTTGCGACCGAGAGGTTATGGGTTCAAATACCACTCATTGCATTACCGATGTGCACCCATTCTTAAAGCACTCTGGCTTAGCCGGAGGGGTTTACACTATAAACCTCGATCTAGAAAGGTCCTTATAAATAAATAAATAATAAAGGTCACACTAAGTAGAGCTCATCTGCCCGTAATCTTAACGAAGCTTCTTACCTACCTAATTTATCATAATATAATAATCTGTTATTATGCAAGAACAAAAGGATAACATTCATTAGCTACTGCGTTGTAATGTTTATCAGTGCGCTGTCACGGAAATAGGTTAATATTATGTTGCCTTTCAGTGATAACAGGTAGGAGAGGTAATTTTCCTGCTGTTACAACATTTACATGTTTAAAGTGTGAAGTTGCGTAATTGTTTCTCGTTTGTTATGATAAACATATGTACAATGTTTTACTATCACAACTACTTATTATTTTTAATAAGGATTCATATTAGATGATACGTTTAATTTGTTGGGGATAGATGATATTTTATTGGAAAATAGAATAGAATAGAAAAGAATAAGCTTCATTGTACGCAAATTTAAATTCGGCTCACAGTAAAATAATAAAACGAAACAGAAAAGTCCAGCATATTATTATATACAAAGGGCAGCCTTATCGTTAAAAGCAATCTCTTACAGAAATAAGTACTAAATAATAGATCATCCAAAGATTACTTATCAATATTATAAGTTAGCTTTAAAAACAAAATCACACAACACATACTTACCAATAAATTTAAATGCATCAGGAAGTCAACAATTTACACATAATATCTTTATATAGTATTATTAAAGCAGCCGCAAGGTTAAAACCTAACCACAAAAAGGCAATAAAATTTTAAAACAAATGGCTTCACAATATGCACTTGACCAATGTTTACTAAATGGAAACGGAACATCGATCTAAGAATCGGCGAAAGCTGAGGTCAGGTGTGCTGAAATTGATATACGGTGCCAATAGAACGTGTGTAGTATTGATAATTAAGAATATTTAATTACATGTGTAGTAGACTGCTTTGTTGCTAGCTCCAATGTGTACAGCAGAACGGTGTGTTGTATATTTTTGGATCCTAACTAACATTATAAACGCAAATGTGAGTCTGTTTGTTTGTTACGCTTTCACGCCTTAACTACTCGACCGATCATCATTAAGTTTGTCATACTCTTTGTCAGCGGTACAGAAAAGGTCATAGAGTATATTTAATCCAGAAAAAAAGTACTGTTTCCGGGCGAAGCCACTGGCTATAGCTAGTTTTCTATAAGAAAATTCTAAGAAGCAAAGTGTGGTACAGAGCTTAATAAATATTAGACTCGTGCGACTCTTGGCACACGGCACCTCACCGATAATCTAGTGGACAACCACGCAAAGGTCTCGAGATCGATGTCAACGTACGCTAAAAAACCCAGTATTTCAAGCGTACTGGTAGAAGAGTAGGTACTGTTAGCGTCTAGTAAACCAGCGATTGTATTAGATTTATGATGATTAGATTATAATCTTACGCTTCCCATACAGTTTCCCAAAGGTTAAGGGGACACCGCGAAAATTATCGTTTAGAATAGCTCCGCCCATATCCGCCCCAGTACACTCATTGTGTATCAATCCTTAAATAACGGTCATAAGGTCTAAAATTGCGATGCGCCCGCAATGATCGAGAACGCTTAGAAATTATTAAAAAAACTTAAAATATTATTTAAAAATGATTAGTTTTAGTTATGGAAATAATGAGCTAGCAAATTACTAATATTGATGTTACGAATATATTTGAGTAATTCCTAAGCATAATGTTAGTGTAACTTCCTTGTAATTTCAAAACTAGTAATTTTTCAGAGGTGTTCTCAAAAATAATTATGATCGAGCCAAAATCACAATATCGTGTTTTTGAGCTAGGAAAATCTACTAAAAGACATCAATTTACCTATATCAAAATTCTAGATTAATTGGTCTTCTCATAGTCCTATACTATTCGATGAAAGTTAGTGCATTTTTTTAGTGTGTCCTCTTAACAAAAAAATATGCTTTGTAAACGAAACCGCGAAATCTCTCTATGTCTCTCTAAACTTGTAAAGCCAAAGCATGTCATAGTTCAGTAAATAGCGTGTCAATACCTAACCGGTCTATCGTATCTAGCATCCAATCCATCGTCAGTTTAGGCGAGCACAACAAGTGAAATCATAAAACTTTGTTCATAGGGTTGTCAAGTATTATAGACAGACATATATTACTGATAATGCTTGTCTTGGTTGGAGCTTGAAATATATTTTAAAGATAAGGACGTTTGTTCGCTGTACATGGACTTCATTTAAAATTGGGTACATAATAATGATAATGTAACATTAGTCTTGTTGTTATATTATATTGAAAGATCGTATAAGATAACCCTTTTAATAAGGTGTGAAGGTAAAATAAATTCTGGTTGTTCCTCATAAAAATCTATTTACTAATATAATTGTCATTTTTTTCGATACCGATAATATCTATTTCGAAACGCTAATAAATATGAATAACATTTGCCATAAGTAAATCTCGAGGATGCTGCTAAAATGAGTTTTCAAACAATGTTTATATTAAGTAATAAAAACCTAATATATAAAGTAAAAAAAATAACTTGGTTGATATAAGTAAAGCGCGGCGGCATGAACTGCCATAGCCATGGCCGTAGGTTCAATGCCTGCTGCATGGTTGTTATTTGCTTTTCTATATTATACATTATTGGCTAGCATAGCCCAAGTCTCTAAAAATATTTATTTATAAATAGTACCAGACAGTTCTAGAGTAATATAATAAAATATACCTACTACGATTGACAGCCCTACAAGCACCCAATGGTCACTAACTAGTATAAAGGGAAAATTACAAGTTTCTCTAATATTTAAACGTTTAAACCGGTATCACAATAAATGTCTTTATTTCCTACTACACCGTATAAATAAAGTGCTTAATTTGTTAAGACCTCGTTTCCCGGCTTTAGTGGGTAGTAGACATTGGAAGCTTACGACTGCTGGCCGATTTTCTAAAGTCAGAATATGCAGTGTAAAATGTTAGCAGTACAACTATTATATGCATAGCGCAATATGTATAATGATATGATGTTTCTAGTTTGATACTCGGGTGAAGCTGGTATTTGTTGAAAATTTGTATGGGCAGTTTAGGTTCAGAAATACAGAAGTATTCGTACATTAAAAGTTACTTAGAGACGTTAAAATATTTAAAATTAGTTTCAATATTTTTTATTAAACCAATGTCAATGATCGCGGAGTAAAAATGTGTACGTCTAACGTAGCAGTGCATTCGGTTCAATTTGTGTTAATAATTTCAATTTTAAACTCAACAGCAAGGGAATAGATAAATATAAGATAGTAAGAGGAAATAGACGAATATAGCAGTGAATGCGTTTTCTGTGCATCACGGGTTTGATTCCTGATTGTGTAATGTGTTATTGGGTTTCTTTATCAGTAGCAGCACGAAGTACAGCGCTGCGTCTGGTAGACGGCAACAGGCTAACCCCTTATAACATGGGATCTAATACTATTACTAGCGAAATGTGGATGTAATGCATCTCTGACCTTAGAGGATATAGGTTGAAATTTTGTACGTGTGTTATAAAGGTGAAAAATGCATATATTAAAAATTAAAGTGTGTCGTGATTGCCAGTGCTGTCAATTTACAAAAATGTATGTCAAAAGAAAACAAACATTGAGAGATGGACAGAATAGTTATGCCGGCCAAAGTAACGTATCAATGTACAGGTTTGATAGTAATTACGTAATAAATAATTGAGGTCGACACTATTTAGTAGTGATGTTACATCATGTATCGGTGTTAGATCCGGCTGCTTGTTCCTATTCGTTTATACGTAACTCAATGGTGTACTATAAGGTTATATTAGAGGGGCGGGCACACAATCGATACTGTTTTATCGATCGATCGAAAAGTGTAATTATTTATAACGATGCTTTTTAAAGACCGCTACTGATATTTATTCGTGTGTTGTATTTGTTTTAATTATGTATGAATAAATATTAGCCAGACTTGAAACATTTAATTATACAGTATTACGTTTTTTAGTGGCGATGAAAGTCAGGAGACGTCTATAACGACGACATGGTTTTAAATATGTCACTACATATTTTAAAAAATATGGTATATATTGGTTTGACATTAGAAGTCAAATAATTAGCTTAGCTGGAGGGGTTAACAAGAATATTAGTCATTTGAAATGTAAATAGAAAGTAAATAAAAAAAAAATTGGTGTGATAAAACTAGCATCACCAGATCGTCAAGTTCATCTGTAACATTTGTTAGTTATACAAGGGTGATATGCATTGTTTCAGTCCCGTGTGGGGTACATTGCCAGACTTCGCGTCCTATTTCTCTCCTAACAAAAATCCAATACCACTGTCTGCCAGGAGTAGAATCCGATATCACACGATAGGCTTTCAAGTGCCATAAAATCGAATAATAAAACTTCGCACTCTATTAGACCATTGATGTTGTTATTAAATAAACGATATAAATTAGCAGTTTCATAAAACTTTTATTCGTATTAGCTTGTATATTATATAGCGTTCGTTTGTTTTTATGTTAACGAACAAATTGATGGTAATGTTTATTTACATAATTATTTTTTTGTTCCGGACGATAAACCTACTTACTTAGCATGTTTATATTCATTGACTGCACGATTGGTGTTTTGGAAAGTAGACGACTCGGCAACTACCGATTCATACAGTATTGCGAGTTCGATCTTCGCACGGAACCATAATATGTGTGATACATAGATAATTGTTGCGAATTTTAGCGTGTTGTGTGTACGTATGTTTTTTTTAATACGGTTTCTAGTACTGGTTTAACGTTAGATATATCTTCTATCATTTATAGTACTAAGCACTTTTGATCATAGACATTAATTAAACAAAACAAACTCACTTAAAATATGCATTGCACATATACAATGATACAGCATTACTATAATAATGAACTTTTCTTAAATATTGTAGAGGTAGCTAGCTGATTAAAGGTTAATCATTGACCAGGCACTTGAGGGCTATTCAGTTAATAGGTAACTAAGTTAGTCAGTGATATTTTTATAAGTAAGACTGTTTACCTATATTTATTTCGAAACGAACTAAACTATTAGCATTGAAAATAAATTTAATATAATAAATAACTTACCCAAAATGATTTTTTCATGCATTAAAATACGCAACAAATATGAGTTGGGTTGGGGTTACCTTTAGTGAATTGCACTGCCTGTTTACTGTCTACAATCATATTGATAAGCCAATAAAATAAAAAGTACGTATGGTAATTGAACACACGAATCACTATACTTTACAGTCTGATATTTCAACGCAAGAAAACGTTGCTATGCAATTGCTTATTTAGCATATATTATAATAACCATAAGTTACGTTGGCAGAGTAGGGTCAGCCAAAGAATGCGATGCCAAATTGGCACATCCAAGGACTATGAACCCAGTTGCCACGAGTAAGCTGCAAAGGACATTACGTCTGAAGTTTAAGAGTTTACATTAAAGTAAAATGACATAGTTAGTTTGTTAGTTTTGGACGAGCTTAGTTACTTCCCAAGAACCTTATACAAACAAATATTTACATATAATATTACTTATGTATTTATATACTTCAATGCAAAGAAATGTGTCAGTACATTCCAAAAGTGTTAGGCAGATACATACATACATACATAGATTCACGCCTGTTTCTCAAAGGGGTAGGCAGAGACTACGGATTTCCATTTGCTACGATCTTGACACACTTCTCTGGCTTCATTCACTTTCAATCACATTCCTCATACACGCCCGTCGGTTCAAGGATTGCAGATACGTAATACACTTTAATCAGTATCCAGACAGGACGTATATGCAATACTAGATGTGCCCGCGGTTTTACCCGCGTTTATGATTATTGCGCCGCCTCCTTGGGTCGTAGCGTGGTGTTATATAGCCTATAGCCTTTCTCAATAAATGGGCTATCTAATACTAAAATAATTTTTCAATTCGAACCAGTAGTTCCTGAGATTAGCACGTTTAACCAAACAAACAAACCAACTCTTCAGCTTTATAATATTAGTATAGATTACATAGGCTATGTTGAAGTGATGTATATATTTTTCCGTAACCGGGTACATCATACCAAACATTGTTGTTGAAATCTTACTTAATATCCTAATCGGTAAATTCATATTCGGGGATTAAAGCAGCCGATGTATTACCGCATTAGACGAAATTGTAAGATCTAGAGATAAATGATCAGACCCTAAATGTTTGTAGTTGCTTTTTTTATACCTCTGCCTATTCATTTAAGTAGATACGTCCGTAAAATAATGTTTGTTGCCATTATCTCTTTGCGGTATAGATATATTACATATTTTTAATCAGGCCAATTACTGTTCCAACTACGAATAATAATAATAATAATAAATAATAATAATAATCATTTATTCAACTTAAATTGGTACAAATTGATACAGAGCTTAGGTTACATCGTAAAGGTAATAGGTATATAAGGGGTGTCTGTACTAGGATAAACCTGTGCCACAAGCATTAAGGGCACGTGCTGTATAATATAGATATAAATTCTAAAACAATACTTATAAAACATTATTCTTTGTATATAAAAACTTACGAATTACATTATAAACTAAGTGATTACTATGTCTACTTAAAGAGCTATTTTATTGCGTAACACTTATTGAACAACAGACATCAAATTTTCAGTACGATCGTACTTCAAGGTTTGTAAATATTGTTAAACTTAAAAATTGCTTAGTGTTAGCATAATTATTGTCATAAATCGCAGTTATTATTTATATTATTATAAAGAAATGTACCTAAAAATGAGAAAAACCTATTGGTAAAAATATTCTTAGATTGAGACTGAGTAGTACAAACGATATCTTTCCGTCGCTTAGTGTTAGTAAATTCCAGGTTATAATCAAGAGTAGTATGTTGTTTTAGTACGGTGTGCATTATAAAAAGCTGCCGGACTGTTAGTACTATAGAATTTTGATACAAAAGGCATGTGGGATAGCGAAAAGGTCGATGTGTAGCTACTTTTAGGAGTGCTCTTTGTGCTCTTTCGATTGGAAGAATAACCGATTTTGCGATGCCTCCCCATGGGGTAATACAGTATTGAATAATGGATTTGCACAGTGCCTTGTAGATCTGTATAATAAGATTATTGTCTGCGATACAACGCAGATTTTTAAAAACGAATATTAATTTACGTAGTCTGCTTGACAAAGCGGCTACGTGATGTTTAAATGAAAGAGTGTGATCTATTATAACCCCCAGATATTTAATGTTAGTTGCACTATGGATTGCAGAACATATGCAATCATCATTCATGGTGTTTTTACAATGGTGTGCATATAGTCGAATATTACTTAAATGATCTTGTTGATTGCGCATGTTAAACTTAATGAATTTGGTTTTATCAGTATTTAATGTAAGCAAGTTATTTCTAAGCCATTTATTAACCACATCGAAACCATGCTGGGCATTTTTAAGGACTGCCTCATTTGAGTCGGGCGATGAAGGGCGGTATCATCTGCGTACGAAATGATTTTGCCAATAGGTAAAGTTACAAAGATCGTGAATGTACACCAAAAATAGAGTACTTCCAAGGAAACTCCCTTGTGGAATACCGAATTGTGGCACTTGTAAGCCGGCACTGATGACGTTATCTATTTTCATGCACTGATACCTATTTTGTAGATAGTCTGTTAGTAGCTTAAGCTGTGTGCCTCGTATTCTTAAAGCATCTAATTATTTTAATAGAATAGTAACAGATACAGTGTCAAATGCTTTTGCGAGGTCGAGGAAGATTCCAATTACTTGTTGTCTTTTCCCAAGTTCCTCTGAGATAAAAGCTGTCAAGGTGTGTACCTACTGCATCTGCTGTTGACAACTAAGAAGAATCTATCTATGCACCGGTTATCACGAAGCATTTTCCCTTTAGTAATTGTTCCATAGAAATATATCACAAAGATCCGTGATCCAAATAGTTATAGTCGTACAGTACACAAGTAATACATGGAGTACATATCGAGACGCCCTTATTGAAGCGAACGATGCCGTGTCTGAATTATTCATGGCGACAGACCGACTCGTAGAAATAAAAGTGCAGTGCTCACCAATTTATATGGTAATGCATTGTGTGAGAGTGGACTAGTTGGAGTAAATGGAACAGGTGTACGAATCATCAATACTCAATCACTGTTGTAAATATAGGAAATTATATATGTAGGTGTAATATGTGCTATGTGTGTATTTTGGCCTTTTTCAGACTAACAGTCCCACAAATGACACACCTGTGGTAGCTGTGTACGTTTGAGCCAAATCCAAAGTCTAAAATCTTTTCGACATGATTTGATTGTTACTAATTATTGCATAGAGGAATTTATTTAAAATACGTAACAATACTAGACAAGTACCAGAGGAATACTATTGGTATTGAAGTCAGAGGTTTTATTAAAAAAAAAAAGCTGTGGTAGAGTGTTGGAATTCTCTACGCAGTAAATTTTTGAATATGTATACTGCTTAAGAAAACTTGATGATTTTATTCTGTGCCTGCAAATAAATGCACACTTTGATTTGATTTCGCAAAAATAATTTATTCTATTGATATAAGTACGAGTCAATGTGCTTGCCGTTGGTAATTATTTTGTTACTATACGTAAGAGCCTGTCCTACTTGCGGTAGAAAATGGCTTAAGAATAATAGCCCTATTATTGTGTTTCGTCCGGCGAATAAGAGTTCTGATGTCTCACATACCTCTTCCAATCCTTGGTTTCTTTAGTTAATTATCCTTCGGGTCGGTCCTAACAGGTGAGTGGATAGATTTGGTACTACAAGTGATCAGACTAACTGGTAACCGTCTATAGTGTGCTGTATGATTGTTTGTCACGTGGTAGTATAAATAAGTACCATTGTAGACAAATAGCATGTGTACTCTTACATGACTTAGTTTATTTGCAACCGTTACAAATAACGTCGCCTGTCTGCAAGCAAAGAAATATGATTTAATACGGTGTTAGGTGATAGGCTTAAAACCGTTGTTATAGCAAAAAATATGCCAACACTATCGGTATATACCGTTGGCAGCATCATTTCAAACACGCAAGCCTTCGAAGTCCCATCAATAGAAAAATCTTATTATAAAGAAACGTGTGTGGTATCTACCACACACGTTTCTTTATTATAAGATTTTTGATATGACTATCTAGTTGCCTCTAGTTTGGATGTTCTTTTTGTCAGTTGATTTAATTGTTACATAGTTTCTTAGACACAGGTCCTGTTGACTTTGTACACAACGCGCCTAATATGTTCAAGTTAAGGCATTTGCACTTGTATGCATTGTGTAAATAATCGACCAAAACTAAGCAAGCACAAGTTGTCCGAATTAATTCGTACATGAATCCTGCGCCAAACCTACGAACGTAAATAGAAAGTACCTTACCTAAAGATATTTTCTTTCAACTTAGATTTAATCTAATACTATGGATTGCCGTCCCGTTGTATCATAATAGTTAAGAACAGAGAGTGTTTGCGCACACACTTGTGCACTATAATATCACCTGCGCAGATGACCAGTTTCGTTTATATTGGCCGCGGTGACCGAAATTCAGTCTGGAGGACATTATAATCCTACTATGTTTAATAAAGTGCCTCATTAATACAAAAGAAAGAACGAGTCACAAAATATAACAATTTTGAATCAATGGTAATTCAATTGAAATGTCTCAATTAAACCGCAACAATCTATCAATAAACCAGACAATAATAACATTAATTCATTTCTTCTCGCTTCAATAACTCAAAAGCATTACATAATAATCGAGCTAATAAGGAACTATCTATATTACCTACTTCATTAATCATTATGTAACGTATCATAAAAATGTCTGACCACTGATCACTGAATTATACGTTGCTGAATGTTATGACGGTTAATGGTTCATAAAACGGTAATACCGGTTAATACATGTTCTGTAAATAGACAGTTGTGAGTACAATACTGTGTTGTTAAGATTTTAATTAAGATTTTTGTGTTGTGGCGATTGTTTCGGTTTTAAGTGGGTTTTGTATTTTCTATACCTAACCGTTACATCGGTTTATACCGATGTAACGGTGTACCTTATGATAGCCGATAGAAATAAGGCTGGCTAGGTCATTTAAGGCAATTGTCGTGACCTATGTACTTAAGCAGGCACTGTCGTTTACTTTTAAGCCAGCACTTCTATGCAAACACATTACACATACACATCTTTGGTCTGATTGCCTGAAGAAAAAAAAAGAAGAAATTGTGTAAGATTTTGCCAACACCTGAAATTCATTATTAACTACATTTTGCCTGCGGCTTCGCTCGGTTTAATGTAGATTTTATCTAATCTAATCTATAGACAAAATTTATTTGTTTACCTACTATACTTTATCTAAACTTAAGGTACCAAAGGTCATTTTTGTGCCCCTGCAAACGTGTATGAGAAATTTCATGAATATCGGCCGAGTATTTAAGGCGTGAAAGCGTCACGAGCAAACTCACATTTGCATTCATAATATTAGTAAGGATGCTAAGCTAATTAATCTCATACTAATAACATCGCGACTTTGTGTCTAAGACAGATTAGCAAGAGAGTTTAGACAAATAATTTCTCGCCCGCTGTTAGCTCCTGCAATCAGTCAAATCAAATGAAATCAGTTCTTTAATCATACACCTAAAAATTTCGAGCCGAAAGAAGAATTGTACAACAACAGATGCGTATGCACATACACTTATTACATTAAGCCAGCAGGCCAACAAGGTATTAATACCACCAATACTCATTAATTTATCAAACTATCTCAGTTATTTTGATCTCTACGACCTTATTAAGTTAACTAACGGTTGTCTAACCACGCGTACGTTGCATGATTGATGTTGAACCGATCCACTAATGCGAGTAAATAACGCATCAAAACAGTTTTTGTTAGTGATTACTTCGTGTGTGCTATGCAAATGTTCAGATGTCAAGGATGATTAAGACCTTTATTTAATAGTTACGGAATGAGTGGATTGTGCCTAGAACCTAATCAAATATTGCTACCTAATCATCTTCTTCATGTTTCTAGGTATAGTTGTTGTCAATATGACACACAACCAAATAAGCAGGTCTTTGATATTCTGTTTCAGTTTTCTTTATTAGGGTTAACTGTAGTATATTAAAGATATAAGGCAACTTAAGCGAACAGTTCCAAGTTCAGACTTAGTTTACAATAAAACTAGATGTAATATTTGACTATTTAATATGTATTTCTTTAATATTGTCTTCTATTTACGCGAATATTATTCATTGAAATTAAACTGCTATATACGGCTTTTATCGCGTTGTTTATATATGTTAAATTAGGCTATTGAAATAAAAAAACATCCTAATTTTAATAGAGAAGATGGTTGGAATGTACCACCAGCTTGGGATCCAGTAATAAAAATAGTCAAACCCAAGAAGAAGCAAACCACAGCTAGACTTCATGATACTTTGAGCTTATTCTGCGTAAATAGAAACACCAATGATTAAATTATGTTCGGGTACTTTGAAATAACTACACTGGAACATTGAGACAACTGCCATCTTAGTCTCCCCGTGACCATGGCTGCTGAAAAGCAACCGAAACGTCGGGGAAAGTGTAAAAATAAAAATAAATTAAATCTAAATAGTTTAATAATAATTTAATTAGCTTAAAAATTAGTAAAGTGTAATAGAAGTAGCAGTGTAACAATTTTCAAAATTTTGTAATAAAGTGTCAAATAAACAACGCGATAAAATCCGTATATAGCAGCAGTTTAATTTCAATGTATTTCTTTTTTATGTATGTGTATTATTCCTACCTCGTTGGTTCATATAGCTGAAAAAATGTGGCGAACCCTCGTTTCGTCAGCTAATACACCTCTGGCTACCTGAGGATATACATGCTTGTGTTAATGTATTTATTTTTAGTGTTAGTTGATCTACATAATTTATTCGTCGTTTGTTTAATAATACAATACCATGTATCTTTTTTCTTTGAAAGCATACTGCCATCGAGTATGCTTTTAAAGACACAATTTTAAATAATAGCGAATAGCAATACGCAAACCTATGAAAGGGACGTTTAAAGGACTTTTAGGTGCAAGGTACCCTCAATCTAATATACTATAGCAGATTCATACGCCTGCCTTAATACACAAATTTCATAACCATAGCTCTATGTAACCATGACGAACAAACAAATTTTCCTCATTCAACATAGCAATGATTATATATCTAATGTGAAAGATTTGCATGACGCTCTCGCACCACAAGTGCGAATTGTGTGTCTGTTTGTATGTGTACAGTGAAATGTCACTAGAGACTGAACAAATAGTTTATTTTGCAGTCTAGTTCGTCTTATAAGAGCTTAGTTAAGACTGAAATGTATTTAGACTGTCTTATGAGTATTTAGTACTGGCTAATACCACTTAACTAACAGCGTACTGAGCTAAGTGGTGTTAGTATAGCTTTAGTCAGACATGTTTTAGGTGTAATGAGTTTGAGTATTGGTTTTAATAATGAATGTAGTCTTAAGTTTCGTGAATATAAAATCATCACGTAAATGTGTAGTCTCTGAGAGAATTAAATTAGAAATATTTGATGTATGCAAGTTGTACTACTACTTAAAATATTAATTAAGTTAAATTATTGTGCTGAATGTTTGTGTCTGTATATAAAACATATAATATTTTATTCTCACATAGCTTTTTTAGATTGTAAGTCGTATTTTACATTTTGTTGGTTGTCGGGAAAAAGTTTAATAGCACTTTACATTGCCATTATTATTTTTAAGTTTTAAATAGCCGTTATTCGTAAGTTGGGGTTTTTTTTAGTAACCTGGACCTATTTAGCTTTCAAGATAGTTGTTAAGCCGTAATACCCTAACAAATACTTCCGCAAATTCATTTTCGTATAGATTTATATTTACATGGATCACTGATACTCTCTATTTACACTTATTGTCATACTGTTTATGGATAGCGTCCTATATCGAAGTGCAAACTAATGTACAGTCGTAAACTATCTAATTTATTCACATTTAGTCACTAGGTAGTCTGTGTGAGAAATCTTCGCGGAGAAATGTGTCAAACGCTTTCAAACATTGTCCAATACAGAAGTAGGCAAGTACTTATAGCTTTGACACAATTTCTTATTAGCCTATTCATGGTAGAAAACTATATTTAAACATCTGTTTTTTTAACCTAATGCTCTTTATTATAAGCATTTAGTTTTAAGTGTAGTGCTTACCAAACCTAATCGAGGACCTGACATCATTTGCTAGGCCTAACAAAGCAGGCAAAGGAGCAACACGTCAGGATACCATACTATTACTCCGTCACATGTCCATAAAGAAAAACTTATCTGTATTCAATATTATTAATAGTATAAAGCTGAGAAGATTGTTTGTTTGAACACGTTAATCTCTGGAACTACCAGTCCAATTTGGAAAACCTTTTCACTTTAGGTACTGCGTTTGTTGTGGAAGAATATATGATATACATATGAACATCACGTTTCAAGCCAAGGAAGCGGTGTAGTAACTAATGTAACCGTGGGGAACAGCGAGTAATATCATAAAATATTTATTAACATCATTTTCATTTGCTGAGCTTTTCACCTATTACCATAATTGATTTTTGTTCCAATTGCCGGATTTTAAGTCATCTTCAACATTTCACAACTTTCAGTTACTTACAGTAACCAACCAGGCAAGCTTTTATATTATATGAAAAATTATTTGCTTAATTCTTTTGTTTCACAAACGTATGACTGACTACTACATCGAGAATTAATCTTGAAAATCTTAAAGCACTTACCTAGAAAGATAAAACTAAAAGTGCTCCGATAAAACTTGTTGACGAAAACGAAAGTGAAGATTTCATTGTTCTCAAAGTATTCGCTTGGCAACCTGCTACACCGCGTGTACGAAAATAGTTTGCTAATGTACATTCGAACTATGTTTGTCCATGAATCACTAAGCAAAATGTGCGAGGGTGACTTTTGGGTAACTACTGAAGGATGTGAAAGTGCTATGAGATCACTAGAACATTGAGAGCTTTTGAAAATGTTTAGTATCAGTCAAACATTTTTACTATTACTTGGACAAGGTCAACATTAAAGCGTGGCTTACACGCTTTTATGCGCATAGCATTGTTTAAAGTGAAAATAAAATACATATTAGTGAGACATGGCCTTGAGTTGCTTGGTTTGTAAAGGCTGTGGAGCTATTTGTCTGAGGTCAGAAGATCAAGTCTTTATACTTTTTTAAACTGGTAAGATATAATTCTATAATAATTTACTCATTGGCGAAACCTAAAGAAAAGTATTTATTTGCATACGTTATATATTTTTTTAAACGTTAGTACTGAAAGATTAATTTATATGGGAGCGTGATACGCTGTTCAGATATGAGGCGATTACCTAAAACTATAAGTTAATTTAAATAATTTATTTTATTTAGTAAGTCTTGAAGAAAAACAGCATTAATTTACTTTTTATTATTAATAAAGACATGTTCATAGCAACTTATATAGAAAAATGGCACAAGGTAGGCTTTTATTACAGTGTGTAAAAGTTTTATTGGTATCACATTAGTGACGTTACATGTGCACATGACTAATTTTAGGCACCACGATTCACTTTCACCTCCCTATTCCAGCTACTTTATCACCCACCACTCAAGTCTACGTGCGCTGTTTACAAAGTGCACCCCATTGACACACTACACTTGACAAGAAAGTACCGATTCGTTACACTTTGGATGCCTATTGTTTAAATAATCACATTTGCACTAATGTTTTAGTGTTTCCTTGTTAGCTAAGAGCATTTCGACATGCCTTTGTCGGTGAAAGATTTTACGTGTTGTGGACTTGAAGGTCTTGTAAGGTCAATGTTGTTTGCTTTTGTTTGCGTAGTTAACTGGTTTTCTTTTTACGGTATTTGTGTGGAAGGGACGTTTTTGAGAGGAAAGTACGCCGTCGCCAATTCTTTGGTTACGGAACGAATAAAATGCCTCGTCTGTAGGCAAACAGTTCTCTTACAAGATATAGCCGCAAGAATATTAGGTAACACTTTTACAACGTTTCACCCTGCGAGTAAGAGTTCTGAAGACTCACCTATGTGAGTCTTGTGAGTCTTCAGAACTTTTAACTCTTACAATGATGACATTCACACATTCACACAATGATCATTACTTACATTTTATATTTAATTCCCTCTTTTTAGAGCGGCAACGCGACAGTGATACACTGAAATATCTAGTATTGCAACCAATCATTGATTACGGTAAATGCTTACCATTAGGCGGACCGCATATTTATCAGCAACATCAGTGGCTTAAAAAGTTAATTCTCCTCACCACACTATTATGACATGCTCCATCACATCGTAGTAAAATTTTTTTTTATGGTGGATTGCTTTGACGCCTACTTCTCCGCGGGGCAAAGATGGTGGAAAGATACCCCGGTAATACCGACTAAACCTACCACGGTGTTCCTCAACATAACCATAGACAGCGGGGCCGCGCGAATCGCTTTCACATGCAATCGCGACACGGCCGAGGTTTCGGCCCGCCGTGTGATACGGCAGGCCACTCCATAAGACACTTCCTCTACTGTCCCCTTGTGGGTGGACCAAAACACGACTCAGAGGCGCGCGTGAGAACACGCACGCCGCCTCTCGGACCTGGTGCTGATTGGATGGCGGGCAGGCCCACGAAGCCCACCACCCCCAGGTCAAACCTCAGGGTGGCTAAAGGTCGTCTCGCGCCCTCCGGCTCTGCGGTTGGGGAAAGGGTTTAAGCGCTCCCTCTCTCGCTTCGACGCCTCCTTGATGGAAATCACTTCCTCACAAAAGAAGGTTACGGCGTTCCACGACCTCTCACTCCGGACCATACACTGAACTACGGCCGGGAGCGAGAGGGCTACCAATCCGACTGCCGCGATCAACTCGCGGCGCTGCGATGCCAAGGCGGGGCAATCCGTCAAAGTGTGCAGCGTCGTGTCCTCAACAACGTCGCGGCAGTCGCCGCAGTGGTGACAACCGGGTGTCTCTTGCCGGTCTATACGACACAGGAACTTGTCAAAACAACCGTGGCCAGTCATTACCTGTGTCAGCCGGAAGGTTAGGGCGCCATACCGCCTCTCCAGCCACTCCTCAAACACGGGACTTACCGCCACGATCGTGGCGTGCCCGATCACATCGTAGTTGCTTTAATCATGCCTAACTAAACAATAAGTAAAGCCTCTAAATTTTAATAAAGCTCCTTACGGTACTTAGTTTTACACAAATAACCGTTTTTATGAATAAATATAATTGAAACAACATAAACAAAAAATCAAACGGTGTACAATTGTCTCGGTATTTAGCGTCAGTACTGCTAATCCCCTAAATCTAATCAGGCATGCATCTAACCGTTACTCTCAACTTCTCTGCACATAAGATAGCATCTCGTCGTTTAAATGAGTGTGAAAATACCAACATTTGCAAAGAGATAGAGTTAAATTGCTTTTGATTGATATGTTACTAAACTCCTTTCATTGCCGTCGTGTAGTCTGTAGCTCGATCTTGGGCAATTAAAACTAAGATTCATTATTTACCGTTTTAGGCACGTGCGTCTTCCGATATTACAGTGCATGTTGTGTGTGTAATACCCATAAAAATAACCTTCATAACGATACTGTAACTCATGCTGTTGTGTCCGTTTTGCAGTCTATCCGAAGACTTCGAAGTACATTAGACTTATAATTATATCCGATAGGTGTCGTAGCCTACCGCCACTTGCTGTATCGCCTATAATAAATTATATTACTCATTAAGTGCTTACGAAATCTGCATGACCTTGTATGTTGGTTTCGCAAACACTAAGTTAGAAGCCTTCGTTTAAATTGATTGATTGGTGCTGATTCAGATTTCATCTACATTCCTTCATCATCACGAACTTTCTTTGTTTGAGCACATACACTGGTATACCATCAAACCTCTCGGTTATCATACCTTTATGATCTATTCGCAACAGTTCAGTAAATGCCGAACTCAAAGTTCACGTGAACAATAGCATAGTTTGTGTTGAAATGTTGCTATCGAACCGAATCACTGATGGGTGTGCATAAATTAAACCGTTGCTTTTAGATAAGAAAGGTCTAATTAATTAGATTAGTCTGAAGGTATTGAGTGCTTTTAATCGTATCTAGTAGATTAGAAGTTCAATGAATAAATCTATGCTTTAGATAAATAAATCAAGTTGAAATTTGATATTTACGTATGGTTTGATTTGATTACCTTTTAGCAGTGTCATAAATATAGGCGTGTAGGTGAATGCATATTGTGGGAATCTAAATCTGACAGAAGAGATCTACATAAACGTTTTAGATGTTACAAACTCTACTTAAGTATTCGTAGCAGACAGGAAACAGTTTTATATTGTATTTTTATCACTTGTCTTTTTTAGTAAAGAAAATGCGTATTGGTAGGTAGAGGCATTACATTGAGATAGCTCTTCGAACGCTTTTCTTTTTTATTTATCAGAAGGAAGTTTGTTTGCCATCTCTATTTATTGTATAATCTTAATTTGGAAGCGGTAACTTAATAATTCTTTTAAGAGTGTTGTTAACCAAGTAAGACAAATAAAAGGAAAGTCCGCTTCAAAAATGTTCACTGACTGAAAAGTAAGACAGATGTGTTCTTTAATAAATTCTTAGGACCTATGTAAGAGACTCGATTTTAATATTGTCTTTTGGATACAGTACTCAACATCGCGCTGTCTGAACAGTTTCCTAAAAGAAAAGCCAATAACATCGTGTGCATGTTATATTGACGTTTTATATCTGTAAAGGTCTATGCCACAAAAGCAATGCATCTGAAAGTACTTATTTTATAGGCATGAAACAAGTATTTATGGTATAAATGAAACCAGAACATTGTAATTTTAAGGCAATTACATCTATAAAGTTGTTAGTCAAGCAAGAGAGTAATCAGATAAAATTAACTACCGTCTTAAAAGCCATTAGTTAGAGTACACATTGAAGGCACACATACACGCTTCGGCAAAACTAGCTTCCAAATGTGACTTCGCCTGTATCGTTTGTTAAGAATATGCCTAAATTCAACAAAAATGTTCCTACTCTGTTAAAAAAAATCGCGTGTCTTTGTTATGAGTTATTAAATATGCTGAAAGGAGTGCTAGGATTCTTTTCGTGGTAAAAAAGACGAATTAATTGATACTGTCTTTCTTGACGGATTAGCTAAAGGAATCGAGATTGACATAAACATATTTCTGCATTAAGAAAATATTTCGGTAAAATATAATTTTACCAAGATCTTTTCACTATGCTATGCTCCAGTGAGCATATTAATATTATAATATAAGGATGACGGATTAGAGATATACTGTGTGTCCTTAAAAACGTCGTTCGACGTATGTGGGTAGAAGCCGTATCACGTATCCCAATGCTTCTGGGAGCGTTCCGTCATGTAATACAAGATTTCGGATACCGAGATATTGTATAATAACGATATGATGTACTGCCTTGCTACGTGGTGAATAATTCAAAACAAAATATTTTCTTAAACCCTAAGAGACAAGCTTTTCCGTTACTAAGCTTATTATACTTTAATCATTTTAAGTTCGTTTTAGTTCCCGATTGTTGTCGAAATATTTGCATATTATGACACTGCAGAATTGTTTGTTGTTACTCAAAACAATTTTAGTGCCATTTTGTATATTCAAAACACTTTATCGATCTTCTAGTGTGAATAGATGTTAACGCAGATATATTACCTTTTAAAGCGGTTCTATATTACAGGCCTATACGGCCCTACAAATGCTAATGGTAATATACATACATACATTTGCATATGTGTCTATATACTCTAATATAAGAAGCTCCTTCACATAACTTTATATCGTTCTATTTATTTATCTTGCATGCTATGTAAGTTATTTTGACTAATATTTGTCGTTATGCTATTCTAATATAATACTGTAAATAAACCCCGTTAATCTTAGCTCGATATATGTATTAGTTTAAACGTAGTGTGTGGCCGTTTTCTTAAGTATAAATCATATTTTAGACTTCCATAAGTTGTCTAGGATCATAATCGTGATTTATATTGAAATACTCGAAAGCTGTGCCTTAGCTGTTTGGCCAGGCCAATGCTTATCGAATCGATTTTCCCAGAACAAATATAAATCTATCGTATTATGCATCGGGTACTGCACTAAAACTATTGTAGGATGTGTCCGCATGAGCCTAACTGTAAATATCCAACTTTGAATATTATATTGTATAAGTTAAGTACTTTGAGAAAGATATTTGTTATTGTAATATAATAATTATTATTTGTGTGTAATTTTTCATTGGTGTAGTTACTTTTGAAAACTCCCCAGTAGTTTTTCGGTCATTACGAGTACTACTTTTATGCGTGTGTATTTGGTGCCTACATCGAGGTAATTCGGGAGTGCATTTTAGCAATTGCCTATATCGCGTATTTGTGACTTGAATCAACAAAAAATGATTAAGAGGTTTGTATATATTTTACATCAGTCATTGCCATCGTAGACATATACTGTCTAATTAGAGTGATATTAAACTCATTTAGCAATCCATCCATTCTAGTTAATATGGTGGACATCCTTAGCGCATATCAAACATTTTTCTAGGATATACATAGATAGATGAAAATGAGCAAACTGCTTGCTATAAATTGCAAAGTGTGAGCGGTCCTTATTATAAATTGAATTACGTAGACATTACTATAAAATTATATGTCGCAAGCTGTTTCGCAGAAAGAGCTTATGTCTAATGTCTTTGCGTTTTCATTATATTGTAGGTCTCTGTTTTGATCTGCTTTGAGTATTATAATCTACACCGTAGTATACACCTTTTTCTCCTCTATCTGAGTCTTAAGCTGGATTGGATATATTCTTAAATACGATATTTCGATATTTCAAAGTTAAGGTATCACAGTAAGAGTTTGAAAAGTAAATGTATGTATAGATTAGCTACTAGAATTTAAAGGGGTTGGCTTTCTATATAATGATGTTATAAGTATGTTAGCTTTATGTGATTTTGAGACAAACAGGGCCCAACCTCATTGGCAATACAGAAAAATTGAAAGTTGCACACGTAAGATATATTAACAGAATAACACGAGACCGTTAAATAAGATAAGTATATGAATACAATAATAAATTAATCTAATACCGTTGATTAATAAATTAGTTAACTGGCTGTGTTCTGAATAAATGAGTATATATATTGTTCATTACGAATCAATTTGCCAATATGCATTATAACCACTCCAATAGTTAAAGTCGTGATAAATATTATACCAACCTGCTTTGTCAATAAAGTATTCAACAAGACCTTCATTAACTGGATGTATCAATTCTCCATTGCGTCTCTTATTTGTTTTTAAATATTGTAAATTTATTGCCAGCAATATGTCCTTGGCATTTAACTCCTTACTTATAGAACCACATTTACTTACACAAATTAATGGTTCTTTAAAACTTATTGAACTGTCTGTTTGTCTTCATCTCTTGTCAAACAGCGAATGGCCAATTATGACTAATGAGTTACGGAGTTATGCAAAATGTTATTAAAACTTTGTAAGTACGACTGTTGATCAGTTTACGCAACGCTACTTAAAGATTCAAGTTGCTAAGATGACGTATAATGCTGAATTTAATGTTCGTTTTTTTTCTGTTTGTAATTAGTCTTTGATGTTGACTTGAAATGAATGAGATGGACAGATAGTGTGAATAGGAAACACGCATAGAGGGCACCGTACTGTTGCGTTGCGTAATTTTAATTAAAATGTAATGTGTTTGGTAACAGTTAGATTTAAGTAGATCTTATGGTATAATATCTGCTGCTATATCATATTATGTGATCGTGGGTCTGCGGGCAATATAGGATCGGTTCGTGATAAGATAGTATGCTAGTATTATTAAGTATACAAAGCTGCCAGTGAAATAAAATAGTCTTGGGCAGCAATTTCCCAACACCTATCTATGTGGTAAGCTGTTAATGATAATGGTGTGCGTGCACAGGGTGCCTTGCGGCTTAGTGTTAATTGCGGCTTACTGAGGTTTGGCCAAATGATTTAAACAAATAAATAAGCAGACTTATTTGTTTCAATTACTTGACCAACATTCAGCCTCTGGGTACAAGATAATGCTTTTTCTGCCTCGTATTGTGCCTCGATGCCATAGAAGGATATAAATTTAAAAAGAAATCGTTAGTTATTAATTCATAAAATTATAAGTATATATGACCTCACCGTCGTTTATTTTTGTTTCATCTTTATCGAGACTCAAATGAAAGTCGTACAAAAGGATAGCATCACTTTTGCAATGAGTACAGCGATTGTTGTGAAACGCGGTGGACAGTATCGCCGTTCTGATATTGGACAATTAAACCATTTGTATAGTCTACTAGTCTGTAAAAGGACACTATGACTTTTACGGCTTTATTGTGTACGTACCTAAATAAAGACAATAAAATTGCTGCACCCTCATCTAACTTTATGATTTGAAAATGGAACAATTTACCAATATCAGTATTGCGGCAATAGCTTCTAGATAAGACAATAAAGAGATTTGTTGTAAATCTTTTCGTCTGTCTTATTGCTATTACTCGAGTATCCTATATTATTAGTATGCGGCTTTATAGACTAACGTCTTTAAAGCCGTTGTAAACCATTAGGCCTTGGAGTTGATTCGCGAGTCTTGTGGAGATTATATTTTGATCTAACAAAGGGAAAAATTATTTAAGGCTCTCTAAGGATATTCTCATTAGCAACACGGGTTCAGCATTTCTATTTATAAAAGCCTACATGTACAATAATATTACGTTACGCTTAAATCAAAGCTAGGTACATAATTATGGATGTCGTATAATTCTTATAAATCTTCTGTTAAAAGTATGTTTTATATAATATATGAAATCTATAGCTAGTTAAACTATTAAAACGTTACTACAGTTTCCATCCGGAAAAACGTCACTTTCAACACACCATCATACGTTTTCAACATGAATATTTATATCTATAATAATGGCAAACAATTTGAACTAGTTTTCTCCTTTTAACATAGGAATTCCCATTCGTCGTAATAATCGTTTATCATGTTTCCTTTTCCGATCTCTTACGTCACACGGAAGAATGCCACATGAGATACACGTTCTCGCTTTTCCATCACCATCTAAGTTAATGTACACTTATATTGTCGTACATATTAATATGCCGTTTTGTAATAAAAAAATATTGTTCTTTTAATGGCCGCTGAATGGTATTTCACTCGGATTATGACAGCGCATTTTCGTTTTAACGAATTCTTAGTAACTACTGTTTGGTAGTTATTATGAAATTATATACGAAATGTTCTTGAGAAGATAAAATTATTGCATGTGTGATATATATGTTCCTGGTTGCGAAATGATTAATATACTATGTTTACACAGTTTTAGTTAATTAATAATTCTCGCATGCATTGCATGCTATAGTTACCGTTTTTAGTTACTTTAGTTTGATATTTTAACTAATTATTCCAAGGTTTTAAGTAGCTCGTTAACATGCGATTTATTTTTTTAGCAGTATGTTGATGATATCAATAACAAATTGTTTTTTAAATTGTTCTATATCTACTACCTAACAAGTCAAGCACACCTAACAATTTGCTTGTATATGGGTATTATATTATATGTCCCTATCCAGAGTGCCGCGCTGGTCTTACGCAGTAGAGCTTATTAGAGCGCGGACCAAGAATTTCGCCTCCTCACGTCCTTGTCGAAGTATTAAAACTAGGAATTCTTTTTTTTAATACATCTTATGTGGTAAATATGCATACGGACTACCTAATGGTAAGTGGTCACCGTAGCCTATGGACGCCTGCAACACCAGAGGCATCACTTGTGCGTTGCCGACCCTTTAGGAAAGGAAGTGGGAAGGAGAGGGAGCGGGAAGTGGTAAACAGGGTGATTCGGCCTCTGGCACTCTCACTCAACGAACGAAACACAACAGTAGGAATACTGTTATTTCATGTCGATATTGCCGATCTGCCAAAACACGTGTTTCTTTCTTTGTTTGATCAAGGGCTCTTCAAGTGGAGAGTAAAATCCATCATAGTAAAGACCTCCGCTCCATTTCAGGTGTAATAAAGACATGGCATGGCTCTACTTAAGGAATACACGACAACTTACCATCCGGCAGAGTGTTGTCATTTTACCGGCAATAACAAAAATAGGAAATAATATAGATATTGTTAACAGTGAACTATTTTATTGTATGTGATTATGATAAATTATATATAAACCTAGATTTTACCTGCTGGATTTAGGCATATCTCCATATCAAATATTGACATTTAGAAATACACAGAGTGAGATAGCTCATTTCACTCTCGGTGCGATACTAACACGAGTGTTACCGTTAATACTCGAAGTGTTGCGTGTTACAATGTTACGGTCATCTGCGTCCTTGACTCCACACATCTTGTGCCAATCATTACATATGCTGAGATTTTAAGTACCCATATTAATGTCTACATTAGTGCTGATGATTGCCAATTGATTGCGTTTTAATTATGGCAATACAATAAGGTACCTATTGTAAGAAATGCGCAGAAATATAATGATTTGAATTAAGCGTATTGTTGGTAGTAAATTGTAAATTAATGATTGCGAACACATTTTCATCTAGATGTAGATTTATATTTATGTATAAATAAATTCTAAGTGTGTCTGTAATTATTTATTTGACTATTATTATGTTACGATCACGATTGACGTAAAAAAAAAAATTGGCAATATGTAATATTAATTATTATTTTCTATTTGTGTACTGACAAAACTTCGTAATGATAAATCATTTTCATGCTACTTGTTTATAATGTACATATGTACACCGTGTAACCGCATCAAATTTCATGGCACAGAAGTAAATCACATGGATTCCTATTATTGACTGAAGAATTGAAATTCTTGAAATTTATGATAATATTAACCTACACGAATATTTTTATTTTTGTTATAAATAGAATCTTTACCACGTTTTCTAACTTCATTAAACTGCTTATTCTAAAACATGTATTCTAATTCAAATGTGTCGTTGTTCCTCAGGGTCTGCCGTCGTGGTCCCGCGGTCTGGAGGCCGCGGAGGCGGCGCGCGCGCGCCTCGTGCGCTGGGCGTGCGGCGAGTCGCCGCCGGAGCCCGAGCCGCCGAGGAAGAAGATGCCGCACGCGCTGCGGAGACGCTGGCCGCTGTGCCCTTGCCTACAGGTAACTACACAACTTTAAAAAAGCGTTTTCTGTATCACGACGGACTTTACATGTACTCAAAAAATGGGCACAAAGAACACTCAGAATATGATTATAATAATTTATTTATTTTAGTATAAATTCTTAGTTTTACATTTGCATCTTAACAATAACATAAAGTGCACTTATAGATATTTGCCTGAACTAGGTTAAACCTGTGTTTCGAGCGACAAAGTGATTACATACTTATTATCAGTATAAATAAATTAACATTATAATAACTTTTATAATAAAGTAAAGGTAAAAGTAAAAACAATTAAAATCAGTTTAATTTTCTACTTTAAACCTAAATTTGCTATATTTTATTTACCGAATACAATAGAATAAAATATTGTTTTTTTTAAAAGACACCGCCTTGTTCTTGGTTTATTTGCTGTATTGCGGTGGAACGAACGGACACAAAGAACACCTAGGACTCGGAGCAACCCTCTGTGGATCAAACAAATTTTTGTCATACAACACATAACGCAGAGTTAGTGACCAAGCAGCCACTTAAACCATTACAGCATTGTGCTAGAAACTTTGATAGTAGTGAATTAAGTTTTCTATTGCCTCTAATGGCAGAGGATTTAACTGACTATAAGAATAGCCCATTGGTCTAACTGGTGTTGGATCCTGACCGCCTCGTTAGTTCCGTGCCATAAGTTTCTCTAATGTTTGTGGCCGATTGTCGGGTACCTGACAATCGGCCATCTGATAAGGTCAGGTTATATGGATTTTTCGTTTTTGAATTCTCAATAGCTGTTCGGCTTAGAAATATGTTTGGTAAACGACAATAAGCCCGTCTCTTTTTATGTAGAACATAATAAGGGTCGTTGTGCTTGATACCTACATATCTACTTTGCGGTTGTATGTATGTATTGATCTGTATGCCTCTGGCGAACATACATTGTATCGTTATGTACTTAACCTACGCGCTCTGCTTTAAGGTGAATTGTTCCGGAACGTATCACATCTCGTATCGCTACTGTAACGTGACACCCACTGCATATCAAATTCGAATCTAGGATTTGTTTCACCTTGTACTTTCACCGTTTGGCTACTAAATTTGTAGTACTTAGGTATTGGGAACAGTACCTACTCTTATGGTTTTGATTTGAACACACCTTCAAACCGATTTTAAATAATATAATAAAATGCTTTACCTATTATTATTGTCCATAATTATAATACATTCTGATAGCCAACATTTAATGTTTACAATGACGACTAGAAAATGAAAAATTATATAGTATTTTTCCTTCTACGCCGCATAGATATCATAATATCCCATATCAATATTAAACTAAATTTGCCACTATAGATTCTAAAGGCAGTAAAAGCGAACTAATACTTCGTGCATGTTGAAACTTTCATTATAAATCTTGAACTTTAATTTCAATATGCATTGAAACCGATAGTCGAATCAGGTCGTTACACTGCAGTATACGTTCAAAATGGCTATAACAACGTAATTAACATTTCGATTCAGCTAAAGGCAATCCGAAGGTAATTGGCACACCCACTGAGCGAGTAGCATGATTTGTTTGGGTAAATAAACATGTTTATTATCGAAGAGAGAAGCGCTTAAATGACTGCACGGATGACGTATTGTTTATTGTAGCCGAGCCGTCATTGCCAAAACACCAATTGCTGTGATTTTGGTTCACACAAGGGGCAAACATTTGTGTGATCCCATAGCTCTTCCGAGTGTGCTCTATATGTTTGTTATTTAAAAAATGATTTCAAAGTTTAAAAGATGTTTTTGAATCTTAAAATAATTATGTTTTTAAACTACTCAGGAGAATATCCATGGTACGAAATTCGTTAGTCCCGTGCTGATGTACAATTTGAGATTGCGGACTTGTGTTTTGGGTTAAAACTTTAAACTCTTAAAAGTTACGCTTTACTGTTGAGTAATTATCGCTGGCTTTGACATAAAGGATAACTTCGCAAAAGCATGTCTGCAAGTTCTCCGTAAAGTATTGTGTTCAACCAGCGTGGGATATTGTGGCCTAGTATCTTTAATTCTGCTGTCAGTGTCCAGCAGTTATTTTGTAAAATTGGTTTTATGTTGCTAATATGTGTTGATTGTAGAATATTAATGATTTAACCAAATATTTTGTTTGTAAATTGACTTGACTTGACTTGATTCCCAACAATAATTCAAATATTATCATTGAGAATCTACAGAATTGCAATGCAAAAAGTATTGCACAAAGTTAATTAAGATTGTTGGGAATTTGTTCTTCTTTTTATCGTATATGCAGTTCGGCATACTGTTCTCAGGATATGCAAAGTCTGCCAACATGCACTAGGACAGCGAGGTGGACTATAGTCTAAACCGTCTTGGGCTAAGATGAGGACCGTTCCCAAGAGTAGGATAGTTTATAAATAGGAAGGGAAGGGCTAATGTTATTATTATTTTTTGCAGTTAGTCTTGTCTGCAGCTCTTGAATATTTTTATAAGTTTTATATTTAATGTTTTTATTTATTTAGTGTCAAATCGTTTGTATTCATCAGCCATTATTTACAACTGAAAGTGTGCGACAAACAGGTTTCCAAGATGTGTTCACGTCGCATCAAGATTAAAAATCAAGGAGTCGTTTGTTTCTAATCTGATGCATTTTGAAAGCAAAGAAAGCAGTTTATTTATAACATTCTCCATTCATTGTGATATTTCGCAAAAGTGAAATGTCCCAACATCCGTATTGATACGATTATCAATCGCTAATGTATTTAAATTTGGTGCAGATGTTATTGTGGCTCGTCAGTTCATAGGTCGCCATTAAAATTTGTTATAGAGAAATCTGTATGGTTTTCTAACCGGCATTAACATTTCTAGTAATAATACCACGATATATTAACTTAAACAATATATTTGTTTATACCCCATAAATTGTGATTTTAATGTTTTATCTTAATTTATTCAAATCGTATTCTATGTTCACGTAAAAGTGAATCTGGAAGCTCTTGCATGAATGTTTAATGTTCTACATAATAGTTTATTTCGACCGTCTTTGGTACTAAAGCGGTATTTTGGTTTTTATATCAGGGAATTCGCTGGAATTGTCCGAAATCTGGCACTGTGTCCGATAGACCGCAATAACCTCAGTGTCTCTTACGTGGGACTTAAATATAATTGGCGAAATATCGGTGTGTTACACTATCACTGAAACCTTTTGGATTCCTGTTATGTGGTATTTCGTAGATTTACCAAGTAAGTCACAGTGTCGCTTCTTAGGCCGTCTGCTGCGTTAATCGGGTGACCCGCGCCGTGCTCCGTCACGGACTCGCGGGCGCCCGCGACGGACTCCCGCCTCTTGCAGCACCGGCAGTAACAAAGCAGCGCTTACTGATTTCCTAGAAACAGCTCCGCTCGCGTGCTCTGTCCCGCGGACACGTCATCCGCGGGGCGGGCCCCGCCGCACGCGGCGCGAGCGTCGGCCCATGATAATAGAAAACAGCACGCCGCTCGGGCGTCCGCTACGTGCACCCGCTTAACGCAGCAGACGGCCTTAGTATTTGTATAAAACACGTTGTATGTACACGATGTAATTTGCTAGAGGAGGTGCTTCGGTATGTGCAAAGTACCAAATAATCATAAGTATGTGTTACTAGCGCGGGTGACTCGGGGCAATAGTTACACGACTCATACTATATGCACCTGCGTCGTGTATAAAATCCATTTATAAGTAAATTCACATACGCATATAAATTACCCACTTCGAAAAATACATAATTAGTGTATTTATTAAATAAGTTAGATACAAAAATAATTGAAATTTTTCATAAGTAATTGGTGAAATCACTAAATATTTACAAACCATTTATATTGCTAGCATTATAATTACTTAAAAAAACATCAACATAACACAACTCATTATCAAGATAGAGTTATTCTAAAGCCATATCTCAAAGATTTCCATTAAAATTAAGTTAACTTTCTCCTTCAAATTGTTAACGTATGAAAGGGCTATTGATAGGCAAGGGTCAACCCTAGCTATTGGAAACCAGTTTAGTTTCGAAAGCAGGGAAATGTCGGTCAGTGGGCGGTCATATGTTTATCGATATGTTCTGAGATGAGATGTGCGACCACGTGCTTACCAGTAAATTGTGTAGCAACCGGTGATAGGAATCATTTGCACTCTGCAAATTACTTGTATAAATGCTAGATTAATATTTTCTGTTAAGTATGTTAGTAGTATGTATTAGTATACATGGAGTACCGGTATTTTTATAGGTTTAGTGCATCTGTGAAGCATATTCGTTTTATTTATGCTACATGATTGCATAGATGAGTTCTTAATTAAGAAATAAGACAAAAATATACAGTGCAGTAAAAATACCTGATGCCACAAGAAGGTTAAACGTTTACAATGTTTATAACATTAGACGGCGTCCTTATATACCTACATATACGTTTAAATAGATTACGACAGTATCTGACTAGAAAATAGTTCTTAAATTGACAAATGACAACTTTTAATTGAACAAAATTATTTCCAAATTCATTCCATTATTTGTTATTAATTGAAATTAAACTATGTAATTATTACGGATTTTGCCTCGGTTTATATAAACCATAAACAAATTAAACTATTTATAATATTTACACTTTCCCCGACGTTTTGACTGCTTTTCAGCAGCCATGGTCAAGGGGAGACAGTCTGGATCAAAATTTCTAGTAATATAATTTAAATAATTTAGATTAGTTTCAAAATTATGTAATAAAATGTTTAATTAAATGAAATTATATATGAAAGAATAAACTTGTTAAATTTGAATATGTAATATCTTTAAGATTTTTTAAACATCTTTAAGAAAAATCATTCGATATACCAAAACTATGACTATGTAAATTACAAAAAATGCGCTTTGTATTAAATTTTAAACAAGTGTTTAAAGTTTAATACTTTTATTAGCTTTAAATAAATTATACCTGCTGCGGGTAAAATATATGTATTATGCTGTACGGTTCTGTATTGATATCCATTAAAATAAAAAAGGCTCGTGACAACCGGTAATGTCTTACACTACAGACATTAAAAGCTTTTCATTTCGATTTCGCTCACCTTTAACATCTATTCAATCGGTCTCGGTAATCGTAAGCCGGTTAACGTTCATTAACTTGTTTTAATGGTCATTGAATTACTGCTTTGATATGCCGCGATTAATCTGTGGAGATAGCTTGCTGAGATTATGTTCTCTTAATAGATTTTGATCGGAGTAACAAAACAATAAATTAGCTGTTTTGGTTAGACGGTGACCCCATGCAGCAGATAGAATTAGGGGCAATAAGGCTAGAGGATCGTAATGATGATGCCCTTTAAAAGGATCCTGGTTGTCGCATGTAACTTCTTCACCACATCATCGAAATAAGTATGTAAGTGTATGTGTCTTTACAAATTAATATGTAGACATAAACACGGAATCTTTTCGGGTCAGGCCTGCAATTTTGTCAAAATGTAAGTTCGCCTGTAACGTAGGGAGATGTAGATATGCTCCATAAAGCCCGAAATACTCTGGTCCTTATTATTTCCAATTCTATTGGGCTCACCTTTTGCCTTGCTCATCCATTTACAAGTCTTTTCATGCAAATACTAAACACTACATGTAGTGACTAACTAAATAAGCAAATTAGATACAGAACAGTTTCGCAGAGATAGGATTAATTAGCTCGCTAACCAGACAAATGGATATTGGTGACAGCGGTCTGATGCTATCGTCACAGGCGGACCATTTGGTCCATTCCACTAACACAACCCATTAATCCGCTTTCAACTACTTCGTCCATATTACTAAACTTAGGCAAATATAGTGTAAATACGTACCGATGCTAATATATCGTATTGGAATAAACATTATTTAGGATAATACATTACTAGATTTTGCCCGCGGCTTCTCTCGCGTAAATGCAGGTTGGATAGGTTAGTGAAAGTATTTTTTTCTGGATGAAAGGTACCCTATGTCCTATTCTGTTCCCCTGACAACGTGTTTGCGAAATTTCATGATGATCGGTCGAGTAGTTAAGGCGTGAAGACAAACAAACTCACATTCGCATTTATAATATTAGTTAGGATCTTAATGAAGATTTACTGTTACAGGTTATATAGAAAATAATTGGCATATCTAAGTCATACAGCTAACCCTTTTATTAACGTTTTATTGCATTTTCCTACCTACTTACTTTAATTACATATATTAACTTAACAAAAAAGCAGCGATAGCTCAGTGGGGAGACCAACAGATTGCAATGCAGAGGGTCTCTCGGGTTCGAACCCACGTCGCGCACCTCTGACTTTCGGAAGTTATATGACTTTTCTGAAACTATGTGCGTATTTATTGACAATTATCGCCTGCTCCGTGCCTCGGAGAGCACGTTAAACCGTCGGTCCCGGCTGCCATGAACATCTATGGCAGTCGTTATTGGGAAGTCATTGCCCTATAATATCCTGACACTGGTCTAGCCTTAGGGTATCGTTAGCCTTCGGGTTGCGGAAATCAGGTGGCAGCCGCTCCGTGTAAAAACTGATATCCAGTCAAATCCGGATAGACCAGAACAGCCGACCCCAAGTGACTTGGGAATAATAACGGCTAGGGAGAAGAACTTAACATGTTATTATTATTAAACATTTGTTTACTATGCGGTATATTGCAAATTGGATAACAATTGAATATTACGTTCCTAACTGGCAACAAAGGATATCGCTACTGTTTTGTCAAATTAGTACGACGCTACTGTTTTTACAATGCAATCGAATAAATTGAACAAATAAACAACTTTTTACGGTAGGTATCCTTTCAATCACTTTATGTTGCGGCAAAGATGTCGTCCAATTTAGCTGCACTTGTAGATGAAGCAAATATTTCAAAACAACAATACAATTGAATTTAAACAACAATAATTGAAGCATGAATGAAATCCATTGACACACCACGTGCTTTTAGAAGTCGCGAGTTCAGACACAGGGTCAACAATAATCGCGTTATACGATAACTGCGTCAAAGTATACAATAAAGCCACTTAAAGAGGTTTATTTTGTTAGTGTTGCCAAATGCTTTTCACAATTGTAAGCTGATTACAGAATAGGAGAGGTCAGCCGGGATTATGGCGTTCTGAAATCATTTTAATTGGATCTCTTTGCTGCAATAAGGTCGGGTCATGACTCATTACTTGTTATGATTTTGAAGGCAATATTGATGGTATTAGAGGTCGATTTCGAAGTGTTTGTTTGAATTGCTGAGCAATACGGTAGTTAATTCCTCTTAGTGACTGGATTGGATTAGACATGCGAAATTCAAATGATTAAGGGCCTGTGCACACCACGTTTTTTAAATGCGCCGTCGACGCGCGTTTATAGCGATACGCACGCGAGTCAGACGTAGCCTGTAGACCTTTGCACACCTGTATAAATTCAAACACGCGTTTGAATCGATACAGACGCGCGTGTGTAGCGATACAGACTCGATGCAAACGCGCGTGTGTATCGATACAAACGCGCTGGCATATTGCGTTTTTAAGCAGAACCTCGTCAACAGTAGCAAGATGGCGTCGATCGAGACAGCATTGATTGCCTAAGATTTGTTATTCATTTTTAAAAAAGGAGCATGAAGAATTACCGACTTATGTAGGTACACCCATTTATGAGCGAGAGAAGGTTGTGTAAACATTATACAACGTTTAGAAAATAAATAGGATATGAAAAACAAATCGCAATTTGTTATCGAATGTCGTATTCATCATTTCAAGAACTTCTTGCGATTCTTAAAACGGAATTAACTCGCCAAAATAGAGTGCTAAGATCATGTATATCGGCGGAAGAACTATGCTAACGCGTGTGTGTATCGATACAGACGCGCCGGCGTCGCGTGTTTAAATCGATACTAACGCAATGCTAACGCGCGTGTGTATCGATACAAACAACAACAAACTGCTCTGTAGGATAACAGCTCGCCGTCGACGCACGTTTGTAAAAGGCGCTTCAACGGCGCGTTTAAAAAACGTAGTGTACATAGGCCCTAAGAAGAGCCGTGTCAAAAGCGCGTTACTAATTGCTACGTCATAACTCTTCCTTTTCTTCTTTTCGCTGATTTTTTTTAGTTAAAGTACCATATGCGTTCTTTTCAATTTATTTCAAGTTATACAATTAATATTTATTACTGGCGTATGTATATTTATTTTAGATCATATATGTATATACATAAGTATATATAAGGAAAACTTCTTTGAATAGGGTTGAAACCTTGAATTTCGTGCGATTTTTACAAACTTTGAATTAACGGACACAAAGTATACCAAGACTCAGAACAATAGTTTGTGAGAACACAGCACAAGTAATTGACCCATGTGGAACTCGAATCCTTAACAATAAACGTGGCAGCATTGATAACACGATAGCTTGCCCGCTGTGCCGTCAGTGCAGACGTTATGGCGAGCGATTCTCGCAAATAAACACACTATCGTCATAGTATTTAGTCAAGTACCTTATTGTAATGGAAGGTTAAGTGGAGTTATTACTTTGTCTGTGAGATTATTTACTCAGTTGTAAACAAATTTATAAATACCTTATTGTATCGGTCGTCAACAGGGACTAATGAAACGTCCATTTAGTCGTTAATAGAATTAGAGCGAGACAATGCACTCAATAAATACGGGAAGCAATTACGGGACGACGAGACGGTGTTAGTTTTGATTGAGACGCATTGCCTGGCGCCAGTCAGGGGTGGAGCGTGTGTTCCTCGGTGACTGACTTTTGTCAAGGAGGCAAAAGACAGCAGATGTGTACGTTGCAGACAATTTAATCCAATTAATTTTACTTCAAACTCTTACTGTAGCCCTATAACAGTCTAGTGATATATTTTGGACTGGAAACATTCTCTAGTATAGTCTGCTTAAAATAAATTATTAAAGACATGAGCAAAACAAAGTTTTCCATATTCACGAGGAAGAAGCATTCAACTGCAACACACGTAAGTTTAGTTTTTAAAATAAACAGATTTTAAGTCGAACTTTTCTAAGAACGGCTTTAATAGCTATAGTCGTAGTTGGTACACGTTCACACCCTTTTTGAAGTTAATGCTTGCTGTTAACATAATATTTACCTATGCAAATGCGTTTCTTTGGAACTACAGATGTGTACAAAGCTTTTTGGAAGCAGTGTTTTGTCAACTTGAATTTGAATTATGAGCACAATGCGGCTGTTTGCGTATTATAGGAATGGTGTTCGTAATTTGAAAATATTGTTTGTGTATGTCGTAGTTTACAAACTTATGAATTGATTTTGTGGTAGAAACGTGCTAATTTAAAAGGAATGTCATAAATAATTCCACAGTTTCAATATTTTTATTTTCATATACCTACCTACAACAATAATATGTTAAATTTATATTTTGAAAACAATCCATAGTATACTTAGTTATGATTTTTTATTTATCTGAAGTAATTTTTTAACATACTTTCGATGGAAACTGTGACGGTCCAGACTTAGTACAACTATCTGTTAGCTATCCCATGCGAAGATCGAATCCATAACATGGCCAAGTGGGGTGACCGTTGAAACTGATGTGCTATATTATTTTCTGGAATTATTTTAAATTATTTAAACGTAGTTTAAAAGTACAAACTCTCCGAAGGAAATACGTTTATGCTGGAATTATTATAACTGGAAGCTATAATAACTGCGGTCGTAACAATCTAAAATTACCCACAGGAACTCGAGTGCGTAGCGGCTGTTGTAAATGTTTAGATGACAAATGGGACTCAACGTCCTTTATAGATCAAGACGTGGCGTATACTTTAGTCCTTCATAGCCATCAATCTTTACAGTATTTTAATATCTGCATATTTATAAAGCGTCACGTATTTAGGTACAAGCCTTTTTTAAGAGTGAAAGGGTTGGATAAAACTTCACCACGTTGGCTGATATTTTCTTGTCGGCAGGCTATAACTTCAAGAGTATAAGCATATATTTTCAAGAGTATTTGGATAAATGATGTCTCATCAGATTTACAAACATTGAAACAGCAAATATAAATAATGATTACGTGTGGTTCATACATATTTAAGTCCCGTGCGGCGATGATTTCTCATCTCAATGACTTGATAAGGGTTATATAGTCTGAAGTTAGTTTCAGAAGTGATCAGAAAATACATAGTTAGAGAATACTCGTTCAATACACCAACAGAAAATAGTCATGAGAGATTTTATAAAATGTATAGCGCAATTGTCTACTTTGCCACCAGGTGTCGATCCTAGCATGGCGCACAAAAATATTCTGACTTACATATAGTTGTTCCAATTCAGAGTGTTCTTTGTGTCCGTTGATTCAATGTTTGTAAAGTCCCTCGCCAGAGTATTATTCCTAGTTCAAGAGAAATTAGATACTTAGATATAAAAACTTGTACTTACGTATAGTGATTTCGACTTTTGTCTTGACGCGAAAGCGCAGTACATACACGTTTATGTGTAGGCGGGTGTGTATTAGGTACCCGAGCTTCTGTACTTTCATGTATTGTGCCGAGACCTACGACCCAATACTTCAACAGTAACCTCACAAGACTCACTTCTAATCTCCACAATACAGTCACGAATTTCCCATCATCTTTCATTATACACACATAATTATTCAAATTTCCCTCTCTATTCAACTATAATTATACCCTTTCATCTCAACTTCGGCCATTTACAGAATTGCCTCGTTACCTTGTTCATCAGCACATTCACACCGCACTTGTCTCCGTGCAGATATTCTTAACTGTTGTAAATTAATGGTACTAATAGTGATGGGTTCTTTGGTAAATAAATTTGCTGTGCAACTGGTGAAGTCATCGACTGAAATACGACGTTCCTTGTGCGCTGTGCGGTCTTAGGGTTATCGCAGTTGTGCCTTTATATGGGAGTGTAAAAATATGCTTCGGCCGTGAGATGTTCGTTGTGTGATGTCAGATGTCATATGTCATAAAGTTGGCGAGATATATTGCGAAGTCCATTATGTTATTTCTTTGTGTATCTTATATTAGCTTGTTGTTGTACAATTCTCGGTATCAAGTGCTTTTGTAATTGTCTGGTGTATAGCCATGGATCTCTCGTGTTAAAATAGTTATTGATATTTTGAATTGGGATTCTACCTCCAGTGCCTGAGCTATTGATATTATTTTCAACTAATCTTCAATACAATTGACTATTAAAAATATGATATGACTGAAATAAAAATAAATAGAACTATTTCAACAGTACTTCTATCAAAAGAAGAAAATGTAACTCATAACTACTCGATTCAAATACAGACTACTTATAATATTATACATACGTAGAGAGACTAAGACTTTTAACTGGATATGATACTAGAAAATCTTGGCATTATGTACTACAAGCACGCTCCTCGGCTTAATAAATAATATGAATATGAATATGAATATGAATAAAGTATTCTTAACCTAGCTTTTATCAGGAGGTACTGGTTTGAGAAAGATCGCCTAAATCCTAAGAAATAAAACAATGTTTAATTTCTTATTCATATGTGCCTGCATATGCATTAAATGTATTTGACCGCTACCGCCGCCGCCACCACAGCACGCTTAGCTGGTTTCAGTTCGCACTCCGCTTGTAGCCTTTGTTCATAAGTGTCAATAAATCCATTGTTCATATTCCTACAGCCTTCATTACATTTGCACAGCACAAAAATTATACAATTTATATAACAAATGCTAATTATTATAAGAATGTATTTCAAGTTTAGCACGCGTAAAACAAGGCTGGAATATTTCGAGTATGAAGAAAATACTTAATTAAAATGATAAGTAAAACGAATCATAGCAGGATGTAGTATTAAACATATAATTCCTAATTATATATCAAGTCATTAAGTCCTCCATTGTTCTGTTAACAAATATTTTGCTTCGCTCGTGACCTCGTTGGTTGGTAAATACTTGATAAGATGTGTTTGCTCTCATGTTTGTGCATACACTTGCATTGCTTTCTACTGTACATGTTCATTAAAGGGACTTAAGGCGCTTACACACTGGATAGCCTTGAAGCTGTCAGAAAACCGCTGCTAAAACATCCGTACGTTCGCTGTAAAGATAAATCTCGAATTAGGGATAAACCCAATGTCTCTGGGCTGGGGCTATATAATCAAACAGTTATTACAATTATGTATTTAGTTCGACGAAGCCGTAGGTACTGATACGATTGTAATTATTATGTCGCTTCTTATACAAACGCCTTATAATTTTTTACGTTTGTTCTGCGTAGCTGATTTTTCCAAAGTATAGATATGTATGTAGATAATGATTGTTACAAAAAAAATTACTTATGTTAAATATTTATGTAATGTCGTGCAAGTGTTGCGGACGCGATTCTTCAACGGGAGAAAAATGTTTAACTCCAACTGTCCTTGGTATCTGTTGTTTGAAGATCTAAAAAGACCGCCATATAAAGGAATTATTCCGAGTTCACAGACCACTCTACTCTTTAAAAAATAATACAAATGTTTCCATTCGAGACATACCGCAGCTGCCATTATAGTGTGTAAACACCCTTAAAGAATACATAATTAATCCACGTGGTTTACTGTATTTTACTTTCTGTCTCTTGAATGAAATCAAGCTTATTTAGATGTGTAATTGCCTCCATTTGCTTATAAATGTTGTATAAGTTATTCAACGACTGCTTCTCTCCAGGGCTGTAAAAATCAAGTTTATCTAGCTTATATGTACGTATATTTTATGTGCCCTACTATTTCGGTATATTATAATTGCATCCATCTTTCTTGTTTCTTGAGTAACAACGAGGTTGGAGCGTGATTTCTTAACATTAGGGTAACTTGTTCCCCTCGAGTTCACCCCTTCAAATCACAGCGGCGCGCGGCGTTACATTATGTATTAAATTTTCTTGCTCATATACATATATTTATATATATGTCATATAAATTTTAAAAGGATTTAGCTTAATAAGCTATACTTTTTTGCTTTATTGCTTTGTAAAGTTTATTTAGGATATTAGTAATAAAATTGATTGCAGTCGTTTTTAATTTATGTTATTGATGTTTGTGGTAAGCTTCAATTTTGTTTGGCAGTTGTATTAAAAGACGATATACGTGGTGTTCGATTGAATATTTATATGAGATTAGTTTTGGTTGTGACAATTTCTATATTATAAAGTTTTAAACCGACATGAGAGATGTATAACTAGATATGTACGTTATTCAGCGGGCTTAGCTATAAGTACAATTCTCGCGTCAACAGTTATTTCTCGTCTCGGAATGCTATTTTATTAATAATTGAACAACAGATGCAGCATCCATGCAGTCACCTCACATTATACTTTTTCTTGTGAAATGTGTTTCTGTTTAAAAAATAAAGAGATAATAATGTATTTAAAATAAAATTCGAACGTATAATTTAGCATGCTTTCTCCGCGCCAGCCCTATTCATTATGTCAATGGATTCGCGAGACATCGACGACAGTTCGTAGAAATGCGTCGCAAGCGCCGCCGAAAGGTCACACTGACTCAGAAGCGATTTAACCGCGGCCGTATGCGAACGCACTTGATTTTGTCAGGGTTGTATAGTGTGTAATACAAAGGTATAGTCAAAGGTGAAGGGTAGTTCAATTGTGTAGTACCCATATATAATAAAAGCCTAAATGTCATAAAATTATACTGTTGGTATTATTACAGAATGACTATGTCAATTGCTAATTAAGGCTTATATTTTCCTTATATTTTGTTTTTATTATTTAACAAATTTTTGATGAAATTGTGTTGAATATATAATATTAATTTTAGACATAATTACGTACATCTCGTAGAAAATTAAAATTCAAATAATATCATTAACTAAGTCTTTCATCAAAACATTTTATTAGTAACTAAACTCTATAACACACTAGAAGTTATCTGGTACTTAAACTATTAATAAGAAAACCCATTCTCTTTTTTGCCTTCACGGACAGATTTAAATGATTTTAAAACATATGTAGTTAGATGTCTAAATAAATTCATAGTTTAAATAAAAAAACCACATAATAATATTGTTTTTTTTTTAAATTACAAATTCCCTCTCGTTTGAACATCTCTTATACACACGTACACGAGCCGTTGATAAGCACTATGTCCACCGCCAGCATTTATTGCTTATAGAAACAAATCGTGACTATAAACATAAACCACGTGCAGCTTACGATACATAAACATGACCACAGCTTTCTGTTACACGTTGTACAGTACCAGCAAGTACGCAGAGAAATTATAAAGGAGATTTGACCCTTGCTTTACCTCTCGTTGAAAAATGAAAGTGGTAATTGGAAACCATTATATGGATTTGTGGAATGACCTGTAGTTATCATGCTGTCTTATGGAAATGTTTTCAAAGTGAACTGGTAATGTAACATCACAGCTGTGCTTCCAATGGGCTAGGCAGATTTATATCGCATGAGCTGAGATGACAGTTGTTTTGGGCTATATTTTATTGCGTTTTGCCACTGTAAGAGGATCTGAGGGTCGCAAAAACTTTTAAAGTGGGAACTAAATCAATCATTGGTTATTAAGCACATACACGTGCGCACAAATGTTTAACACAAGGTACATACACCCAATGACTCGAGAAGCCAGTGATGGAATAAATGTTGAAAAATGAATTATTATATAGCAATTACCATATCAGATTTAAATTTCAGATCAGATCCGTGTGTGAAGATTAACCTGCGATGTTTAAAATTAAAGCATCATCTCTGCATAAGAATCTTGTCGATGGTATAAAGGAAACACAAATCTTAATAGAAATCGTTTAAATAAAAAGTGCTTCAAAAATACCAACCCATATAATTACATAGCAACATATAATTACAATAATAACTAGTGCAAACATTAGCCAGAAAAAAAAACTACGCTAGCCGTTTTATGTATTTCATAGTAATTACATACGAATTAACGTAATGACTGTGTCGAAGCGATTGTCAATGCTGACATACCGAGTGGCTTTTTCTCTTCGTATTTCCTCATTGACCACATTTGTCGACTCTCCCTTTTAAAGGAAGGAACCAATGTCTTCCTCATTTTATATTTAAATGTAGATTTTTCTCGTGAAGTCTTGCGTCGTATTTGTGTCCACAAATCATTCTCATCGTGATAAATGTCTTTACTCGGAATATTTCTTCCGTGTAATTGTGATTCGAATAATGTTTCGCTTAATTTGGTGTCGATTTCAGTAATTTTATTTATAGCTTTCTTAATTCTGACTCGCTTGTTGGTGCAGTGACGTCACCATGGGTGCATGTGCAACAATGATGATACAGCCACGTTTTCGAATAAGCGTATTTTCGGGTGTTTTTACAAATACACAGACTGTAACTGTAGATCCCACCAAAAACATTTTCATGTAAAATTTTGCCAAGACTAGACCATATGACTCGCACAAAAAGTTATCAGATCTCATGTAGAGCCAAGCTTATAACTCTACACGCCCTAACTTCACAAACTCTACACCTTAGTCAAAATATGTGGCTTGGCCATTTCATTTTGTAAGTTGCTTGTGACATTCTTTTGTCCTTTTTTGGGCGTATTTCTTGCACATCATTTTGTTTTTATTATTTATAATCCCAAGGATTCCCTATATCAATTTTCAGACCTCTAGGGTCAAAATTGCGGAAGTCTCATACAAACTTCCATCCCCTAGTTTAAGGGGTTGGGGGATAAAAGTTACAAGTTTATAATTTTTTGTTGTTTGTTTACTAATACTAGGGTACACACCAAATTTCAGAATCCTAGGACATTAGGAAGTACCCTGTGTGAAGTGAGTCGGTGACGAAATCAGGGTTATTTAGATATCAATTAAATCTAAAGTATAAGAGCTATGCAATTAAAACTTTATATGTTTAATAAGTCCGCTATTGAAACCATATCCCGAGAATTTTGTTTATCTGGTATAATTCAAACCCAAGTAATAAGGGTTCAAAAAAAACGACAAAGCGTTCGAGAAAAGGTAGGTAGTGCCCTTGCGCTTCGCTTGACTCGTCTTGGCGGAGGCACTACTGTGCCCCCAGATATATTTTCGGGCTACGACTAAGACTAAAGCTTACATTTGTAATGACACATTGTCATATTTATACCCATATTTATTTAATTATTGCACGTATTTATATTATTGTTCTTAAATAAAATAATTTCTTTACGATAGAAATAATACGTTTCCAGTTACTGATATAAAATAAGAGGCTGGTCCATTATTATGTAGAATTCTTACCGGTCAAGCATAATATTATGTCTGCAGTCTGTTTAAACTTTTGAAGAGATGCTTTAAGGTTGCATGTAAATGACTTTATATTTTTTTGGCTACCTTTTCTTTATTTATTTTTTTTGGTTACTAGGGATTAGGGGTTATAGGGATCGACCTCATAACACCATAAACAGTTATTGCGCAATTAAATCATTTCCCCATCACGTCAAGTTGATCAATGTAAAGAATAAAACTTTTATAAATACGTATTATCTGTAGAAAGTTGTGATCTCTGTTGGTGGTTCCGTTTATGTCGGTACGCGTCCGAAATGTATAATGTATTGTTTACCTCCTTGTGTTGGTTTACTTTTTTATTGACGTGAGTTGATCAATCGATTCTTTGGTATACGTTTTACTACTGTGCTGTGGCTTCTGGTTTTGAATAGCGGTTGTCAAATAAAAGTATACGGGCAGATATCTTTTTAAGCTATTGAGTCGCAATGGCACACCGGCCAGCAGATTTTAATTATTTCTGATATTCCAAGGATTGTATTTTGTAATTGGAAAAATTATTATATTAAAATGTTGTGAATGATGCCGTACCTAATTTGTAATCGATACTAATGTAACGGAACCCATACTATATTAGAGACAAGACAACAATCTAAGCCTATCACTTGTGTGAGCGTCATACACAAGCTAAGCTTTTTGTGTGAGAATAAAAAAAGGCATAGCTTCTACCAGCTTTCCTATTTGTTTTATATGTATTTATGAGAAGAATTTGTTTGAGAAAATATGGAATAATATAGATTAGTCGGCCTCGATGGCGTAGTGGTTAGTGTAACCGACTGCCACGCCCGAGGTCGCGGGTTCGATTCCCGCACAAGTCAAACATTTGTGTGCATGAACATGGATGTTTGTCTTGGTCTGGGTGTTTCTATGTATAATATGTATATATTTACAAAAAAAAAACGTATATATGTATGTTTATCCATTGTCTAGAACCCATAGTACAAGCTCTGCTTAGTTTGGGCTAGATGGTGTTGTGTGTATGTGGTAGAATATATATATATATATATTTTAAGAAATTAATTGTATGATTACGTTTATCATTGTTACCATCCTATTTAATAATAAGTCTTTATCTCCATAACATTGTTGTAATATCATTTATAACCACGGACAGTTTGATTACCAATATATCACGGCTCAAGGATACAAACAAAGGTCTTACGTCGACATTTTTGATCGATGCTATCTTTCGACCTACATGCCTAGCCTTTGAAAGTGGTTTTAAGTGTTTTACACTGTATATTCATTTATTAAATCTAATATCTATACTAATATTATAAAGCTGAAGAGTTTGTTTGTTTGTTTGGTTGAATGCGTTAATCACAGGAACTCATGGTTCGAATTAAAAATTATTTTAGTGTTGGAGAGCCCATTTATTTAGGAAGGTTATAGGCTATATAATATCACGCTACGACTAATAGGAGCATCAATGAAAAATGTTGCAAAACGTGGAAAATTTTCTTATGTGAAACAGACGAAGTTGCGCGGGTCAGCTAGTTAATACAACTAGCGGTCGCCTAGTGGTTAAAATTCGACCAAAATTCCTAAGCTTTGCTTTCTGTTTTTTATGTAAATAAGGTATAGGTAACGTCCATAGTTACAAAGAATTGTACGACGTCAGATGAACAATGCCGAAATACTACGAACGCGATTCGACTGCGTGTGTCAAATGCATGGTTGTGTGCGTGTAGTGTTTTTTCATTAATTTAATGTGTTTCTAATGCATATTTTATAAAAATATTAGGATTCGCCTCTCCTTCTCCATATAAACTTTAACTGTGCCAGATTTAATTCTCCTACGTCAGAGCAATTTTCGTAAAAAGGGGTACAAAATTTTTGTTTCACGTATTAATATATACATAGATAATATCAGCCTTGTATATAAAAAACACAATACTGGACACGAGCCTCTTCTCAGTGTGAGAAGGGTTAGACCATAGTCCACCACGCTGGTCCAGTGCGAGTTGCTAGATTTCACATATCTTCGAGAACATTAAATCATAACTTTATTTTGTTTACTTTGAGGTCGCGGGTTCGATTCCCGCACAAGTCAAACATTTGTGTGCATGAATATGGATGTTTGTCTTGGTCTGGGTGTTTTTATGTATAATATGTATGTATTTCCAAAAAGAAAGTATATATGTATGTTTATCCATAGTACAAGCTCTGCTTAGTTTGGGCTAGATGGTGTTGTGTGCAGGTGATAGAATATTATTTGCAAGAATATGGCCAAGTATACAGGTTAGTAGTTTTATAGAAATGTACAGCATATTCTGCCACATGTGGCGTGCAAAATACATATACAATAAATGTTTGTTGTATCATTACATGTCTAATATTATATTAATAAATGAAAATAGCTGGTCCATTAAATTAACAATACATGGAGATGTCAAGTATCTAATGCTCCATTCATTATAGAGAATTCTCAGACATGCAGGTTTCCTGGCGACGTTTTCCTTCGCCGCTAAACCAAGCGATAATTAACTAATTTATTCTAATTATATATGTATATATATATATATCTGGTATCATCTGGTCTGTTTTGAAATCTAGTAAAAATAGTGACGAAATTATTTATTAGCTGGTCACATGCAATGTTTAAAATTCTGTTTAAATGGTGTGAATCGCTGCATTCTAGAATTGCATTAAATCTATGCTAATCCTTATTAATATTATAAATGCGAATGTGAGTTTGTTTGTTTGGTACGCTTTCACGCTTTAACTACACAACCGATCATCATAAAATATCGTTTACACGTTGTGGATACAGAAAAGGACATAGGGTACGTTTAAACCAAAAATAAAAAAAAATGATTTGATATAAATGCAAGAGTTACTAAGATTTTAACGAAAGTTTGTATGGGGATAGTTAGCAGCTTATGTTAAGGTAATTATAGTTTATGGGAACAACCGGTTAAACTTTTTGGACGATGTCATTTAGGTTCCAAAGGTCAATTTGTTTTGTTTTTTTGTGTTACTTATTTACGAGAATGCTACAAATTCACGTCGTTATATCAATATGTCTTTTCAATTAAGCGATATTTCAAAAAGTATAACTACTTATTGTAATAGACTAGCCTAGCAGTAATGCCTATTCATTGCACAAATATTAAAGCTCGCTGGCTGACCGATCGTTAAGGATCCTAAAGTCGTGCTGAGCGTATTAAGTTTAATCTAAATGTCAATCCTGCGATGATAAAATAATTGAGTAGTTCTTGGTAAAGATTTATTGATGCCGTGATTGATTACATTATTCTGAATAGAATAGAAGTTATTTATTTGCATAGGAATACTGTATTACGTATAGCGCAGTTGAATAATACATGCTTACAATAGACTCATCTCGATACATACATAGACTCATGCGTGTTTATAAAAGGAATAAGCAGTAAAGCATACTTGCAACAGCCCTGACATTTCCCTTTTTTTTAAATTCGTCTCTCCCTCTTCTTACAATTACTGTGTCGCGAAGGTACTTTACAAACATTCAGACAACAGACAAAGAGCACCCAGACTCGGAACATCAATTTGTGGATTACAACAATTTTTGTCCCGTTCTCATCACACTGTTTAGGGCATTTTTGTTGATCGTCTTGGTCTTCCCAGAATGTTTTTGTACGAAAACTCTTAGAACATTCGCTCTTCAGTAAGCGTTTTCGTATCCATTTATTTGTCTTGCACGTACACTAATGATACATATTGTTTAAAAAAATATTGCTGTTTATGTTGTTTACAACTTTTCAAACTATCTCGAAGTTTGGAGTAGCTTTTAGCAATCATGTCATGGATAAATAAAGTCGAAATATGAAGGTACTGTTTAAAAACTGTCTGTTAAAATTAGAAATACATATGCCTATGAATATGATTTATAAAGTTCTTATAAATATTGCTGCAATTATTTGGTTATTTTTATATTTCTAATTATTTATAACCCGCTAACCCGCTTAAGGTAATAATAGAATTGTCAGCAACTTTGAAAGCCCTGTATAATGTAATGGTAATAGTCTTAGAAATAAAACATAATCGGGCACTAAATGTAAATATGCTAAATAATAAGTTAAAACTGGTATGCAATAACTTTTCAAATTGTGAGTTTATAAACTATATAGGTGAAAATGACACCAATAGCACCTATACCTTGTGTAAACACATAAACTACATTGTTGACTGCCACGACTATGACGTTAAATATCTTTCATTTAAAACCAAATGTAGCACAGGTTATTTATGTAATAATACAGTAAATTCTCAAGGACATATAACATGGAACAAAGTAAGATATACCCAGAGGTCTATATTAGATTACTTTCATAAATTAGACAAAACACACTGTACATACCGCACATTGGACATGCCATCTAAAAATAGTACCTTTTTTCGAAAATAAAACGGTAACTAAAAAGGAGATATTGACACTATTACACCAAAACATAGCAGGTTTGTTAGGTAAAATTGATCTACTTCAAATAACTTTAGCTGAACACTTTAACAATAACGACATAGATCTAGATGTTTTATGTTTCAGTGAGACGTTCCTTAAATTCGGTGAACAGTCAAATTTGTATTTACAGGGATATAAATTGGCTGATTTTTACTCAAGAAGCAAACAGAGACGAGGGGGTGTTGCAATTCTATGTAAAGATAATATATGTACCAACCCTATAAAATGGATGAAAGATTTATCCAATGAATTTACATTTGAATGTTGTGGGATAGAAATACCAATATATAATTGTATAATTGTATGTATTTACAGAACACCAAATTCGCCCTCACGTTTTTCTAGAAAAAATTGAAATATTGATGCGCAGAATTCGTAATAAAACAAATAAGAAAATAATCATTTGTGGGGATTTTAATATAAATATTTTAAAAACTTCAAATGTGTTAAATGAATATCGAAGAATAACACAAGGCTATAGATTTTATATTCATATTGATCAACCTACTCGCAAAAATGCGTGCCTGGATCAAATTATTAGTAATGTAAAGGAAGCAGAAAGCAAAATACATTTCTTAGGATTATCTGACCATGAAACCGGCCAAACAATTAGTATTCCTATAGAAACGGTAATTATACAAAAAAAGGCTTATTACATAACGAAACGTGATTTTGATGAATACAACATTAATAAATTTGTGGAATGTTTATCCTGTCTGACTTGGCAAGAGGTATATGACATGCCAAATTTAAATTCGGCTTTCAATATATTTTATAATAATCTAATTTTGTTTTATAACTTATGTTTCCCGTTCCGCAAAATTAAAATTAATAAAGGGCATAATAGAGATACGTCACGGATAACGACTGGTATAAAAAAATCTTGTGCAGGTAAAAGGAAACTTCGATACTCATACTTAAAAAATAAAACTAGTGCTATGAAAATTAGATACAAAACATATAATATAATATTAAGAAAATGTATATATACAGCACAAAAAAATAAAAACGAACGCTATGTACAAAAATCTAATAATATATGCCGTGCATCATGGCACATAATAAAACAAACTGATAACAAAACAATTATTAATAACAAAAACTGTATAAAATCTATATTATATAACGATAAACTATATACTAACGTCACTGAAATAGCCAACCTGTTCAACAATCACTTTATAGAACATACTAATCAATCAGACAACAAAAATAAATATTCTCATTTAGTAAATAAAAACTGCATAGATTCTAGTATATTTTTAGTGCCCACCACATGTCAAGAAATCTACAAAATAATTATTTCTTTAAATAATACAATGTCGACAGGACATGATGAGTTTCCCACATTCTTACTAAAACGATGTGCGATAGCTATCGCACCTATATTATGTCACTTAGTGAATCTATCATTAACTGAAGGTACTTTTCCGGAAATCATGAAAATATCAATAGTGAAACCAATTTATAAAAAGGGTTGTAAGGAATGTGTTGATAATTACAGACCGATAACTTTAATACCTGTACTCGCTAAAGTGTTCGAGAAAGTTATTCATTTCAGATTAACAGATTTTTTAAATAAATACAACATTATAAAACCTGAGCAACATGGTTTCCAGAAAGGTAAATCTACCACATTGGCTGCCTTTAGACTCATTAGTGCCATTACAGAAAATGTGGATAGAAAGATACCTACAGTAGGCGTGTTTTTTGATATGTCTAAGGCATTCGACTTTGTGAATCATGACATCCTGCTTCAGAAATGTAATAATTATGGCATTCGAGGAATAGCTGATAAATGGTTACGTTCTTATCTCAGTGACCGACAGCAATATGTAGAAATAAAGGATATTAATAATACAAACGAAGAAATAGCTATCCGATCTTTATTGAAATATAACAGAGTGGGAGTGCCACAAGGGACTATATTGGGACCGCTTCTCTTTATAATTTACATAAATGACCTTCCTGACTATATCAAATATCCCTGCAGTCTCTTTGCTGACGACATAGCTGTGGTGATTTCTGATGACACTGCGTTAAATGTCAATGATGAGGTTAACTTTACTGTTGCTAAAGTAATAGAATGGATGCATCTAAATAATTTAAGAGCAAATATAGAGAAAACTAAGTTCGTACAATTTTATAATCGTAACAAATTAATTAATAACTTAAGTGTAAAATACAATACCAAACTTTTAACTGAAGCAAATAATGTAATGTTTTTGGGGCTAAATGTAGATAATCAATGTTTATGGAATTTGCATATTGACAACATCTGTAGTAAAATTAATAGATTCTCATACGCACTCTGGCGTCTTACAAAAATTTGTAATATAAAAATCTCACTACAAGCATATCATGGATACGTGGCTTCTAATCTCAGATACTGTATACCTCTCTGGGGTAACTCTGTCCATGTGAATAGAGTATTTATCGCTCAAAAACAATGTATACGTGCTATGTGTAATGCTGAGCCCCTTTCATCTTGTAAACCTCTCTTCTGCAAACTAAAAATTCTAACTGTGCCTTGTATGTACTTATTTGAGTGCAGCCTATTTGTCAAGAAACATCCACAGCTATACAAGTCTTTTGGTGAACATTGCAAATTCAATACCAGGTATCCATCTCGACTACTACTACCAAATATAAAAACGAGGTATTATTACGTTAATTGCTATCCTATGACAATTAAAATATTTAATAAAATACCCAACAAAATCAGAGAACTACCATTATCACTATTTAAAACCAGATTATATTCATGGCTGATAGAGCAATGTTTTTATAGTGTTAATGAATTTTTGAAAAGTGACCACGAGAAAAGATTATAAATATTTAAAAATGTCAATTATTAGTTTGTTATTTATAAGTTCAATTATCCAGGTAAACGAAATTGTCTTAATATAATTAAATAAAAAAATTGTAATATTGTGTTATTAGTTTAAGTTATAGTATGTAAGAAGTATTTGCATGCCTTAAAAAGGCGAAATGTGCTGTGAACCGCTTATTTCTTTTTTACAACATCATTGTTACCATATTTCATGCAAATAAATGTTTCTTTCTTTCTTTCTTTCTTTCTTTCTTTGTGTTACGAGAGATTGTTCCGACGTCTATCTTTAAATATTGCGTGCGACTAAGTTACTTTTGTTCCGTGTTGAATAAGCCCGCCAGGGCCGTAGTTGTTGTGGCGATTACATACGAAATACAAACACGCAAAGTGCAATGACCTCTCGTTGATCCATTAATAACATAATATATATATCGATTGTTTCAGAATGACGAGCCGCCAGAGATTACATACTGCGTGGTTGGCGGCGAGGGCGGGTTGGCACTGCAGGCTGTTACCCCGACACACCCTATGCCGCCGCAAGATGAACTCGACGCCAAGTTCGCTGAGCTTGTGGTAAGTTCCATCATTTAGACATATTGTGACGCCACTGATACACTTGCGACATTGTGTGTGATAGCTTAACTAACTGACTGAATTTAACTACCAGTAGCATGATTAACCTTTTTGTTATAACTCTCTGATTATCATAACAAGTTACAGCCGCATTAAGTAAGATATTTACAGCTTGCTTTTTCAATGTTAATGAGACATTACACATCTGCCGAAAAGGTCAATTTATAGTCTAGAAGTAGACATTGGAAAAATAAAACGTTTTTAAAATTTAGGAACGATTATATTCTTATTTTTAGTGTGTGCAGAAGTTCACATGAATGTAAAAATTAATTACCTACATCCTTACAATCAGTGTACATACGTAGTAAAAGCAGTTTTAACATTTAAAGACACATGTTCATATTTTTTAAGTCACAGAAGGCTTACTTTTGTTCTGTTGTTGAAACATTGTAAGTTTCTTAGTGTTCAGAGGCATATGTCTTGTAAGGCGTTTTCATTTTAAAAACCTATAGTTACTCCGTATACCTCGTTCATCTGAACATATATTACGTTTTTTATTATCCAACTTGTCACAGATGCTTCATATGACGTCCATTAAAACAGTCTTTCCAGCCATGGTTACAAGGAAGTAGGTAAAATAACCTCAACTTTGTAAAGATAATTGTGGTTATGCACATAATTGTATGCGCTTTATGTAGTTACCCTCCATGATGATAGATAGGACACGAGATTATGAAGGAATATAGTTTTTATTTATTCTATTATTAGCCATTGCTCGCAGCTTCGCTCGGGTAAAAGTAGGTTAGGTTATGTTACTAATAGTACTTTTTAAGATAAAGCGCTGGAGGCCCAATCACCATTCCCTTCCCAAACCCCATACTGCTCCATTTCACTTTTCCTTCCGGTAGGCAGCGACTTAGTTGTGTTTCTTTGACATTGCTTCTGTAATGCTAAGAAAACACAGCCATGTGTATGAGCCACGGTTCTCACTTACTATCAGGTGGGCCGCTGGCCCGTCTGACACCAATGAAAGCAATAAAAAAGAAACAAATAAACAAAAAATCAAATCTTTCCTCTTTTTGTATTATTATAGATTAGACTGCAGACGTTTTTAATCTCGTGGTCGTAACCTGAAATTTAAAAGATAGTGCTGCGGTCGTGGTCTCAATATGACTTCTAGTTAAATTAGAAATGTTAAGCACATTTAGGCAAACTAGCGGTCGCCTAGTGGTCGAAATCCGACCATAATTGATTTAAATTTTAAGTTCGATGGTTATTAAAGTTTTATTGTCTAGAACCTTATAATCACATTTCATTTAGACTTCGATCTATATTGGTTAATTTACTTATCTATTTCAAATAAATTATTATTTATTTAAATCTTTTATTGACGATATTCCTAAACTTGCTAATTTGTTTTCTATTTTTCATATAATTGCGTAAATATATTATAATATAAATACTAATCAATATAATATAATACCTATCATTCCAATCCGCCCAATGGTTGCCTGTAAGATCTTGCTGATATATGTCATTATATATTGATATATGTACCCATGGTTACGAAGAATAGGGATACACTACGAACGCGATTCGATTGCGTGTGTCAAATGTATGGTTGTGTGCGTATAGTGTTTTTTCATTAAATTAATGTATTTCTAATACATATTTTATATAAATATTAGGATTCGCCCCTCCTGCTTTATATAAACTTTAACTGTGCCAAATTTCATAGTCCTCCGCCCGCGCAATTTGCGTAAAAATGGGTACAGAGTTTTTGCTTCAATAAATACATGATCGTGTCAATTCCCGTTACCATATAGAATACGTGGCGTACGGTATATAATATACCCATATATAATGCCATTATTTTCAATCATATGCGTTTTTTGAGACGTAGGGTGTTTCGGGTATACATCAAGTAAATACTTGAGCACCTTGCACAGGATCTCTCTCACCCAAATAATCTTATTTTGTGTTCCTGCGACAACAAGAGTAACATGGTTTCCTTTGACTGTATAGTGCCATCAAGGAATCCTGGTAATTAGCGCTGGTTGCAATAAGTATTTTGTTACAAAGTTACGTTTTAAGCGTCCACAAGGTACAGTGTCTTTAAGGCGAATAATTATTATGTTCGTTTCCTACCGTAGTGGTTACCTAGCAAAAGGATACTATTTTTTGCAATCTGTCTTTGGTATAATGCCTATGTTACGCTCCTTTCCTTCAGTTTCCTCAACAAAACAAGTTCGTAGCTCGTTTCCGACATAAAGAAAGTTTGAACAAACATTCCCACATTAATTGTAATAGATATTAGCAAATTAATTGCCGCATTGACAGACAGTGTTTATTTATAAGGGCCACCCGGAACTATAACAAATTGTGTTACATAATTTTATTTTCCATTGTTAAGTCCCAATGAAGCTTCAAAAGAATCTGCATTTAAAAGTTAAAAGGCATTTTAATAAGATTGAAACGAATCTCATAACAGAGAGTCCAAATACTTCGCTTTGTGTGTTCCCATCATTCTGTTCTTAATTTCATCATTGTATGAACATATCTTGTTATGTAATGTCGTATAAGCTTACTTTTTATACAATCGTTCTAGACCATTATAGCACAGTACAAATTACATTTGTTTTAGATTACACCTCTTATTTTTATGTTCTTAAACGGGTTGTCTTAATAGCTCAATTTGATTTTTAAATGCTGTTTCATATTAGGACATGATGTAATCTTGGAAACATAGAAACTTATTGTTATTGTCACAGAATTATTGCCAATATTTCGATATATATTACATTCAAAGCCCAATCATCTATTTGGATCTTTCCGTCCATTTCTTCATCTGCCTTCTGCCACCCTGTACCCTTTACCTAGGCTACGGTAACTGTTTACCAGGCAGACCGAGTTCATATTATCGACCTATGTGGATTACGGTACGTAGAAGTTTGGTAATGTTTTCTTCGAGTTGTGATGTCAAGGAAACAATATGTTTACCGCGTTTACCGCTTACCATCAGGTCTGCCACCAAGCTAAAATGCTTAGGCACAGTCCAAGATGCGAGCATGCCTTACTAAGCGCTGTTGCTCATTATAAACTAATGCCAGACATGCGATGCAGTGCTTATTTAAGTTTTTTGGTTTTCTTTTGTCCTACCCAAGCGTAAGCAAAACGAGGCTCCAAAGTTTAACAATGATAAAGGCTTTAAATAAATAGTATAGTAACGAATACTTTACAAATGAACATAATATACATATGTGTCGTTACTTTGAAATAACTAAAGTCTCGCATTGACTAAGTCATCAATAAGGATGGTTATCGAGTTGTCCCTCAATGTCCAATCAATGAGAGCAGTGAACACGGTCGTTACAGATCGGCGCGATTGTAAGGTGTTGTTGAGACAGATGAGAGACCGCGCCTGCGGACACCTGCACCCTCGGTCCACTTTCACAATACACCGACGGATTTATAGGGTTGCCACTTGCTATATCTTACTTACTGCAGCATTCTTGGTAGTCAACTTAATGAAATTTGACATACTTTATTAACTTTGATGTAATTTGACTACTTGCTTGCATAAAAACCGATATACGTACGATACGATATTCAGGGTAGGATGAAGGTTATAAGAGTAATTTTGCTTCTTTACCATTGATGTATAAAAATGTTCTTTACTATGATATTATATCTGTTTGCGTTTTCGCTAGGGCTTTGTTAACGTATAACAAGAACAAAATTTACGCCTAAATTCAAAATAACTAGTTTTGTAGTTTTAGTTATTATTGGTAATTCATACGAATATCATCCGAATCTGTGCTGCTGTGGAATAAAAAACTTGGGTATAGCCAAGGTGTTTCTATTGCATTAATTGCAATTGACAAGTCAAACGAGATTGAAATACAAATGAGATCGGATAGATTATGTATTTATTTGTTCTTTAGTGTTAATTTGGTTTAAAATGCGACGTACATTCGATTGAGAGATCGTAGGTTTAATTACCACCTACTAGTAAACATATTAAACACAGATTGTTGCTCATGTAAGGGCTTAATTTAACCATACAATTAAAAGTATTAAACCTTTTTAAAAAAAATTGCTATATTAATAGTTAGTAATTTGAATGCAATTAAAAAGCGGTTTAAGTAATTACTGTGCAAAATTGTGTTCTTTAAAAAATTACATACATGTATTTGAATTTGTAAAGTAAATAAATGCCTAAATTGCAAATAATATGCTTTGTTGTGTGCACCTCAGAAAATCAAAATTCTGCTTGTATTCCGGCTAAACGAATAGAAAAGTAAATATTATCATTTGACGAGATCTCAGATTAAAGCTGCAGTATGAATTGTAGGTATCCTTGAAGTTACTTGATGCTAATGCTAAAGTTTGTATAGCGAATGTTCCGGTACTTCTAAATATTAAATAAGGAACACAGTGTCCGTTGGTACGTAAAGGGGTAATAAGTATATTAAAATATAATAATATTTTTTATCTAAATTAAATGCTTGTTGGTCTTGGGGCAAATAAAAACAATCTCCCTTGCATAAAAAGAACAGTTTGATCAACGTTAAGACAAACTCTCAAACTCAAACTATTTTTGATAAAAAATGTACAATTACTACTGCGATTTTGTCTTAGACGTTTATAGCAAACAAATTAAGAGGTATGGTGTAGAATTAGTTTTAGAATCTTTAAGAGGTAAGAGGGTAAGAGACCATACAGTAGTGACAGACACCCGAACTTGTCCAAATTGTTTTAAAAATAGTACTAGTCTTGGACAAGTCTCCAAAAATTGTTACTGCCGTCTGACTCGGTTGAGTTCAGTTTCGGTGAGGCATAAGTATTAACAGTAGTGTAACTGTGCAACATCTAGGTCCTTGGTTCAATTGTTGGCTTGAGTAAAGTTTCATTGGGCCTTCTGGTCAGTAAATTCTCAGTAACGGTTTCTAATTGTCCTCGGTTAACGGAATTGAGCTGATCCTTACTGCTCTTTTAACCGTCCTCTTTTCGAAGCATAACGCTTATTATAAAGTGCTAACTTTTTACTATGCGTCTAGTAGTTTGTAGCACTATAAAATAAACATTTCACATAACAAAAGCCATCTCTCGCGGTATTGAGTAGCATATTATGTTAACCTTCATTTCTTCAGTTATCTCTTTGTAAACATCAACGTTTCATTGCTCTATTTGATATAGAAAGGATAAATAAAGTAAAGTATTCATATATTAGTTTAGTTGTAATATCGACAGTTTAGTAAAAGGCTTTAGATTCAATAATAGTGATTTGGTACTATCAGCTCGTTAAAAAAAACGAATCAAGGTAAACCGGAACAAATAAGTGTTCATTTAAATTAATGCTACATCGCAATTATCTTAAAATGAAGCAATTATCATCTCGATTCGGACCAATTTAAACTAAAACTGTTGATTGGTGTCATTAGGTACAAATATTTTAGCTGTATTTACAAATACTGTCGTATATTTATATGCATAATAATTTTTATTGATTGGTACATATTTGCACCTGCCGACCAAGTATGGCATCCATATGGAAGTTCAATTCGTAAGTCGAATAAAATACTATCAGTATCTTCCATCAAGATAAATGTATCTTAAAAACACTACGGGACCTAGCACGAACATCGTTCTATTGCTAGTGCACTAGCATTCTTAGATCTTGGGTATAGACCCAAGATCTAAGAATGCTAGTGCACTAGAGTGGGCACAAGGGCTGATGACCTATGTCAACAGCCACCCCTTTTATTGGATTGTCTTATAGTCAGAGTAGAAGTATATTATAGACCGCAGAAGCTTTTATATACATGTCCCTCTTACGATATCTATACAAATTATATTAGATGACATTTTGACGTTAAATTATTGTGTCATAAACCTTTAAAATTAAATTATTTGTATGCATTTTATGTGTTGAAATGACTGTATCTTTTAATGCCAATAAACGTTATTATTGTATTATTATTATTATTTAAAGAACTTCTACTAAATATTATTATTAAATCTATTTTATTTATTCCTTGAAAAAGCTAACTGCTGGTTGAAAAATTGGGTTAACGAAAAATATATATTTGTAAAGACACTATTTTAATAAATCTTATTTATTTATTCTTATGCAAAGTAAAATAGTGTGTACGAAAGAAAATATTTTGAAAGACCGAGTCAACCCTAAGTGGGTCGATATCGGATAACAAGACATCGAGTGGTAGGTGCCGTTTACGGCGGGCCGAAACCTCGGCGGGGTCGCGACCGCATGCGAAAGTGATTCGCGCGGCCCCGTCGATAGTGGTTTTGTCGAGGAACACCGTGGTAGGTTTAGTCGGTATTCCGGGAGGTACTTCATCTTTTCAACATCTTTCTTTTACCCCGGCGAGTCCGACATAACCCCTCCGCCCGCCCCCGCGGAGCGGTATGCATCAAGCATTCCCCCACGTTAAAAAAAAAAAAAAAAAAAAAAAGGTATGTGCCGTTTAATTTGATTTACCGGCGGCGCGGTTCCACGCAAATTGTCGGCCTCGTTGCCGTTGTCCGATCCTCTATCGCGCCATATCTCTCATCAAGAGGCCTGTTGTTATTTTAGATATCACGAACATTATGCTTTAGCCTATACCATTCTGAGGCTTTATCTTTAATACGATGCTTAGCTTATTTATTAACAGTTTTGAAATCCCCACGAGGACTATCGAACGAAGAACATGAAAACTATCCTTCCATTCTAATATGCGAAATTGTATATTAATTTTGGTAACTAAACAGCTAAAATTTGTTATGCAGATAGCTTTAAAGCTGAGGAAGCTGCTACCCAATGATAAAGATTACTTTTAAATGAAACGTAAACCGACGTATAAAGACGTGGCATACCGTTTTCAAAAACAAAATGAATACCATTGTTTCATGATTATTGAATCGTAATTTAAGGAAGCGAAGTCCTGGTGAATAACTAGTCTAGTCTAGTAGTTTTTAGAATTTTCAATTTAATGCATATTAGTTTAGTCTTTCCCTTTCGCGGAGACAAAATTCTCGGGCTTTGCCAATGCCTATATTTAAGACAAGTTGCTGAACAAAGGCCTTGCTTTAGCTGCTGCGCCACAGTGCACGCTACCGACCAGTAGATCTATCTCTAATATTATCAGTTAACCGTTTATGTGCAATAAATAAGTAGCGATTGTTAAGAGTTACTGCCGATCTGGAAATACCGATTAGTTCGAGTATATGTAATTTTCTTATTGCCTGCAAGGTAGGTAGCTAATCCTACAATATTATGTAATATGGGCACGATTCTCGATACTAATATTATAAAGAGGTGCAGTTTGTATAGATGCGCGTAGTAATATCTGATATATAAGTGATCGCCGCTGATAGTTGTGGGTCCGATATAAATTGTGTGATCCACAAATAGTTGTTCCGAGTCTGGGTGTTCTTTGTGTCCGTTATTTGAATGTTTGTAAAGATTCCAGCGACACAGGATTTATTCCTGTGTCGGCACTCTGTTCAAATATATAAAAACAGCATAGATAAGTAATCAAGCTAAGTACGTATAGTACAATACTATACGTTTACGTAGTTTTCGAGGTACGGCAGTATTTTTTGTAATTTGTTAACCGATCTATGAATCATACGGCGATATCGTTAATTTAACTTTAAAGTTAGGGTGTCGATCACTATCTTATGGCCTCTTACCTCTTGAAGATTCCAAAACTAATATTACACCATACCTCTTAATTTGTTTGCTATTAATGTCTAAGGAAAATAGCAGTAGTTACTGTAAATTTGTATCAAAAAAAAGTTTGAGTTTGAGAGTTTGACTTAACGTTGATAAAACTCTTCTTTTTATGCGTGCGTCGGCTGTCGTCATCGCTTAATATTCATAGTGTGTGCCATTCTATTTTAAGGTCAGATATGTAATTCTCAAGCAAATGCTATCAATGATGGGGGAATCGTAAGTGATTATATGACCAATCAAGGTTAAACTCATTTGATTAGTTTTAAGGACGAGTCCCATTTAATATTAGTTTACTAGGTAATGATTACCCGCATTTTTTTGTCGTAAGGATGATTGAAAATACACTCAATGACATCTACATCAAGCATAATGTATTTGAGTATTTATTTTGCCACACCTAGTTTATCAGCATTAGTTATTCAGCTATTATCTATACTAATATTATAAAGCTAGAGTTTGTTTGTTTGTTTGAACGCGCTAATCTCAGGAACTACTGGTTGGATTTGAAAAAATATTTTGTTGTTGGATAGCCTATTTATCGAGTGTGGCTATAGGCTATATAACATCACGCTACGACTCACGGGGGCGGCGCAGTAACGATAAACGCGGGTGATACCGCGGAAACATCTAGTATAGGCCATATAGGTACTAGCTTTTGCCCGTGGCTTCGCTTGCGTAAATGTTAGTTAGGTTAGGTTAGTAACTGTACTTTTTTCTAGATGAAAGGTATTCTATATCCTATTCTGCTTCTTTGACAAAGTGTATGAGAAATTTCACGATGATCAGTAGAGTCGTTAAGGCGTGAAAGCGTAACAAACAAACTCACATTCGCATTTATAATAGATAGGATTGGGATAAACTGGCAGGCACATAAACTTATGTACTTACTCGTATATATGAATAAAACAATTTACATCCATTCGTTAAAGTTTTCCTTGTCGATGTGCAGAAAGGTCATCATCATTATCAACTTATTATAAGGCTAAAGTCTCATTAAAATGTATGATTGATAAGTAAATATTATATTATAAAATATGATTATCACCAAAATTCCATTAAATCAATTAAGTTGTTTGATAGTCTCACGTATAATAACCATGAATAAATGTTTATATATGACTATTTGGACATATCACAGATTCCTGTTGTCACAAAGCTGAATTCCTTGAACTATGGATATAAAATGTGAACAAGCTACACTGCATTTTTGTTGTATAAGGTTACAAAGTTACGAAATTTGAACGAATCTAGGCAAGTTAATCGGTGTCTGCCGAAATGCTATGCAAATTGGTGAATTTTTGCACTATTTTGGCCAAAATGCAACGCGATTACTTAGGAAAACGTTTAATCGTAGAGTTAAGAATTAATTGGCGTGTAAAAATAGTGGATTCACCTTTTTAATCTTGAGTAGTGATCCTGCCTTTTTGTTTGGAACTAGTCTTTCAATGCAGCGTTATTCGCGTTAAAAAGAAAACAGTACTGTACTGTGTTACTATCGCTTTTATATAATAATATGTATATGTGTGAATAACTGATAAATATTAGAGATGAGATAGATAGATATAGTATCGCGAATGCTTGAGAAATATTAAAACATCTGAGAAACTTCAATCACTATCGGTACCTACATTGTTCTATAATCAGTTTGTATACACAAAGTTAATTTGTATTATAGACAATACGCCATAAAATATGTAATACTAGATGTCCCTGCGTTTTCATCCACGCTTATGTTTACTGCTCCGCTTCCTTAGCTTGTAGCGTGATGTTACATAGCCAATGTTACTTCTGGGTAATAAAGCTTTCTAATAGATAAATAATTTAAAAATCGTTCTGTAGGTTTTGTGTTTATTCATTACAAACAAAACCACAAATATTTTCTTTTTTGTATTCGACTCTCTTCTTTCTCCTTTTTCTGTCCCCCTGACAAAGTGTATGGGATTTTCATGATGATCGGTCGAGTAGTTAAAGCGTGGAAGCGTAACAAACAGACAAACAAACTCACATTCGCATTTATAATATTAGTTAGGATAGTTACCTTCTAAGCTCGACGTTTTTGTAGTGATCGTCGTTGTCGTCATCGTTGCAATGTGTAATATCATAATTTATTATGATTGTAGATATTATTCCGCTGGAATTAAACTTTTTAGACCTTTTCTCCTTTATCCGTCCCGGTAAATCCGGGTATCTTCAAGCTTTTTAGATAATTCTTATGCAAAACGCAGGCTTCCTTTAGATCTTTGGAGATTATCGATCACCAAGATTTTTCATATTACAACATGAAGAAATTAAAATAAAAAAAATTAAACCCAGGTAGGTGTCTGCCAAAAAATATTTAAATGGTACTATTAAAGTACATTTCCCAAAGGATTAAGATATCAAATTATCAGCTAATAAAAATGCTAAAGTTATAGCCCAACGAAACATTTAATTAGCTACCTCAGCGCTTAACAGCGATAAGTGGATGCATTAACCAAATTTCACTTACACGCGAACCTGTTTCGAACCCACGCCGCGCCGACTGCGCGCTCATCAAAAACATATTTATAAATAAATTGACCGTGATTTTTAATTCGTTGATGCCATTTTATTTTTATATTGGCTGTTTGGTTCAGTGACATAAATGTTAGCGATTGCTTAACTGCCAGCTATGGAGTTGTTTTTTAATTCAGACATAGTATTTTGGGGTATTTCAGCCAGTATATTCTCAAAAGCAGCACTGTCATGGCTACCTTGTGCTTCGAAGAGCAAATAGCCTTCAAGCCCATGCCTGTGCCGACGAACACCTTTACATTCGACAGTGTATTTGGGGATTTAGTACCCTAAAATATCGGGATTACTAGTCAATTCGTTAAATCTTTAGACTCATAAGAGGTCTGAAATTGAATTGATTTGATACTAAATAAGCCTTTCGAAAAAAGACTATATTATTAAAAGATTGGTGTCATTTCCAGTTTTATTTCGTTTATTGTGGCATTTGAATATTAATGGACTCTTGACCTTTGCTTCCGAGTAACCGAAGATGCAGTTTTTAAATTTAATATCAGACGACTTGCTCATTTGTATGTAGGTAGAATTTAAGTTTCTAAAAGTCTCGCTTATTCTGACTGTAATAAAAATATGCGGCAGCACCTCTGTTATCGTATATTTTTTATTAAATGCTGGTCAAGTGATATAGCAATGGGCCGTGATGTAGCAGTGTCGCTGGTTCGTTCCTCATACAGAATCTAATTTTAAGTAGGTGTATCCTTTATAACAGATTTTAGGTCTTATTTGTGTTCAATGTTTCATTGTTAGTAAACGTCCTCATGATATAGAGATCAGGTAAAGCCAGTTTAGAAAACGGCATGCAATTTATTAGGAAACGTTTGTGTAAAACTATAAATAAACATGATAAAACAATTTATATAAAATTTAATTAAAATATAAAATCTAATTAACAAATAATTAATTTATCTGTATGAAATTGGTATATTGGATTGGGGAAAGTCAATTTTGTAAGCTTAGTATATTTATTTAAAACCATACACTTTCATCAAAATCCAAAGTATTTATAAGATTCAGAGATATATAAACTTAAAAAGAGTAAATAATTTTAAATTTTCGTTATTTCAAGTTACAGATAATATTTGAATACAGAGCTTGGTCTCTAGAGCGGTAATTCTGTTTTTATGATGATGATACATAGTTTACAATTTATGGTAGTAGCTTAATAATCGAACAATAGACTATAAAAAGATTACACTAACTACATACTGTACATAGCAATCTGCAGTCACTATTACTACATATACATAATTATCATTGCCTATAATAATTATACATATGTCGTAGTAATAGCACTGATGACGGGCTCGTATCATTTCTTTTATTACGATACTAATTTGTAATCGTGAAAGAAGACCACGCCCATGTAGATAAAGATATTAAAGATCATATTGGTCTCATACATCTAACAATACAAGATGAAGAGATTAAACTAACCGCACTACTAGACAATAATTACACACGTAATTGTAGTGATGTAACATATCACACGTCACTTTCACTTCAATTTAGCGGGCATGTGCTTTTTTCTAGAATATAACAAAAAGAAAACGCGTTTGCCTTTTAAAAATGCAGTATCTAGAATGCTTGTAAGACCAAAGACAAAACCTTTAGCTTCGAGTCGGAGTGCTTTCTGCGCATGATCAAAAATCATACATATCATAGTCTTACGCCTGAATCTCCGAAGGGGATATTCGAATACACCTGTATTACACCCACAGTCCTCAGGCTATGTTTTCGACTGCTCAAAATAGGATACCAGCTTATTGCTGTCTATCGGACACATATCCAGACTCCATGCTGCTATTAAGAATATATTTACAGAAATACACAATACAATAACACTTCCTATACCGTCATGCACAGTCACAGTCACATTCACTGCCACTGCGCCTGTGAAGCAGTTTTTGTTTTCTAAATATCCTAATCACAAAATTTCGACTTCGGTATTCTGGTAGGATGCAGACATGATAATTACAGACGTAATGGAAGTGATGCAACAAATATCACACGTCACTTTCACTGAAATATGGCGGATTCGTGACAGATTTGAAGCACTCACGATCTCACACGATAATGAGGATGGTGGCGCACTATCATTACTCGAACGGACGGATATTAGATAAGATTACAAGTCTAATTTCCTCTTGAGGTCAGTAGCATTTTGCACGGTCAAGCTTTTTGCTTGTCAAGTAATAATTATGTCTCTTATATTATTTACGAAGTCTCATTATGTCTCGGTAACTGGAGTGTTAACAAGAGTACCGACCAGTAAATTGCTTTGCTGCCTTCGTTGCACAGCAGCCGTGTAATCGAATGCTGTGCATAAGATCTCGGGTTTGATTGAGGACAGAAGTATAACTGGGTTTTTTATCGAGAAATTCTTAGAAGCAACATAGAGTGTGTGCTCGGTAGGCGACATTGGTTTGTTCCTGTAGAACCTAAAATTGTAGCTGATGATATGTGAAGAAGTACCTTCGCCTATCTGTTTGGAATAGGGGTCAGACTATGTACAACTATGTAAGTAAATTGAAGCGTGGTCATGAAATTTTTTTTTTTTTATAAAAAAATACACTCGTTTATTGATCTAATTGACTTTCTAAGGAATTGTATGAATCATATTATTTACGTACAAGCATGTTGTACAATTACTAAGTTATTACCCATGACTTTGCCCTTGTATAGGAAATTTTAGACAGGACATTTTGAACAAAGTAATTTATAAGAGCCATGCAGGTGCAAATTTACAATAATTGATATTTTATTGAGACCGTTTTGTATTTTACACAACTGTTTTATTATATATTTTTGTAATTTCTTTTAATAATGATTCTCCTAGTGTTTCCATCGTAGTAATAAATTTCATCGATAGTATATATTTGCTTGACATTTCAAAGAATATCAGGTGTAATGCTAAGTAATGAATCAGGTAATTCAATCTAATTATTGTCTCATTTGTAGTATCGAAAGCAAAAAATACTATAGCTTAATGAACCAGCTGTAAGAAAACACATGTAAAGAAGCTTATGGTACGAGTCCTTTCACATTATCATACGAGTTCATCACATCAATACATATCAAATATCCTTATTTACCAGAGTACAAGTACCAAAATTTCACTGACTCAGCTTTTTTACTTTGTAATGACGATACACAAAAAGTCTACCGTAAGCTTTCTCCCGACCCTCGACGTGATCATTGGGTGCCAAGATGATTGGCACAAGTACAAACGTGCCAATGGCTGAGTTATTAATGATTTCTAACGACTAACCGTTATGTGATCGGTTTTCACCTCCTCATCTATCATTGTAGCTGGCTCTTTGAGCTGGTGTTCCACGCCCATTGTAATGCCAGCTGTTAGTGTAATTAGTACTGGTAACTCTTACTAATACGATAGGTGTGAATGTGTGTTTGATGTTTTACATTGTAAGTTAGACAGTGAAAAGAGATGTAATTTTTACTACAGACATTACACACGTATGTATATCCCCGAAAACTTTTCTGGGGCAGAATTTTATTACGAATACGTTTCGCCGGTTTGGTTTTAAATCCCTTTTAATAGAGCGCAAGCATTGCCTTAAACAGATCACAGTTCCAAACTCCGTAAAGAGAAGAAACTGAGAATTTCTTTATATAAAAATCCAGTAACACTTTGCCGGAACTAGAACAGCATAGCAGTTGCATTGATTACCGCTGCACCTCGAAACATCTTTATAACTTAAACTGGTATATTTTTATTTAGCTATTGTAATATTAATTTATGGTGTAATGACGACATCATTCTGCATTATATGAAAAAGGGTTTCGGTGGACTACCGCCGCCAAACTGGGGTCAAAAGATTCACTACACACACAACATAATCAGGCCCTAATACAAAGTCATGCACCTTTTATAATTTGACAACTCTTTTATCATGATCGTGAGCGCAGTTCAGGCTTCTGTTACTTGGTTTTACTTTATAAAAATTCTCAGTAGTGAGACAAACAAAAGCAAAGAATTGTGCCCAATAGACGGCTATAGAGCTATTATGATACCACAGAAAAGTAAGCAAACATGGGCTTGCTGTTCAATGTGATAATATAGGTACGATATCAACGATAGGTATAGTGTAAAATACAAGTATTCGAAATGATAATATATTTTTCATAATTTGCAAGCACTATTTATTGCTTTAATGTCATAAAATATAACATTCCTCATCAAAACACTAGAGCGCCTTCACAGTAAACAGTTTACAAAACAACATATTCGAAACTCGTAGGAGGCTCTTAGGTACCAGACTAGATTCCTAAGCGACTCGAAAGGTCTAACTTATTTACATTTGACTTTGAACGCCGATCACAAAACTAGTTATATAATTTTCTAGTGCATTAGCGTGTCGTATCGTGAATTAATTTCTATATAACCTTCGATAAGTCACGAAGAGTCGAGATCGGTATATCGAGTCTATCCAGATTGGGCCATCTGTCAATATCTACATAATTAATTAAAATAGATTGTCGTTGAAATATCAAATGTCTATTCATAATGTGACGAAAGATCTTCATTACATTTAGTATTTTTCTAGAATTCGTATTCAAATGAAATTAATGACGCAAGAGTTACCCTTCCGGGCAATAGACTGACAATGTATGAATAATTTAGCAAGGTCTGTATGTAAGTTCCAACTTTAACTTGCAGATACAACACAGCAAATTATGCTTATTGCCGTTCAATTACGGCTGTAAATAGTTGTGGTCCATACAAAGTGTATGGAAAGGAGTGTCACATTTTTTATTGCTGTATCTTATCGTTTTCGTAATACTTCGGCCATAGAATGCTCTGCTAGTATTAGAAAAGCAAATGATGTTGTTGAAAGGAGGGACCTTAACACTTTTGTATGTAGAACTAAAACGACATGCTTTGGTTGATGAACAGAGTTACATGAAGAGACGAAGAAAATAAATATCATAGGCTACTTTTACCATGGGATAACTAAAGAAATTAACTGTAACATATTGAAAAAATTTACATGATATTATATGATGCCAGTTTTAATCTTAAAATTATATAGAGGTGTATCGCTCCCATATTTCGGCTACAAATATGCAAAAATAAGTCTTACCTAATAGAGAGTTTAGTTACTTTAACTGGCAAATATCTCAAAAAAGATTGATGATGTTTTCAAAACATATTTTTCGATAAAGACAAGCGTAGCCACGGGCTACGAAATGATTAATAAAATATTGGATTAAGAACTGGCTAATAAACTAGCTAGTTTTTATTCCAATAGCAATATTCTTAATTAATGAACTATTTTATTATTCATTAATTACAATAAATTTCTGATGGAAGATAACTTTGAATATCAAGATGTGATAAACAACTTAATGCATCGTCTCAGCTGGGTTTCTTTTTTTGTTTTTGCATACTTTGTCAAGTTTATATATAGCATTATGTATATTTTTGATAATATTAATTGACGTCATGTAATTGCAGTGCTATTGTATTCTGTAGATAAAGATCTTTATCACATTTATTCCGACTCGTATTCTCATGATTTTGATATAATCAAAGAGGCGCGACTCAATCATCTTTAATTTCTGAGAAACATACTACTTTTGCTGTGTTCGAAGTAAAGGTTAAATATTGAACTTTATATACTTAGAAGCCTTTGTATTTTATACAGCATTTTATTTTTATTTGTCGGGTTTTTCTGAAGATATTGTTGACGATTTCAAATAGCATCATACCTCTCTATTTCCAATAGGCTAGACAGAGGTCATTATTACTACAAAAATGATGCTACATGTTCAGATTTAAGTCATAAAGAGCGTACCTATCGTGCATAGTTCCTACAAATTTCTTTACAAAAATCTCTAGAGTATTGAAATTTAATTTAATATGAAATCAATGACAGTCATTCTTACGGTTAAAAGTCAAACAAGTAAGTCATATTATGATATTATGATATTGAATTTGTACATCATGAGCAACTACAATTATTGTTTGTTTGGTCTGGTCATATTTGTTTATACTGCTCCTGTTGTTATATACGTCCTTATATAAATATTACTCACATAAACATTGTTTTGATACACACGGTGTCTGATAATACTAAGGAATCTCCCAGTAGGTTTAATCCATGTGTCACGGATGACTACTTCAACGAAACAACCGTTGTTTAAATTGCACCAAGACTTGCAACAACTATTTGGGCATTACAATTTTTGGCTCGCTTGGGTATCGAATTTATAACACTTGTCGCACTAGTTGTGCTGAGGTGACCACTTACCAACCGTGTAATATTTACATTTGGCTTTTGAAAGCCGTATCAACAACGTATCACTATCATAGCTGGTGACATGCGTTCACAATTAAACTTTTTTCAAGATATTTGATTGGCTGTTGCTCATTCTGTCAGCCAATCACAGTAGTTGTCTTGCTCTTGACCGTCTCGCCTAATTTATGCGTTGATCTTTAAAAAACCGGGGGCAAGCTTTGTACTATCATACTTAATTTTGACTGTACGGATAGTGTTTTGGCTTTATTTGTAGTCCCGCTGTTGCCACTGTGACAAGTTGGTGTGATCCACAAATAGCAAGACTAGGTGTTCTTTGTCTCTGTTGTTTCAATGTTTGTAAAGTCCTTGCGCCACAGAGTAAGAGATTAAATAAAATAAAAATAATAAGGTAACAATGTACGTATACGTATTACTGTTAGATGTATCTATCTGCAGTTGACTGGTACACCGACGTCGGTAGTTAGTTCAGTGGCATCTGCATGTTATCTTTGATCTGGGGTTTTGTTACCGTATGCCGGTCCGCCGCTTTGATGCATGTATTAGACTACTAGATTAGTTCGCGCTTATGCGACTTGAGTCTTGTGTTGTAACGTTGTATAATACTGTTACGAGTTTGATTGAAGGAGTAGTGTAGTGTTTAAAATGACGTCATTGTCTATTATAGACAGTTGTAAGTTTTATCTCGCGAGAGACAAAAATGTCTAGTATTTTTAAATGACTGTGTTCGATCCAGTTGATAAACTATACATACATATTCTTACAACTATATCCCCGAAGGCTTAGGTAGAGGCATATTACCATACACTTATCTATTGCTTATTGTTTGTAGAGCCTATTAGCGTTTACTGGGCTCAGTTCCAGATTCCCTGTTGTTACTAAGAATTTCTAGGCAGTAAAACCTAATCGAACCAGAGCCTTCATGCGAGTATTGAAAAAGAATACCTCCTTCACACTAGAAACTATTCCCCAGTCGTTACATTGTAAAGTAACGTAACAAACGTTTCTTTTTTTTTTTTTTTAATGATAATTCAATTTGCTTAAAAATTTGTAAAGTTTAATAGTAGTAGTAGTATAACAGTTTTCAAAATTATGTAATAAAGTGTCAAATAAATAACGCGATAAAATCCGTATATAGTAGTTTAATTTCAATAAAATATAATATTAATGTGATTTCCCCCACACTAGTACACCCTACACGTAGTGGGAGTGGCAGAGAGAGCGGATCTCCGTAACCTTTGAGATTAGATACACGAGTTTGTTCGTCATTAGTACAATCACCAACACAGCTCGTACGAATGCACTCACCAACTATTCAGATTTTAATTAAACTTTAAAGCAGGTGTGAAATTAAATCTATTTATGAACATTTTATTGAGATTGCTTCCGATTGAAAGGGAAAGTAGGGATCGAAACATGTGCACCTAGTTTTAGTTCGATTAATTTTCTATTACTGTTAGCATTTGAAATTCCGTATACAACTTGGTACTAGCGTCTTTAATGTGCTTTACATTTAAATATACTTTTGCAGATATACTATTCTGGCAGAGTAATAAAAGTTATTATGTCCATCTTTGTTAATAATACCTTGAAATATATTGTCCAATATAGGATGTACCGTAAAATTTAATAGATACCTATAGTTATTTTAAGAGTTATTTATTAAAATCAAACTACTGTTTACGGATTTTATCTTGCTCACGGGGAGACCATGCTACTGGGAAACGACCAAAACGTTAGTAAAAATGTTAATTTAAATAATTTAATAGTTTCAATAGTAGTAGTTGTAATTATCTAAAAGTAATATCTTTTTAATAAACATTAGTTTAAATTCAATGTATAACATTACAGGTAAACGTAATACAATATTAAATATTTATTTACAATGTATAACATTCACGTAAATGTGAGACCATATTAAATTGTTACCTAGTAAGTACTTAACTGACCCTGAGAAACATAAATAACAAATAATAATAGTAGTATATATTATAGAGTTCATTTAATGGCATGTACAAAGGATGTATTTTTATGTATTATCATCATCACCCAACATTACTAAGGCACTGTTCAAGAATTCCATTACGTTGTGTTGTCAGCAGGCACATCACTCGCCAATCTGCCTTATGTCAGCTTATTGATTTCTGCAAATTTGATAATACGCAAGAGGTACATCTGGTGTTCATACCTGCGACAACCATGTACATTTAAGCAAGCCGTCTGTGACAATAAATCTATACTTTTCTTCTCCCTTAGCCTTTATTATTCCCAAGTCACTTAGGGTCGGCTTTTCTAGTCTAACCGGATTTGATTTGGATATCAGTTTTTACACGGAGCGGCTGCCACCTGACCTCCGCAACCCGAAGGCTAACGATACCCTAAGGCTAGACCAGTGTCAGGATATTAGCGGGTACTGACTTTCCCAATAACGACTGCCATAGATGTTCATGGCAGCCGGGACCGACGGCTTAATGTGCTCTCCGAGGCACGGAGCAGGCGATAATTGTCAATCAATACGCACATAATTTCGAAATGTCATATAATTTCCGAAAGTCAGAGGTGCGTGACGTGGGTTCGACTCTCTGTATTGCAGTCTATTGGTCTCCCCACTGAGCTATCACTTGCATACAATTAATGACAATAAATCTATACTAAAGACAAATTAACATTTAAAATCATAATATAACAGGCATAGGCAAAATAAATTACAATACTAAAAGCATATAATTTCCTTCACCTCTCATTGCGCTGTGGACATTTATAGGAAACCTTACTATAATTAAAAACAGCTAGAACATGAACGCTTCTAACAAGGTTATAATTACAGTCTACTCAATAGTAAGCGGTTGGATGAAGGGCCTCAATGTCGACGGGAACTGGGGTCATCTTAGTACTCACCTCTTGTTCTCATTGACCGCTTTCCGAGACATTTAGTTAAGTGACAAATTATTGTAAATTACTTGCATAGACGTAATTTGCCGGAGTAATGTTAATATCGATCGTATTAAGTCGTCATTCTTTCTAACGACGTCGATGTTACTGAAGCTTTATTCCTATATCAAGAAACGAGTCATTTGACGACAATATTGACATCTTTTCCATACAATATGTCAAAAAATTACTGTTTGTAGGTAACATTTATCGTTTCTTGGATATAGGAATCGGGCTTAAAACTATCTGTTTGACTGAAACATTTTTTAATCTTATTAATCTAAACAAATATTATAAAGAGGAAAGATTTGATTTTTTGTTTGTTTGTAAGGATTTAACTCAAAACAGCTCAACCTATTTTAAAATTTTTTTCACCATTGGAAAGCTATATTATCACCGAGTAACATAGGCTATATTTCATTTTAAAAGAAAAGTAGGTAATGCTTAGAAACAGTACTTTTCATTAAAAATTAAATAAAATTATTTGCGTTAAAGAAAATTTATATGTTCGTATATAATTTACTTTTATGCGAGCGAAGCCGCAGGCAAAAGCTCTAGTAAATTATAAAGTTACAGCTAAATCCATACTAAATGCTTTTAAGGGGAAGTATATCGTGATGGTTGTATTAGTTCTATGAACATTACGATAGAATGCGAAAATATCGCAATATAACGCTTTAATGCAAATTGAAGCGCAATCGAAATGGATGAGCGCTGGCTTCAGATTATCGTAGACGTGAATTAAAACGCTGCGTCTTGATTATATTTTCTCGGTATTAATAATAATAATAATAACTAACATAATTACGGAGAAACCCGCTCCGGGTCTCAGTTGTTACGAGATCCGTGATGGTGAAACCGGCGCCGCACCGCTCGACACCCCTAGCCGCTCGCCCCGGTGTTGCCCTCTGCTGCTGACTTGTATGCCTATGGTGGCTATTCAGGTGGCCCATCCAGTGAGTTGGCGAGTCACCGTCTGCCCATTCGATTGATGCTATTAGAGTATTCAGGGCAGACGATGTTTTATCATCCATAGTTACCAATATACCAGTCCATCAAACACCCATACCCATAGCCCATATATTATAATCCATACAATAGTCCTACGCCTGCTGTGGCTAGTGCCGCAGTAGGCGTTCCAACCCACATTTGATTATAACTCTCGCAGGGCCTCTTCACGTTGGACCCATGTCTCCGTGTAAGCCTCCCTAAGGGCCGGGTATTTTCCTAACGTATTAGGGAAATACCCGTAAAAGAGAAACAATTCGTTTTAATTATTTTAGCAATAAAAATTACCTATATAAAAAATTGCTGAAATTGATTCAATAGCCGATTTTGAACAAACTAATTTCAGGGCGTGCGTTCATTATGTTACATGTTGTATATATATCATAATGCCGTTAACAATGGCAATATAAATAATCAATAAATACAATAAATAAAAAATAAATATAAATTAATAAATTGAAATTAAACTACTATATACGGATTTTATCGCGTTGTTTATTTGACACTTTATTACATAATATGTTACATTACATTTTTAAATTTTTATGACACATTGTTTAATAGTAGTAGTAGTGTAACCATTTTCAAAATTATGTAATAAAGTATCAAATAAACAACGCGATAAAAGCCGTATATAGTAGTTTAATTTCAATGAATAATATTTGCGTAAACAGAATACATAATATTGTCTTCAATATTATGTAAATAAATGGATAAAAATAAATAAATTAGAAAAATGAATATGCACCAGTAAGTTTTCCGTTGCTACTGTCTTCCCTAGTGATTTCAACCCATATTAACCTTAACAATCGTAGAAGAGGAAAAGGTAGCCGTTTCACATTTAAGGCATGACATTATAAAAAAGAAAATGTCATTAAATGTTCTGGCCATTTTTGAAAGTGCAGAACATCTATAATCAACCACATCTTTTCAGTCTGAACTTCAAACAAACACAACTCCAACAAAAGTTTAGTGCAATCGTCTCTTGTGACCTTTTTCAAGCTGCACGTTGCGGCAAAGTTTCTTATGACTTGTTTGCGGCAAGTTCCGATCGAACGACGCGACGCTCTACGCGTCCAGCCTAGATTGTCTGTGGTCAACCAACTAGTAATGTACTAATGTAAGCGTTCTCTTGGCACGCCTCTCTTCAATCTTCTTTTTTATAGAACTTTCAGTGCAAAGTGTTTTGTACTAATGTTTTGTTACGAGTTTCTCTTCACACATAAACTAGTCAATTGTTATTAGGAAAGTATCTACAGAGATGGCTCTATTAAATAAAAGCTATTTCTGCAAAATGGATGCTTCATTTAACAATGAAGGCTTGAATTTCTAAATCAACATAATAATGTAATTCGTAGCTTTATCCATTTATTGGATGATGTATAAGATTTTTTGTGTACTAAATATGGGTGCTATATACTGTCTATCCGACTTTGATTCAATACTGAGAATATATTGAAATTAAAATTCAATATGTACCTACTGCCATTGTCTTGTCTGGTACCTTTCCATCGACAGTCAATTGGCGGTAGCTCGGCTAGCCATCCGAGCCAGATTCTAAAGGCAACACTCAAAGCCTTTGGCAAAAGGAATCCATTATTCAAAACAAACTTAAGTATTCACTCTCCGTAGTGTACTTGTTTCATCGATTCAACTTAAGCTTTGAAACAAACATCCGCCAAGTGACGTGCCATCCAGATCTGGAGAAACACTTTGTGTGCAAACGGCTTTATTTTCACAGCTTCATGTTACACACCTCCTATCAAAACTGACAGTTTCATTACAGTGAGCACTTGCAAACTTGTATTAACGCTTTCTACGCCCTTACACTTGCGTATCAAATAAATACAAGTCTAGATTGTGCGTGAGTATCAGAGAGGTGCAGTCAATGTTTGCCTCATAAATAAATACACTGTCACGTCTATTGGAATGCTGCTGCGATAACGCCAAGCGGTAAGAAACCAATATCTAAGGCGGGGTTCGGTTTACTTTAATACTATAACGTAAGGGCGTTGTACTGTACCGATATCTCTAACCGTAGCTTAGAAATGCAGTCTTTGACGGTCATAGTCAGGATCACATAATTATTCTGTAAGGGTACCATTTAAAGACAATTCTATACGATGCTGGCAACTTTATAGACAAAAAACACACTTAGATTAAAAACATATTCCAATTCTGTATCTAATTAGTGACAATTGACACTCTTGTGGAATTGTGAAATGCCACAACATAACCTATCAGAAGCGGTGAATATTTAAAACGCTGCTCTTTTTGTAATGCCAGTTTTTATCCAATCTTTGCCATCAGAGATACACCCTGAAAATAAAATCTTATTTTCAGGCACCTTAGCATGTTTGGGGGATAAAATTCTGTAACGAGCTTTTGTTACTAACTAGATAGCGCGGCATGTAATATTGGGCAATCTGATGCCTAATTGCTTTGGCACATTGCCAGAATCAAAGACAAAACCTCAATTATACTTACTTTGTGTGACATTCCAATAGATGCTACACCTCTCTGTTCCTGTACCTAATTGGAACCAATGTAGGTTAGGGATTTGATATTGTAACAAATACGTACTACATGAGAAAATTTTGGAGATTATCTTTATTACAGCATTTAATGGAACATCGGTCTAAGTCTAAATGTCATGACATATACTTCAAAAATTACATAGTGTTTACTGCTTCATCTAAACAATATTTTTTTACGCAAATTATTTACTTTTCTCTTTAATACATTCTTTATTTACACTATTCGAGTTAACATCATCAACACGAGGATTCAATTACCCTCAAAGTATTTCTCATTAATGAACAACAGAGACGACCTCGATGGCGTAGTGGTTAGTGTAACCGACTGCCACGCCTGAGGTCGCGGGTTCGATTCCCGCACAAGTCAAACATTTGTGTGCATGAACATGGATGTTTGTCTTGGTCTGGGTGTTTCAATGAATAATATGTATGTATTTACAAAAAAGAAAGTATATATGTATGTTTATCCATTGTCTAGTACCCATAGTACAAGCTCTGCTTAATTTGGGCTAGATGGTGTTGTGTGTATGTGGTAGAATATTATTATTATTATTATTATCCAGAATTTTCCCTATTTCGCAAATAAGCGTAGAAATGTACCTACCATAAAGGGAAAATGAAGGTACGCCGCAATTTTATGTCGCCGATAATATCGTTGCTAATGTTCTCGGTTCAGGCGTTGTGCGTGGAAACATTACCATTGAACTAAGAATTCAATTAACTGCAATTATGAAGTCTTCACGCAGTCATTGCGAATTGTTACTTAAAATGCTCTCACACGATTTACTCGTGTAAGATAAGATTGAAACATTCATCGAATTTGAATTGTGTAGGTAAGTCGTACATATTCTTCTCATATGCGTTTATTGTAGAGTGCCTCTTAAAACAGCCTTATAGTTTACGTAGGTCTACAGAAATTACATATACCTAAAACTAGAAGATCATGAAATCTTGGCAGCTTTATTATATTACCATATCATTACAGTTTATTAACCCCAATATACGCTGACTAATCAGAACACTAGAAAAATTACCTAATAATTGCCCCATAAAAAAGCCGTCGCACTAATACGGAGACTAATTAAAAGAGAATTCCTAGTATGTCACCTCGTTTAATGAAGCGAGGACACAATAAAACGTTTATCTTTGACCCTGTGATGACGTCACGGAAACGTGCGCGGGCACAGTGTGCCAGGTCTGTTGAACTTGTTCGTAACGTGTTATCTGTCAGATGACCATTGTTGTTACACTAATTACAAGGACAAGGTTATCTAGATGAAAATTGTGAGAGTTATTTTTGGCTCACGTTTTGTAAGGTAGTTAGCTGTTTAGTTGTGTCTTGAGGTAAAAGTATATAATATAAGATTAATTTAATTACGTATACTTAGGCTGAAATCTATACTAATATTATAAAGCTGAAGAGTTTGTTTGTTTGTTTGTTTGTTTGAACGCGCTAATCTCAGAACTACTGGTTCGAATTGAAAAAATAATAGTGTTGGTTAGCTTATTTATCGAGGAAAGCTATATAACATCACGCTACGACCCACGGGAGCGGTACAGTAACTATAAACGCGGGTGAAACCGCGGGCACATCTAGTTGGTGATATTTCTATAGCTTTTCTATAAAAAACCAAATGGCTCGCTTTGTTGTGTAATTTTAGTTCATTCAGTCAGTCATCTCACAAGGCAATTTCCAATACCAAAGAGTCTACCATAACTTTGTTCTGCCATAATAATATCTTTAAGACACTGAGCGACGTCATCAGGTATCTGCAAACAATAAATTTTTAAAGGTCTGTTGTGTGGCTTAGTGTTAACTAGTGCATGCCCGCGGCCTCGCTCTGGAGCAGTAGGTACTTTTTTCTGGATAGAAGGCCTGTGTACCTGTTCTGTGCTCCTGACAACGTGTATGCGAAATTTCACAATGATCGGTCGAGTAGTTAAAGTGAGAAAGCGTAACAAACAAACTCACATTCGCATTTATAATATTAGTTAGAATGTACAGACACAATTTCCTTACAAATTTTATGATTAAGTATTAGTATAAATTTGATATCAACAAATGTCCGATTTAAATATTAAATCTTTGAGACTTGTTTACGCTTCTTTAAATCACGAACATTGTTTTATAATAAAGTTTCTCACACGCACAGATTTATTACTGGGTTTTCAATAGCCCTCCGTACCATTACTGGGTCGAACTGTGGCTTTCTAACATATCTCTAATAGGTGTATATCAATCTATTACCATATGTATCACATTTATCAGTATTACAAAGTTTGTACGAGATCGGTCACCTGTCGCAATATTTGTTTAACATGCTAATTTTCCCTTGGTGGACTTTCCTTCTCGTAATATCATTATATCATCCTAATTATAGCTGTCAAGTATTATGTTTACAGAAAAGTTCGTTGTTGTGAAGTTCTGACGCGAGAGAACACATCGGAGGCGTTCAGGACAAAGGCCAGGTTAAGAGCACCTTGAACCGACGGGCGTGTATGAGGAATGTGATGAGAGTGAATGAAGCGAGAGAAGTGTGTCAGGATTGTAGCAAATGGAAATCCGTAGTCTCTGCCTACCCCTCTGGGAAACAGGCGTGAATCTATGTATGTATGTATGATTCAAATCAAAAGTCCTCCAATTTTAGGTTTTTGTGTTCCAATACCAATAGGTTTAATCTCGCTCGTTTTATAGCGTTTGTCTTTATATTTTATTATTTACTACAAGTTTGTTTAAAATACTTCAATATAGTACTAATTATCAAAACGGTTTCAATCTAATCCCGTTATATCTCTTCGAAAATACCTACCTATACATCACTCTAAGTTCCACATTACACGCCCTGCAGCGTTTCCACTTAACTTTGTGAAGTTCCTAGGGAATGCTTGGTACCGTATCATATGCTATCGTACTTTTAATTGGCTAGCCCGCGGCGTGCGACTCTGTTCACACATAGAGGGTACTTGTGGACAGACAGACTGTAGGACGGGAAGCCTTACAACTGAGCTGTGCTTTGAGCTCGTTATGACGTTGTCTGTCTACACTGTTATTATATGAGGTGTATAGGGACTAGCTGTATTTTACATAAAGATATCGCTTTCCCCCTTTGCTGACTCATGTACATTATGCAATATTGGGAAAGCGAAGTTAAACATTACGTTTCGGCGTCCCCTTAGATGACGTTTCAATAGTGAGCATACTGAATTGAATTTTTATTGTTATTACCAGAGATAAAATTGGAGCATTAACATTTTGACGATTACTTATAGCAGTTTTTATTAAGGCAAGCTTAGCGAAGTAAGGGACGCATACTTGTATAAGAGAACAGAGACAACATAGGCTAATGATATTTATGAGTTATAAATTAAATGATTAAATAATATATGTGTTGACTATATTTTGCCCGCAACTTCGTTAATGTAGATTTTGTCAATAAATTTCAGTGCCTCGGAAACAGGTATTTTCTGGGTAGTAGGTATCCTTTGCCCTTTTCTGTACTTCTAGCAAAGTACGCAATATGCGAAATTTCATGATGATAGGTCGGGTAGTTAAGAAGTGAAAACGTAACAAACAAACAAACAAACTAACTCACATTCTAAAACTAAAATACACGTTCCTTATTAGCTGTTTTGGTATCTCTATTGTTAAGAAAAATCAACGTGTTTCAAGATTTGTAGGCATCAACAGTGTTTTTAAGCGATTACGTAACTTTAAGAGGATCAAAAGGCTTTATTCTTAACCGGAAGTGTTAATTAACCCACAGTCTATTAATTAACTCTTTTGTCGCGTAATTGGTACGTATATGCGTTGTAGACGACGGTCTTTGACCCACAAGATCTCTAATGGTACCTTGGTTAATTATGGCAATTGCTTTAAACGGCCAGTCGTATGCGGAATATGCGAGTTGCACCCGCTTGTCCTCATACACGGAGTTGTTTGTGAATACCGGCTAATCGGCGTAAGTGCTGCCCTAAAATTTAGATTATAGTGATTACCTAGTGAGTCTGTGAGACGTTTAGCCTGTTTTCAAAATGGCTTAGTATTTTTTTTGATATTATTAATGCTAATAAGTGTTTTGAGGAGGTGTCTAAGAAAAGGCCTACCTTTATTAATATGGCCTTTTATTGGAGTAGATAGTTTTGATTTATATTATAATTACTTAAAACGGAATTTTAAAAATTGGGTGTTTATTGTCTATCGCTGATAGTCTCCCGCGGTGTGGAATACTATAAATAATTGCGTATGTAAAAAGTTTTGCGCTGAATTAAGACAGTATTACTGGTAAGTAAGATGATAGAGTTGCATGGGTGCTCATTGTTGTGTTTCGATGTTTGCTTTTAGCTTTTAGCTCCATCTATATTATTCTGTAATCTAAACATGATACTATATCTCAATGACGCAAATCTATCTAACATTCAGGTGAAAGAATATAAAATCTTGCATGATAAAATGGTGCAGCCCCGTTTCTCACCAGAAAGGTGTTCTGTTACACTAGTGACATTAACAGTCACTACACAAATTGTCAAAAACAACAACCGCTCTAATTGTGGCGCTCATACTTATATGAATATAACTATAGCATTATACATGAACATAGCTATCATGTTCTAAGAAATCACAGTCAATGAACCAAAGAAACGAATAAGACATTCACACACACTAAGCACATAATCTCACTTTGTAATGACACCGCTTAGTCGCCACACCCCTCCGGCTATCCGACAATTATATCACCTTATTGCGAAACAGCTACATATTCATATAAAAAAAAGTACTGCATAGAAAGTGCCTATCTATTGTTCTAAGTGCTACATCGAGATTAATACCGATGATCGGTGCTTTCTGTCTGTGAATAAATGACAAGTGGTTTGATAAGTGCCCCGTTGAGTGTCAGATTAATTGTGTTTTTCTGTACTCTGTGGGCGTTGGATATTAGGCTAGATGGTCACTGTAGTATTGGTAGTGGTATGGTTGTAGATAGGTATCGGTTCGGTCACGTGTTCTATCAAAAGCTTGGTGATCGAAATCAAAACTGTGAGTTTGGTCACAAATTGAATTCTATCATATGCTGCTACGTAAGATGTATTAATTCAAAAATGTCTAGAGGTTTCTTAAGAAGAGTTCTGGCTAGGACATCGCTAAAGCTATTGTCATAATTTTTTTAATCATCACTAGCTATTCGGGTAACTAATATCATTACTTGTTAATCCCTCTATCTAAGTAAGAATGCTTGTATTCACGTCGGTAGGGCAAAGGGTGCGATTTAAATCTAGGCTTTTAGCGAGTGTTACTGCGTCGTATCAATTTTTTTTCCAGCACCTTGATAAATGATACTCAGCTAGTTTAAAACGTCTGCGCTTTATGCTCATTTAAAATACTACACTAAAGTAAAACAGAGTTATTGTCACTGCCACTCTTCATGCATGCATCATATCGTATGTAGTCACATCTTGTCAAAATGTATCAATCAATAGACATGTATCAGCGTTACCACTCTACACCTGCAAAGGAGTATACTTTTGTAGAAGATTCGGTATTCGGTATACGCTACAGTGTGTATCAAGCTCACGATGATAAATATTATTCATTATTGCTATCCATAGTTAATGATGTGTGTTGTCTAAGACATTAATTTGAATTTGATTGTGTAATTACTTGTTAATTATGTAATCCGTTTAGATAGTGTATTATGAGTAATATTATGTAATATTTTAGATAGGTAGTTAATACAATTATTTATGTAAGTACTGTTTATTGTATTTATATTTTTGAGAATATAATGAAAGTAAATGAATCGAGGGACAAATGCCAAGATTGAAGCTAAAGCAAATTTGTAGTCTCTGCTTACCCCTAAAAAGCGTAAGTCTATGTATGTTTATTTAATCGCTATCGTGCGATCAACTTTTTAATCTTACGTGCGACTTAATATTTTATGTGACACGTCATTCCAATTTAACGGTAGCTTGCTTTGACAGCATAATTACATATATTAACATCAGCTTAAACTCTCTATTAGTATTTCAATTACTTAATCAACTTAACGTTTGTATTATATGATGTATGTAGGTGTGTGCCTGTATGCGTATGTTAATCGCCTGGCATACTTTAGCATAGTGTAGTACAGGTGTAAGGGAAGGCAAAAAAAAACAATTCATTTTTCTGTAAGTACTTATCTCGATGCAAAGTTTAATTCATCATTATAAACGCAAGATTAGGAGCGCAATTACCTCTACGCACCACGTTAGAATACAGTTGATAACGTGATTCACAATAATAATGGTTTTTTGCAGAAGTATTGTAACTTAGAGTAATGGTCCGAATCTACTATTTCAGTTTTTGGCACGCTGCACGCTGTCCCTTATACCCCTATAAAATTACTTTTATAATTGTAAACCTAAAAAAGGCGATATAATGTAACTGTTATTAATCCCAAAAGCACCCAGATAACATGAGTGCTTATTTGTACATTGACCCGATGTATCGTGCCTGTGCTCCATGACCGCATGCGAGCCACCGTATAAACAGCAAAAGTGGTGGTCGCCCGCCGGCCGCCACTGTGTCAAATGTCAAGATTGACGGAATATTAGAAAATTAACCAATAGAGTGGCAGCGGTACACCAGCGGCCTAGACACAGTGTTTTAAACTATCTCTGTCACGTCAATAATTGACAGGTTAATAGAAAAATTTACCACCTTTAGGGTACTTTTTACGCTGATATATCTACGATAGTACCTACTTCATAGTCATAATCATCTTTACCAATATTGCAGGTTATTCAATCGGCACCTTCTATAACTGTATGCTATAAATACAGATTATATATAGATATATATTTATATTTGTATATCAGTTATTCATGCAAATGAGATGACTATCAATGTATTTATTTTCTCTCATTTTATACATCTGGTTTTTACAATGTCTAGACGAGTTTAAAAGTATTAATTTTGCGACAAATAAGGTGGTATTACAAGTTTATTATGTTTGTGTTACGACAGTTTATAAATAGAGAAATTATAGAATTTTCACCAGGTGTGTTACCTGAGTCATATTGTCGTATAATTAAGCTATCGTTGGTTGTCTGTGACATCTGGTTATAAGAAAAATTACTGACGATATCTAAAGCGAAATTTGACATTGTCTGTAATAATAATAACAATAATCTGTCTGTAGTGTTGAAAAGTAGTAAAGGAGGACAGATGTGCAGTTCTCGCGCCTAAGGTTATAGGTTTCATTACTGAGTCGAGACATTTTCCGACTATTGCGAAAAGAACCACATAGTTTAGTAGTACCGAGTAGCGGCAATAGGATCCCGATTACCTATGTGGGATCTAAACTGCTTAAATGTGGTGCATATCTATTTCATGCCACATCAGTATTCAGACTGAAAATAAAATAATATATTATATTTTGTTTAGACTGTAATCCCGCTAACAATTTCTATATAACACATTTTATAAGCTGATTATATATCAAAACACATGTTACGATTCAGTAAACCTTTATTAAAGAACAACATCCGTGTCTTCGACGTTTTCATGATTATATTATCGATCATAAATTGATGCACGGCTGATCGATTGGCTTTCTTCGCGGAAATCCGGCACGCGCTCGCTGCGCTTGCGTCGGTAATGTCCGATTCGATTTGTTAGCAATGCCCATTCTGAAGAGCGATTGTCAATGTGGTAATTAACTCGATATTATATCTTTTATATCTGAGTTTTCTTTAGAAAAGGAAAGTTTATATTAGGTATTTTATACCACTACTATTGTTCATTCTAAAGAAACTCGTTTTTATTGTTGATTGTATGCTTTTATCTACCTGTTTCTTTAAACATCTTGTCATTTTTTGATCGGATTTTGTTATAATCTTACCACATGCGCGATCAGATTTCGTTAGTTATAATTGTAGACTTATAAAAACTGGTAGTACATTATCTCTTTTAATATTATTAATGCGTACGAGGGAACGAAACAGTGCATTACAAAAGTGTATAGATTCGTCTCGTTCTTGCAAGTCTAATAACAATTTTGTAAGTCCTTGGTAAGGTTTCCGGTTCAATCACTGTCTACCGGGTGCAAAAGATACTAATTATCTTTGACGCCCTAAGGCTATTTTTGATACAATATTAGCTTTTTAGGACCTAAAAATAACAAATTAATCAAGCTTAAGATATGTAGGTAACTTATGTTTGCTTTACATTTGTACATACTCGTATGCTTATAGGTTTAATTCTATTTGTTATATACTGACAATCCACAAGAATACGACTCCTCGCACTTTATAATAATGCGTTAATTACTAAACATCTATGCACACGCACTATGCCTATCTTAGGCCAAATAAATTGCTCTTCCTTCTCGTTATTCACCAAGTGGGTTAACACAACTCCATTCCAAAACCTATGTAAGGTAAAAATTTAAATTCTAGTTGGACCTTGTTGTCAAGTCCTTACTATGGAAGCAATGCTTAGACCGCATTCTCGTGCCAAATGTCTGGTGACAAGTTCCAAATAGCTGGCTAAGTAAAGAATATTTGGTCGTCCTAAAATTTGTGGTACCGCTCTTTTAGTTTATGTATTCGATCGTGGATTAAATTATAGCTTCTTGAAGTGCACAAAATGCTATTTGATTCGTCGTTCCCAACTAATGACGACCTAATAGCAGGATAAGTTTACGAAATATAGGTTTAGTTTAAATACACTGATGGCATTTACTTTGTCAACGGTATTTGTTCCAGGGCTTGGACCTCTTGTCTTCTGATGTTTTCAGATGATGTATGGACGTAGTAGACATGGAAATATGAATAAGTGTGATATTCCGACTTTAACAGCAAGATGATAGATGAATTTAAGCAGAATCATATTAAAATTATATCAAAACACATTTCTCATCGTATACTTTTTTTTTACCAACAGGAGGAGCTGGACCTGACAGCAGTGAACAAAGCAGCCATGATGGCGCTTCCTGCTGCAAAGAAATGGCAGATATACTGCAGCAGAAGGCCACCTCCAGGCCAACCACCACCACTTGCTACCGCTCCTGAATTAGAAGAGTACATTAAAGCGCTCAACGAGATTGCTGACGTGAGTAAATAACAGCGAAACTAACTTATTTTTCTAAATTTTACACTTATTCAATCATAAAATTCTTTATAATCAGTCAGTGATGACATTCGGAGGTATTTGCCATCAACATTGAATAACTGAATCTTAATTCTTAAAAATGTCAGTATTGGTAATTTTAGGTTTCGATTTATGAATTTACAGTGTTGTATATTTTTAATGTATTTCAAAACAGTGTTGAATAGGTACCACCTTTTTTTCTTTTTCGATTATACCTCTAATCTTTAAAAGGAAATTGTTATAACACAATTTCAGAGAATGTAGAGTACTACAATTAACTTCCTATGTTCGGCTAAAAAACAAAGCAAAAGCCATTAACAATAAAAAATATGCATTTACAGGCATTCGCATCAACAGAAGGTATACCACCAGCGGAAGCATGCGCACTTGTGGACGGGCTCAAAACAGCATTACGGACACGGGCACATAGCTTTGTGCTCCGGTTTATCAAGCAAGGTGGATTAGGGTCCTTACTAGACGCCTTACAGAAAGCGCCAAGAGATGATGCGCTCACCAGGCATAACCTCATAGCAGCGATAAAGGCGTTGATGAACAACTCGGTAAGTAGCCACTGTAATCATAGTGTAGTTAGATGGATTGGGATCGTAGTGAATTTACTTAGCTGGATATGGAGATGGCAGTAGTACAAAAATTGTATTGAAGTTTATCTCTAAACTTAATAAAAGGGTTGAAGTGGAAAAATCTACTTCAAGACATGGTTATTAAGTTCTAATAAGGCCTGTGACATACAATGATTTAGATGTCAACATCAAGAAATGTCACGAAAATGAGTCTTAGTCCTTTGTGCTTACTTCAATAAAGCCCGAGTAGACGAAGATGTAAATGTAGTGATGTAGTATAATTAGTGTTTTCTTTAATATGGGATCTTTGCTGGCAAATGGAATGGGAGTCCTAGGAGAGGGCACATGTTTGTCAACAAATGACGTGTAGTTAATTGAAATCACTCTTAAATGTTTGCAACAGTTTTACACTGCTTGTAACTTTTTAGTTTGAGGCGAGCTTTTACAATCTTTCTTCTTCTTGGCTGCTATAAATGTTGCTTTTTCCAGACGGGACGAGCGCACGTTCTAGCACACCCTACGAGCATCGATCTGATCGCACAGTCGCTAGACACTGAGAATGTTAAGACGAAAGTCGCTGCACTGGAAATACTCGGTGCTGTGTGTCTTGTACCAGGAGGACATAAAAAGGTAATGGTTTTGCTTCAAATGGCTTTTTGGTTAAACAGAAATGGTAAATGCTTCTAATGGCACTTTAGAAAAAAAACTGGACGTTAAATCACTCAAAATTAGTAAAGTCTGAAGTAGAATAAGTTTCGAAGACATAGAGGAAACTTTGGTTACTCTATAACACAGACCTAAATTCCTTTCTGTTCTCTTTTATTTCATTTCGTCAACTGGATTTCCGTCCAACATCAAGACTATACACTGAAATATTCCAAATTATAGGTGCTAGAAGCAATGGTACATTACCAAAAGTATTCCGGCGAGCGAACTCGTTTCCAAGGCTTAGTGAACGAGCTCGACAGGTCAACTGGTGCTTATCGTGACGACCTAGGCCTGAAGACAGCCATCATGTCATTCGTTAATGCTGTGTTGAACTACGGTCCCGGTGAAGAAAGCCTGGAGTTCAGGCTACATTTGAGATATGAGCTGCTTATGTTGGGGATACAGCCAGGTGAGCTATTATATTGGAGATTTTTAACCTTTAATTATTTACCTGCGAGAGAAGTTCTATATCACAATGCTGTCTCACACCCTGGAAGCCAGCCGACGAAGGAATACAGGTAATAATAATGTCAAGAAGCAACACGCCCAAGAAGATTGAAGAGTGATGGAGTTGTACTTTTTAGAGACGACTCCCACCCTTGGGGACGATATCCAGGAGATTCGGGATTCCGATCCTTGGTTGTCGTCGCCGAAGGTGGTGGTTGGTATATTTCTAGCCTTAAGAAGGTTGCTGGTGTAAAAGAAGGCAGACGGTGTAGAAGAGGTTTTTAGTATTCTAAATTCAAAAAAGTGTTTTACATGCTACGGATAATGCATGTACAAAGCCAACCTCCGCCCTTGGGGACGAAATCTAGGAGATTCGGGATACCGATTCCTGAATGTCGTCGCCGAGGGCGGCGGTTGGTATATCATCATTCTCAAGACCCTCGCGGGCGTATGAAGACGAAGATAACTGTAGAAGAGGATCTTGGTATTTTGAATTCGGCAAGTACATTAGGGTCATTGAAAAATAGTTGTACTTATTGCGGATCATCGATGTTTAAAGCCATCTTTCGCCCTTGGGGACGAAATCTAGGAAATTCGGGATACCGATCCCTGGATGTCGTCGCCGAGGGCGGCGGTTGGTATATCATCACTTTCAACAAGGTTGCTGGCGTAAGTAAATGTAGATAACAGTAGAAGATCCTGGTATTCAAAATTCAGCAAGTATATTAGGTGCATCAAAAAAGCGTTGTACCTACCTATCACGGATCATCGATATTCAAAGCTATCTGCCACCCTTAGGGACGAAATCTAGGAGATTCGGGATACCGATCCCTGAATGTCGTCGCCGAGGGCGGCGGGTGGTATATCATCATGGTCAAGAATGTTGTTGAGGTAAGCAGACGAAGATTAGAGTAAATGTTTCTTTACCTTGTCCTAAATTTAGTAATTCGACGAAAAATAGTGATGCAAAGTAATATGTACTGCAAACATAGATGCTTAAAGCCAACTCCCGCCCTTGGGGACAAAATCTAGGAGATTTGGAATACCGATCCCTGAATGTCGTCGCCGAGGGCGGTGGTTGGTACATTACCATACTTAAGAAGATTACTGGCGTTAGTAGACGAAGACAACTGTGGAAGGACGTTGTAGAAAGCGACTGTTGAATATTTAATGTGAATAAGACATTAAAGATGCTATTGGAACCTTACTTTTAGGAAGTAAAAAATATTTGGTTAATTAGAGTGAAGAAGAGTTAGTGCCAAATCTACTGTAGAAAATGGACCCTTCAAAGCCATTTCCCTCTCTTGGAGCCGGGATCTTTCGTTTATCCGATATCCGGAAGCCATCACCAAGGGCGGTGATTAGTTTATTAACAGCCTCAAGAACGTTGAAGAACGAAGAACAAAAGAGCTTTGGAACGATTGATTTTGCAAGTTCACGTTAATGGAAACCATTCATATAGTATTTTTCATAATAATATTTAGTTGAACGCTCACTATATGATATGAATTTCTTGGACGGCGGCTTAGCTACCTAATTCTTTGATATTGTTTGTTGATGATTGTGTATAACATAATTTATTGCTATATAATGCACCTTTAGCATTACCATGTGATTCAATTGTAAAATTTTATAATATTATTTTCAGTAATCGAAAAACTCCGCAAATATGAAAACGAAACCCTGGACCGTCACATCGAGTTCTTCGAGATGGTCCGGAACGAAGATGAGAGGGAACTGGCAAGGAGATTCGACAAAGAACACGTGGACACTAAGAGTGCCACCTCTATGTTCGAGCTGCTGAGACGCAAGCTCAGTCACACAGCCGCCTATCCACACCTTCTGTCTATGCTGGAACATCTTTTACTGTTGCCATGTAAGTATCTCTGAATTTATCGTACTTTAACTCGACTACTAGTACCGCTTTGAGTATATATCCTTAACCCTGTTTATAACTTTACCACAATTATTTAATCAACGTACACAAAGTATATTTAGAATCGGAACAATTATTTGTGGATTATACAAATATTTGTCTCATGTGAGATTCAAACCTTACATTTGGCATAGTAAGGCGACTTACTAAATTATTAAGCCACCTATGCACATTTTTGTACAATAATATGCCAACATTGAAAACTCTGTAACGAAATACTAAATCTGGAACCAAGTACACTCAACTCTCTCTTTGACTTTAATCAGCTTATATTTGGAATCAGAGCACCTCTATTCATTAAGCTTAGTACTTAAACCATTTAAATAATTTATTTTCGTTACACATGTATACAAAAATTACATATTTATAGAATTAAGACAGCATTTACAAGGTTACACATACAAAATAAATAAAAACTGGCATAGGTACATGCATAACAAAGGGCTCCAGCTCAGTATTTGCTGCGCACATGCACAGCGCTGGTTTTCAGCTGGGCCCTTATTACTTCGCCTCTGTATCAACTAGGCAGTGCTTTTGACATACCTATCCTATTGGGCATCTTAGGCAGAAGTTAGCGCAGAGTGCTATGTTCATACCGTAAAGTAAAATAATCATATCATAGCGTTGCATTCGGGCTTTAGTTTTGACCAAGATAGTTAAACATCTTGCCTGAAAACTATAGAGCGAATTTATCGCAGCAGTGGTTCATATTTTTGCTGGCTATAATTATGACTCACATAATCGAGAGCTTCAGTTTTGTGCTCTAATGAATACATGAACTAAAGTGTTTTGTAACTTGGCGCTTGGTTGTTCCAGTGGAATATAACCCACAATCGCAGCATTGGCTGCTACTGGATCGCGTGGTGCAGCAGGTGGTGCTGCAGCAGCCCGCCGCCGGCAGCCGCGCCAACAGCGAGCAGGGCAGCGAGCGGGGTAGCACCTCCGATCAGACCAAGGTACATGAAAGAAAAAAGAAATCTTTATTGCTATACAGCTATCAGGTGGGCACAATGTGTATAAAGATAAAAATAAATAACAATAATAATAATAAAAAGGAAGAAATAAAAAACACAATAACATAAAATACTCAATAAAAATCTTGAGACACATGCGTCCCACAGCTGCACCAATCAGGATGATAACACAGACATGTTTATTGGTTATCTTTTTTCTTCTACTGTAATTTAGGAGCTTAGCTCTTGTCGGCGTAGTAATCGCGATGTATGTCTGTGTTCCAAATTCCTTGTAACCCCTTGATACGACTCGCTCAGCACTTTTTCCTTTACTTATTGGATAAGTCACCTGTAATATTGCATGGATACCTTAAGGCCCTTAAAATCCTGTGAACACTCGAATTAGAATGAATATTAATGGACTAGATGGCGTTGTTTTATAAATATTAGGATATAGGTTTATAACAAACTAGATGTGCCTGCAGTTTCACCCGCATTTATAGATACTGCACCGCCCCCGTGGGTCATAGCTTGATGTAATATAACCTAAAGTCTTCCTCAATAAATAGGCTATCTAACACTAAAATAATTTTTCAATTCGAACCACTAGCTCCTGAGATTAGCGCGTTCAACCAAAAACAAACAAACTCTTTAGCTTTATAATATTAGTATAGATTATAATCTCAACCGAAAAGACACTCGAACACAGGGACAGAATAATGTTTGCGCACGAACGGAATAGCGAGTCATCGAAAGTATCTATAAAATAAACTACCCACTATAAATTTATAAATTCATTTGTAATTCTTCGCTTCTTGTTTTACCCTGAAATGTGTTCTTTTCTAAACAAACTATTGTAAATAGAGATTCAAAAATTGTTTAAAGTTAATTTATCAAAATTGAGTCATTAAGAAATCTAGTTCTTTTTATTTTATAGTAGAGCACGGCGATCTGTTAAGATAATATAAATAAACTGCGTAACAGTTCTTATATCGATTTCCGTTATATCTATTACAATTATACAATATAGTCAATTACCGGCTTATACCATTTTAGTTATGACATGGGTACCTATGCATTTTTGCAGCTCACTGTACCTACGTCTTGGTCTTCCCCTTCCTCTGCCGTCTCCAATTTTTCTTCAGAAATGGTTTTAAAAAATCCTCGTATCGTATCTTTAGTATGTTATGTTATAATATATCTTTTATTCAATTTTTATATGATGGCGCATCATGCTCGGGAGCTGGCTCTGTGCGCTGGTAGATAGTGTATTTAGTAAAAGTATAATGATTATTTCTGTATTGTTAACGTACATAGCTTTGCTGGCTCGACGACCTACTTGTTTAGTACATTGCTATAACTTGTTTTATTTCGTAATAAGTTTTATGTAATATTTCATAATATATTTAACTTCAGTTAAAAATGGAATCGCCACGGATGAGCATCCAAAATGTAATTAAATAAAAAACTGTAATTTACTAACTTTAAACATAATAAACTTTCAATCTAGTAGGTTTTAAACCGAGTAGGAACTCTACTGGCACTTGTAATAAATAAAGATTGTAACTTAAATAAACAAACAGTCCTTGTCCTATACTAAACACATCGATTGTCTTGTAGATCTACGACCCAGATGTAGCTCCTCTCGAGATCAACGTAGGCGAGATAGTCCACCTATTGGCCAAGGAGGAAGAGCTAGTAGCTGCCAGAAGTAAAGCCGATAACTTGGAAAGAGAAAACATCGACCTGGCTACTGAGTTAGCCAAGAAGGTAAGACAAAATAATGCTTCTATATATAAGTTTATTAATATAGGATATTGTTGTTGAAGAAATGTTGGTATAACGTATTTATTTAAAATATAGTTCTGTGTCATCTATATTATTTTACGAATAACTAGATTTACGGTTTTAGTGGAATATTCATTGCGCTGTATTTTCAAGTGCACAAACTTACTTGCCCAGCATGCAGTGAAATGCACATTGCCAATTTTATTGAGTCACTAACTTCTTTGTGTTCTATTTAAATTAGTTGACAACTATAATAAATCCTAGAAATTACCAAAATTGTTGTGCGTATGAATATGTATTGCTAGTGTGAAATAATTTCTCTTAAACGATAGACGTTTAAGAGAAATTATTTAAAGTGTTCAAATTCAATTTGGATCAATTTTGAACTGGCATTGTGTAGTTACAATATGACCCAACAACATCGGTTAAAATATAGCTAGATAGTATGTCTATAAATTGGTATGTACCAATTTTGTAAAATAGCAACATTTCTTCAACAATATGATAAGTGCTGTTGGTAGCGGAATATAATAAACATTATTATTATGACATGGTCGCTTCATCATGACTATGGTTATTGATCCATCGTGCATTACACAACGCTGATATATACTTTATACAAAACTTTTAAGAACAAGTTTATTATAAAGTGGGACGGTTAAAGCATAACTTGATAAACTTATGTGCGATAGTGGTTCTGTTAAGGTGGATTTTTATCTGATCTGTTAGGATGGTTCCTTTACAATTTGGTAGTATGATCATCAAGTCATCGGGGTAATTAATAGATTGGTGATGATGTCATGCTCATCAGATCATGCTCAAGTAGAAAACATAATTGTGTTTTTCGCTTGAGCTTAACGTTTTGATTATAATATTCTCGTGAGTCGAGTAAAACTTCATCACTATGTCAAATATGTTTGTTTTTGTGTTACAGTGGGTTATACTTATTGAACTACGTTTCTTTCAAGTTTTAGCTAAGAAATATATATATTTTTAGAGAGCGTATTTAAAATATTTCATTATATTGTAAAAAAAAAAATGGGGCAGTAATTAAAAGCTGGAACTAAGAGTAAACTGGTGCTAATTAAATAAATTCAGCCATCGTCTATGGTTGCTAATTTATATACCTACTACTTACGAGATATAGAAATGTGTCTCGATAGGTATAAAACTTTAGTAATTGAAAGTGGGTAAACGTTGGTAGACAATTATTCGCTAAAGCTTTCAATTAAATTAAGTGAAGGTATGTCAAAAATCGCAATATTGAAATGCATTTTAAAGATTGATTAGTATTTTTTGTAACTATGTTAGTTAGGACCAGCCTATCACATATACCGAACAAAATCAGCTTACCAGAACCAATCATCAAGCTTCAACCACCGATAATCCACACCCATCCACACATACGTCACACACATGCATGCATGTATAACGTTAACCAATAACCACACTAACAGGAGAAGCAAGTGGACGAGCAGAGTCAGGAGCGCGAAGAGTTGGAGGGCGTGGTGACGCGCCTCAAGGAGCGGCTGGAGAGAGAAACTGCGGCGCACATGGAGTGCACCGAGCGCGCGCGCGCCGCCGCCACGCGCGGGCTCCTCCTCGAGCAGCAGGTACTGCAGCCTCGCCCGGGAGTAGTGCTCGCCACGTAGCCTAGTCGCAGCAGGTTCAGAAGCTGAGTGCGACTACTGCAAGATTGAGCAGCAAGTCTTGCACACTCAGTACTTGTAGGGGCATCCTGGTCTTGGTTGGTTCAGGAGCTGATAACGACTTTAGCTGGAGTTAGCCACCTAGAGCAAAAGGTAGCTGCAGGAAGGGCGATATGGTGTATTAGTAAGGACATCGTAGCTTTGAGAAGAATTTAGGGGCTGTATAGGACTAATGCCGGAGTTAGCCAGTTAGAGTAGAAGGTACCTAGAAGGCAATAAGTAGTTACAGGAACAGATTCAAGGCCTGAATAGGACTCTTACAGGTGTTAGCTAGTAAGAGTATTTGTATTGGCATTGTTGCTATGAGAATACATTTTGGGACTGTATAGGACTTAACAACATAGAGCAGCAAGAACTGCAGGTAGGACAATACAGCTAATAGCTGAACAGATTAAGGCCCTGAATAAGACGTGTGCAAGGGTTAGCAAATGCGAGCAGCATGTACTGCGAAGAGGGTATAGTACACTAGATACTTGTAGGGGCATGTACTCGTAGTTAGGTAAGGAACTAAATAGGAATTTGCCAGGCGTTAGAGTCGAAGGTACCTGAAGGGCAATACGTAGCTACAAGAACAGATTCATGAAACTTTTGCAGGAGTTAGCCACTTAGAGCAGCAGTACTACAGCAGGTACTGCAATAGGAGAGCAATATGGCACATTCAGTAATTGGAGGGGCATCGTAGTCGTAGTATCTTTAGAAACTGAATAAGACTTTTGCTAGAGATAGCCACTTAGAGTAGAAAGATACCTGGAGAGTATAACGTAGCTACAAGAATAAATTCAAGGGCTGATTAGGTTGTTTGCATGTTAGGCACTTAGAGTAGAAGATACCTGGAGGGTAATACTTACTTACAAGAACACATTCAGGGACTGTATAAATTTTTTGCAGGAGCTAGCCACTTAGAGTAGACGGTAATTGCAGGGAGAGCAATATGTAGCTACTAGACCAAATTCAGGGACTGAATAGGGCTTTTGCGAGAGTTAGCAAGTGCGAGCAGCCTGTACTGCAGCTGTGGCACAGGGCACACTCAGTACTTGTGGGCATAGTAGTTATGGGCAGAAATTTAGGGGCTGTATAGGACTTCTGCCGCAGTTAGTCACTTAGAGCAACTGGTACTGCAGGGAGGGCAGTATGGTATACTCGGTACTTGTTGTAGAAGTATAGTAACCAAAAGAGATTCAGAAGCTGAATAGAACTTTTGCTGGAGATAGCCACTTAGAGTAGAAGGTACCTGCCGTATTGCCAATACGGCACTCTCGGTACTTGTAGCTGCTTGAGCTCTCGTTCAGCTCACTCAGAAGCTGTACGGCTTTTGCAGTTAGAGTTAACAGCAAGATGAAATGATATCGACTTGTTTTTTTAATGATAGGGCATTCTATGTGGCTGCTACAGATATAATAAAATTATTCTAGTTCTAACGCGTGAAATTGAAAATTAGTGGCAGGTAGACAAATTCAATTTGAACTATAGAATGTTGTGTAACGTTTAATCATATTTAAAAGGTATTTAAATAGAATAAGGTTTAATATACAGATACATTAGTAGCAGTAATAAATTCCTTAGATAAACGAAAAATAAATATATTTTAAGAAAATATAAAAGATAACTTATATTTTCTTAATGAAATCATTTTGTACGTTTTGTGTTTTATCCAGCTAGATAAATACTTATTACAATATACTGTATTTTAATTAAAATATCTTTCGTATATTTTAAGAATTTCACCTGATTCATGCATCTATGATATTTGTTATTTATATAATCGCAAAGCTATTTATATGTTGGTGGAGTGCTATTTAACATCTTGGGGCAATATAATAATATATTATGTTTGCCTGCCTGCACCTTTTAATTAATCGTCATATTATTACTCTGCACTAAGTACATTCAATCTATCAATGTATAATATCTAATATTGAGTTTATTGTATAGTTGAACCAGGAGCGATCGGAAAGAGCGAGGTTCGAGAAACTAGTCAGTGAGGGAAGCATACCTGATGATGCCAAGGTACGTGAAACAACACTTCCCCTAAATCTATTGTACAGTATTGTAATATTTTATCTAATAACTTATCTCGAGTCTGTGAAGGAAAACATCGTGAGAAAACCTGCATATCTGATAGTATTTCATAATGTTTTCTAAGATGTGTGAAGTCTGACAACCCGCACTAGGCCAGCGTGGTAGACTGTGGTCCAACCCTTCTCACACTGAGAAGAGGCTCGTGCCCAGCAGTAGGACAGTTTAATACAGGACTTAAAACTGGACTTTCATCTTTGCCTCTTTAACATGATAATTAAATAATATATCAGCTTTCAAATAACTCAAAAGTGTATTTCCATCGGCAGGTGAGCAACCTGAAGAGCGCCGTCATCGAAACATGCTCAGTCCCTCCCCCTCCCCCACCCCCAGCGTTATGTCCCCCACCGCTACCTCCCGCGCCCCCTGCGCCCGCACCTCCCCCCGCACCTCTCGCGCCCCTCGCACCGCTAAACAGCGCCCCCAAAGTGAAAAAGAACGTCCCCACCCCTGGTAATCCCTTGAAGAGCTTCAACTGGAGTAAACTCCCCGATACCAAACTGCACGGAACCATATGGCAGGAGCTCGATGATACCAAACTGTACAACATGATGGATCTGCATACCATTGACAAGATGTTCTGCGCGTACCAGAAGAACGGTGTTCAGGTAAGATTTTGTCTTGAAGTATTTATATCTGTGTAAATTATATTCTTACAAAAAATATTCTTGGATATTGAAGAGACGTTTTTGATTATACGTTATTATATGACCATGATATTTTATGTCAGCACCAATAACTCTTGAGACAGCTTAAAAAGTTTGATTCGGCACTATCTGATATATATTTCTCTCCCTCTAGCTTAAGTGGAATTACATTTTGAACTAATCCAAATATGGGAAGTCAGGGCAAAAATCAATCCTTTTGAGCTCTATCATGAGCTATAAAAGGTCATGGTAGAGTCCTCTGTCTGTAAGTTTGCCAATAGTCAAATATTTTTATTGCAGTATTAACAATTCCAGACACTAAAGTGTATTATTTTAGTTCTTAGATGTGATTTATAATGATAGCGGCAAATTATACAAGATATTATATTATATTTATTTTATAATTAATATACAGAAGCTGTTGGTGTACCTTTATTTAATAAATAAATAAATATTATTATGATTTGCTGGAATTATAATGCCAGAATAGACCTGTAACGTTGTCATTTGTTGTTTACAGAATGAAGGTTCAGTAGAAGATCTAAGACAGCTGGGCTCGAAGCCTCGCACCAAGATACTGTCTGTGATAGACGGACGGCGAGCGCAGAACTGCACAATCCTGTTATCCAAGCTGAAAATGACTGACGAGGAAATTTGTCGGTATGTTAACATAGCAGTACATACATACATACATAGATTCACGCCTGTTTTCCAGAGGGGTAGGCAGAGACTACGGATTTCCATTTGCTACGATCCTGACACGCTTCTCTGGCTTCATTCACTTTCATCACATTCCTAATACACGCCCGTCGGTGTAGCACATAGCAGTAGCAACAATATAATGTGAATAGAAGTGTTACCTGCTCAAAGTTAGCGGCGCGACACCGGTTTTGACCGGTTCGACGGATCTCTGTTTTCGCGAGCCCCGTGATGATATAATCAGTGTCTTGGTGTTTGATACCTTAGGGCTTGCCCCACTGGCCTTTATCAGGCGTGTGCGTTTCTCTACCAGCGCTAATGTTGCGCGCTCAGGTCGCTGGTGTTGCTCGCCTGCTAAATGCCGCGCTCGCGTTGCGTAGACGCAGTGCACTATCCGAATCGACAAAAAACGCCGTAAGCACGGTGTTAAATCTAGTGACGCCACTGGGATCGGGCCCTTAGTTGCTTGCATTGGTGTTGCCGTTCTTATGTCTAATTCAGTCTAAGTTAAATGTGTACAGCAATTTCGGTTAATAAAATGTGTCAGTTATTGAAATTTGAATGATTTGATTTGGAATTGCTTGATATATGCATCTATATTTTATTGCGATAGTATAGTTAGTCTTTTGTATTTTTGGATTCGTGATTAATGTTGTTTTAATACGTCATTTATAAATAGGTTATGTTAATTAATATTGAAATTAAACTGCTTTATATAGATTTTATTTTTCTTTGTAATTAGTTTTAGATTTTTTAAATTGTCTAATGTTTTACGTTAAATGTAAAGCACCGTTTAAAGAAAAAATTGTATTATATAATTTTGAAATTTATACTACTATTGTTGACACTGTTGCTCTACTCCATATGGTTAAGGTACTTAACTAAAGGTAAACAATCTTGTTGTGTCTTTTTATCTAAAAACTTAGTTTCAAAATAAAATGCTGCTAAAGATCAATGTAAATACCACAATAACGATTACTAAATCAATTGAACCGTTAGTTTAGGCAATAGTTTATTTGTTTAATATGTGTTGTGTGTAAAAAGTCACATCAAGATTGTTTACCTTTAATTAAGTACCTAACCAAATGGAGTATAGTTACAATTTACTTCTATTAAAGCTACTCAAATTATAAAAAATATTTAGATTTAGTTTTAAACTTTATCCGTTTCGGTTGTTTTTCTCAGCAGCCATGTTTACTGGGAGATTATATAATATTAGTGATTTAACATAAATTACTACGCGTATAAATTCGTATAAAGTAGTTTTAATTTCAGTGAATTACATTGCGTAAATTAAGGTCAATATAAGGTTATGTTAAGCTTAGTAAACGTGTTTAGTGTTTAGACCGAACATTCGGTTTCGGCCAAGTTTCGGCAAAAAAAGTGAGATTCGGCTTAGTTTTCAAAAGTGAATTCAGGTTTCGCGCTGCGATCTGAAATATTCCGTGCACTAAGCTGCGAGCGATGAAGTATCATTTTGCCGCGTCATAGTCGTGTTATAACTTGTTCTCAATTAAACCCTTCATCTTCTTCTTCGTTCGTGAACTCAACTAAGCTTTTCACATTTTTTTTCATTTTGACAGTAATCTCTTTTTATTTTCGTCTCTCGAGTATTATTTGCATAAAAATGTTTAGTGGTTTTACTTTTAATTTGATTGTAGTTCATAAACAAGAGTGCCATACAAAATGACTAAAGTTTAGAAGACCGTATTTTATTCTTAGGATGAGAGCGTATTGTTTGTTTTATGTATCAAAACATATTAGGTGAAAGAATTTTAATTTTTTTTTACCTTTTATCTTAGGTAATTCGAAAATAATATTAAAAAATAGTATTAAGTATATGTATTAAAAAAACCTCCTTTTTCCAAAAGGCACAATTAATTTATTTTAAATAAGTAGTGATAATATGTTATGTTGTGTTAGTTTAAATATCAGAGACTGAACAAGTCTTAATATGTGATTTGAAAATAAAATCGATTGACTGATTTTTTTCCACGATAACATGACCTTATATGGAATTTTCGGGTTCGGCCGAAAATGAGACCAAAGCCGATATTAGGTTTTGGTTTCGGGCGTAAAAACTAGTTTCGGTCGGACATTAAACGTGTTATAATGTTGTTGTTTGCGTGCAGCGCGATTCTCCGCATGGACAGCGGTGAGCAGCTGCCCATCGACATGGTGGAGCAATTAGTGAAGTTCACGCCGAGCGCCGAGGAGGCGGCGCTGCTAGAGGAGCACCAGGACGAGCTCGACAGCATGGCGCGCGCCGACCGCTTCCTCTACGAGATCTCCAAGTTTGTATAATCCATCTACCTACATGGTATCTAGCAATAAGTGAAGTTCACGCCGAGCGCCGAAGAGGCGGCGATGCTAGAGGAGCACCAGGGCGAGCTCGACAGCAAAGAGTGCGATATGGTCTACTGTGTGACGTCATATGAAATAGATTTTATTTGTATGTAGACAGGGTGCATAAGATAATGTTGTAAGCATCTAATGGCAGTGAGCAGAGATGTTCAGTGGCAGTAGATGGATAGTGCAGCGTGTTGAAGGCGTAACATTTACGTGCTGTCGAAAGTTAAGTGACACTAGATGTTGGTCGAGTAGTGTACCGATATTGTAACACACGCGTGTTGTCGGCGCAGGATCCCGCACTACTCGGAGCGCGTGCGCACGCTGCTGTTCAAGAAGAAGTTCAGCGGCGCCGCGCACGAGGCGCAGGCGCGCGCGGCGCTGGTGCTGCGCGCGGCGCGCGACATGACGCGCTCGCGCCGCCTGCGCGCGCTGCTCGAGGTCGTGCTCGCGCTCGGCAACTACATGAACAGGTGCGGCCTGCATCTACACCCTTGTTTTATTTGCTCATATCAACAACTTGCAAGCTGTTCCAGTCGCTATCTTGTGTGATCACGATTTAGACCTGACTATCGATATCAATAGCAATCGTGCTATAAATAAGTAAATCGTCTTACATTAATCAAATATTTATAATAAAATGTTGACTCCTACTAAAAATTAAATAAAACCAAATAGGCGGCTCAATAAAACGCGCCAAGATTGGTGCAATGGTTACATCGTCCGAAACCGTTTCATGGTGTTTTAATTTAAATAATAATGAGTTGTCATTCGCAAACAGTACTATCTCGTGTTTATTCCTCACAAGGTAGAGTAAGTCATTAATATAAACAAAAAACAAGAACGGACCGAGGATTGAACCCTGAGATACTCCCATTTTGACCGCAGACCCCGGCAATTGCTTACCATTAATGTCAAGAATCCTGTTACTCAAATAGGATGTGAGAAGATTCATTATTGTATTTTTCACTCCATAGTGATATAGTTTCCTAATTAATGTTTTATGAAGTATACAGTCAAAAGCCTCAAACAAATCACAGAAAATACCGAATGCATCTCGTAATTCCTCGCAGTCGCGTCAAAATGTTTTCGTAGCTCAACAGAATATGATCTGAATTCATATGCGTTATTTTTGGCGCATTAAATTAAACGCGCGCTCATTTCCCTACAGATTAAATAAATATCAAGCCATAATCTTATTTAAAAATATCCTTAATTAACACCTAACAACCAACTTAACAAAATATTTCTCAAATCCTTGTTTTATAATTAAATTGTAATCAATAAGCCGACGCTGTTACTAACTATTATTCAACTAACACTCAACGCTAACTAAAATTTATAGAGAAAATTTCTTCTGATTAGTCGCTAGTCAATCAATAGTCAGCTGCCTTTTAAATATTTAAGAATAATATAAGGAAGGATATTATATCGCTATATGGTACGGATATACGAGAAATATAGAGCCAAATGTCCATTTTAGGGCACTCGGGTTATTAAGAATCGTTTACCTATATAACACAATAAAAATATAATAGTAAATGATTATATGAAAACATTATATTAATTTACAGAGGAGCCCGCGGCAACGCATCAGGCTTCCGTCTGACGTCACTGAACAAATTGGCGGACACCAAGTCATCTGTATCACGGAACACAACACTGTTGCATTACCTCGTTGAGATGTTGGAGACACAGGTAACTACTACTATTCAAGTCTACATACGATACGTAGGTAGTGTAGATATGCATTTTCGTCTTTTTTTTCACAGGTATTTAATTTAATGAAATTGAGCAGTAACGCCCCATTGCGACGCCGACGACCAGATATAGTTTTTCAATTATGTCTATATATATGTATATCTATTTCAAAATTGTCTTTCGTAAGCTTTCAATCAAAATTTAACATGTTATTTTTTACATGCAGCAAAACAATTTGAACGTAAGTGGATGCGCCCTTCGTACCGTCCATCATAATCTAAATCATTCTCATCATACGCATCTACTTTATATAACATTCGATCCAAAACGTTCTCCATACGCATCCTTTGTAACTTTTGTCATATCACTTTATGGACCCTTTAATGTGAATCTATTATTTTATCTTGTTCACTGTGTCCATCTATGTATCATCTTAGCCTTTTGACGAACATTTATTATAAGCCTCTTTCCTATTTTTTCACAGCTATAGATATTTTACTGCTTGCATTAAAAAGCCCTCTGCTTCTTTGACTAGATCTATCTGGTCATATTTTTATATCTCATTATCTTCGTCCATCTTTCTCTCTTCACCTATCTTATAATAATGTGCGTTATATACATCTCCAAGATAAGTCGGATGCGATCTTTTGTAGTTTTGACATATCTAAATATCTCGTCACTATACGCGCCGTTTTGTATAAGATGGTTGGTTACTGCATTCTGTGCCAATTATGTAACAAATGATTTTATAATTGTGTATGATTTGGCATTTGTAAAAGAGATTAACATATGTATTACACAATAAGTGTACATTAGACCAAACATAGTAGTTATTACAAAAATATTGATCGTTTGGCTAACGCTCGGACTCACACAGTGTTTTTATCAATGTGTATGGTGTCCAGCTAAGTGATGAGAGAAGTTATATAAATAACTCCACACATTTTTCATTACTGAAATGTGAGATTAGTGTAATTGTGAATAGGATGAAATAAATAAAAATATTTTTTTGTTGCAATGATAAAGTCCGTTAATTTTTTGTCATATGTTCTAAATAGTTACATCAACTGAAATATTATTTTCGAACGAACAGGTCGTGTTACATTTTCGTTCATCTCATTAGTTTCATGTTACTTTCATCCATACATTCTATTATAAATTTGTTTTCTATTATTGAATCATTTAATCCCATGGTACACAAACAGCGGAGGCGAAGGCGGAGCGGTACCGGTGGCGTCACTGTTGTGATACGATCACTCTTAAACGTGTGTGTAATGTTTCATACTAACTTAAACTTAAATTTCGTCACCGCTACCGCTCCGTTTTCACCTCCGCTATTGTGCAACATAAAAATGTTATAACAAAGACTGCTTTAACACAAATGTTCGTCATTACAGTTCAAGGACATCCTGTTGCTGGAGGAGGACCTGCCGCACGTGCGCGCGGCCGCCAAGGTGTGCGTGGAGCAGCTGGACAAGGACGTGGGCGCGCTGCGCCTCGGCCTGCGCGAGGTGGCGCGCGAGCTCGAGTACCACTCCGCGCTGCCGGCGCGCGCGCCCAACGACATGTTCCTGCCCGTCATGCGCGACTTCCACGCGCACGCCGTCTGCACCTTCACGCAGCTCGAGGACCTCTTCCACGTATGGAATATATATATTATATAGCGCGAGGTGGCGCGCGAGCTCGAGTACCACGCCGCGCCCAACGACATGTTCCTGCCCGTCATGCGCGACTTCCACGCGCACGCCGTCTGCACCTTCACGCAGCTCGAGGACCTCTTCCACGTATGGAATATATATATTATATAGCGCGAGGTGGCGCGCGAGCTCGAGTACCACGCCGCGCCCAACGACATGTTCCTGCCCGTCATGCGCGACTTCCACGCGCACGCCGTCTGCACCTTCACGCAGCTCGAGGACCTCTTCCACGTATGGAATATATATATTATATAGCGCGAGGTGGCGCGCGAGCTCGAGTACCACGCCGCGCCCAACGACATGTTCCTGCCCGTCATGCGCGACTTCCACGCGCACGCCGTCTGCACCTTCACGCAGCTCGAGGACCTCTTCCACGTATGGAATATATATATTATATAGCGCGAGGTGGCGCGCGAGCTCGAGTACCACGCCGCGCCCAACGACATGTTCCTGCCCGTCATGCGCGACTTCCACGCGCACGCCGTCTGCACCTTCACGCAGCTCGAGGACCTCTTCCACGTATGGAATATATATATTATATAGCGCGAGGTGGCGCGCGAGCTCGAGTACCACGCCGCGCCCAACGACATGTTCCTGCCCGTCATGCGCGACTTCCACGCGCACGCCGTCTGCACCTTCACGCAGCTCGAGGACCTCTTCCACGTATGGAATATATATATTATATAGCGCGAGGTGGCGCGCGAGCTCGAGTACCACGCCGCGCCCAACGACATGTTCCTGCCCGTCATGCGCGACTTCCACGCGCACGCCGTCTGCACCTTCACGCAGCTCGAGGACCTCTTCCACGTATGGAATATATATATTATATAGCGCGAGGTGGCGCGCGAGCTCGAGTACCACGCCGATTTTCGGATATATATAATATCTTGACCTCCATATAAGACATAACCTTCGCCTTTTCATTTATTTGGCCTCCTAGGTCTACCTCTTCCTCTCTTTTCTTTCACTGTTCCTTATGACAATGTAAGCCATATTAACGTAAAATTATGATTTTTAAAATAGGACATGAAGAGCCGGCTGGAGGCGTGCGCGCACGCGTTCGGCGAAGAGGCGTCGGCGTCCCCCTCGCAGCTGTTCGGCGCGCTGGACGCGTTCCTGGCGCAGCTGCACGACGCGCGCCACGACTGCGCCGCCGCGCGCCGCCGCCGCGACGACGAGGAGCGCCGCTCGCGCCACGAGCAGGAGGTGCGTGCGCCCGCACTTACTCGAACAACATCCACTTTAAAACCAATGCTTCGACTATATCGCCTTATTGGTCCTTGAGGAAATTTAATTTCGGCATCTTATGTTCTGTCTTCTTTCACAGCTCAAGAAACGCACAATGGAAAGAAAACAAGCATCCAGCCTACTGAGCTCAGTGGGCAAGTCCCTCGGCAAAGCCAACGGCGACTGCAACGGTCACGCCGACGGCTCCCGGGACGGAACCCTCACCAACGGCCAAAAAGGAGAATTCGACGACCTGATCTCGGCCCTCCGGACGGGAGATGTCTTCGGTGATGACGTAGCAAAATTCAAGAGGTCACGAAAGGCCTCCAAAGCCAGCCATAAAGGGAGGGACTCCCCTCCGAGAGGTGTCTGCAGGGAAGACTCGAGGGAGAGGCAAAAGAATTGAACGCGAAAGATTAGTTAGTAAAGGTTATGTTTGTAGTGTCCAGCGATCTTAGTAGTTCTCAGTGTCGATAAGTGTTACTGCTTTTATTATTCAGTGAGCAGTCTTAAGGTAAATATAGTAAATATAAACTATGTTGTGGTGTACTATCATCTGCCATATGGTTTGGTTTTTAGGCTTTAAAACATTTACCTTGCTTTTGACAGAAGTAGCTCTGACGCTGGACTGGCAACGATTAGTGTAATCGATAAACGTGATATTTACCAAGTAAGGGGCCTATTGGTCCGGAGAACGGAGTCACAAATATGAGATTATAAGACGAAGTGCCGTGTCGTAGATACCCATAGTTAGACAACGAAGCGACCGCTGCCATTTAAATTTTTGGATTAATTTTTTTTGGAAATTTCTCACAAACATGGTGCCTAATTTTGGACGTTTTTGTGGCCGTGGTCTCGGTGCAAACTGGTCTTGTATCTACGGCTAAAGTAAGAAAATTGACAATGTTTAAATATACTAGCAATAATGGATACCAAAAATTTATATAGTAATTATTTGACTCAGTGATACCAGTAATCTTACTGTGGTAGATTTTGCAGTTTTCTAAAATATTTTCTAATGCTTTATAACTGCCCGACTACCTCATGTGTCCCGTAAACTCTAGGATTCTAAAAAATATCAGTTCAACATCTTGAAATGCGCTCGAGAAACGGCTATAGCCTTAAGCCATATAGAATTTAATGTCGAAACATTGGTGTATAGTCTTGTTATCCAGAGCTGTTTGAAGACCATTCTACCCAGACCACGGTCCCGCCGAGTCTTTTCGAAAAGCTTTTGCTGGTTAACGACTGATGTAGTCAAGACTGCATGTTATTCCATAGACGATTTATTTTAGAACTTATCTATAAGCGTTGTGTGATTTGAGTAACCTTAGGGTTAGTGTATTGAGTTTTTCTACTGGAGTTTTACTTGATTGTAGTGGGCCAGAGTTATGTGTGTCAACATTTTTATTTTTACTTTTATATAGCTAATGTTAACCCTCAATACAATCGAATAATATAGTATTTCGGAAATAAATATTGTTCTTATGTAGTCAATGTTGTTAGCGTTCGATGTTTAAATATCTAACACAAAGAGTTGTCGAAGTTAAATTTTTTTGATACGATATTATTCGATTCTAGTTTCGAACTTTTAAATCGATTATCTAATTCAGTTAATCGATTGTAAAGATAACGATTATTGATTGATATACCTCTACCATGCTCTTCCTCGAATGTTGATATATGTAGCGACGGCTAACAGGATGAATGTCGATGTTTTTACATATCTCAAATGTACCTATAGACGAATACGACACAACACAGATGTTTGTTAGTGTGTCCATATTATGGGAATTGACGTAAATACTATCATATTAATTACAATATGTACTGTTATTGACGCATAACTAGGTGTAGGAATTGATATACCTAGACTGTACGACAATTTTGGAATTTTGTATCAATAACTCGTAGAAATTTTTTGATAAATTTTACATTTGAATAATAACTTTTCGTGAGTGGTATTCATTGTAATTGAATTGTACGGTTGTAATCTGCGAAATGTTTATGTGTGATGTGGACGATAAAAACATAGACGTCCATTACGTCAGCGCTACCACACACACTGACGCATTAGTAAACACCACAGTAGGTCCGCAGTGGGGCGCCACTGCGCCGGACGACACCCAGACTAGACGTTTAAATTCATACGAAATATATTTACGTGATTGCAGCCGTACAATTTAATTATAAATTTTATATATAATATCATCATAATTATAATTTATTCCCAAATGATTGTAAACGATAATTTCTCTCCAATGTAAATATAATTTTTAATTTTTGCCAAAATTTGTTACCGTCAGTGTAATGGAGTATATAATTTATTAAAAATCTTCGTACGTAAACGTTTGTCACTTGTAAATTTTATTGTTTTGTTCAGTATTGCTTAAGCTCATATAGTATATTAATATAATGATTATATATTAGACACTATTTAAATTAAACCCTTGAACAATATTGCGTTCGTTTTATTTACCAACTTAGATTTTTAAAATATTTAGAAGCAAATATAAAACCAAAGGAAAATAAAAATCGAAATTCATTTAAGAATTTAGGTTACAATGTAGCATTAAATGATAACATTTACTTATTAAATTACATTCACTTATGGGCTAAGTGTTATTGGGTATTTTGTTTTGTCAAAAAACTCAATAGCGACATAGAGCAAGAATATTCCTGGCAAACGACGGCAATAGACAAGTTCCTCTAATACACCACATAGGATCTAAAACATAGCTGACGAAATATGGGTGTAATGCACCTTTGCCTAATGCCTTGGCATGGGTCTATGTCATGTAATACAAAAACCTACAACAGGCACCTACAGAAGCAAGGTTAAAGAGTATTCTATGACAGCGAGCACGTTTGAAGAATGTGAAGATGGTGAATTAAACGAAATATGTCAGAGACGGAAGAAATGATAAGCGATGCTTACCTTCTCGAAAATCGTCTACATTCAAAGGCTACCAAATAAGCTGGTATTGAGAAAAGCCGAATATTTGCTTAGTGCCGTGATTCACGGCTTGGCTGTCGCCAAATAGCAGCCTTGTTTATATATACAGTGTCCGGTAATTAATGGATAACCTTGAAATGTCTTATAGTAGAACTGAAGGCCGTTCAGAAAAAAAAAGAAAAAGAATTCTATTCTAACCTGCAATGTTTTTTTTCACTTTCTTTTACAGTACGACTATAAATGAATGAATTACATCGGATTTTTGTTGTTTTATTATTAAAAACTAATTATGCTTATAGATATAGAGTCAAAAGTATGACTAGCTATTGCAATATTAATTTTTTCATTCTTTCTTCTTTTTTCTGAACGGCCATCAGTTCTACTATAAGACATTTCAAGGTTAACCATTGATTACCGGACACCCTATATATGCAGAAATTTGCGGGGTTTGAAAAAGTATTGTTCAGTTTTCCTGTTTGTCCGGCAATACCTAAAAATGTCCTAGGTCTAAAATCTAACATAAATATTGATGTATTATTTTATTATAAATACGGAATAGTAATAATATTGGTTAGAATTATACCCAACCACGCTTCAATGTGGCTCAATCTGATATTAATGATAATTATTATTACGGAAATAATAATAAATATCAGATTGAGAATTCCTGTTCCCGAGGAAACGTCGACAGAAAAATTATATATTAAAATTCTGATATAAAAATGCAACGTCGTGTATAAAAATTGAAGCTAATCCGTCGATTACTTGACGAGATTTTTCGGGCTGAAGGGAATATATATTCGGCACGGAATATGGCCCAAATATAAATAAGTCTAAAACCTGGTTGGTTTGGAATTGCAACACAAAATTTCGTCTTATAATGCAACAAAATTAGTAATCACTTAATTCAAGCCAAAAGAACAAAGAACTTTAGTGTAACTATTGTGATACATTAACCGCGTAACATTATTGGGACGCTTAGAAAAAGTTGAAATTTGATTTTATCAGTTTCATAATACATTTTTGTTTTAAATGATTGTACTTAAAGCTTATTGTTGTTCTTCGAGTTAGAACAAAATGTCGATAAATTCTGCAAAGATTGCCAAAACTGTATTTCTTAGGAGTCAAGGTCATACTCAGCGGAAGGTCCCTTTAAAAGTACCTCATACAACGTCAAGATACTCGTTGAAAAGGTACAACAAGACTTGTTCTTATAGGAAGCGCCGGAATTAGATATAGGTACTTTAGTGCGCAATTATTGATTTATTGGCGCGCAATTTTGAGATTTCGTTTTATCACTGCGGCGTAGATACGGCAGCACCTTTGAAGAGCAAAATGTGTCAGTTTGAGCAGTAAATGAACCGAAGAGTCAGAAAAAGAATGGAGCAACGAGACCTGCATGCTAAAAGATCAGCTCCAGGTTCAGAACACTTCCGGCAATATCGCGTAAATCAACTTTGAATTGCCAAAAAATTGTCAAGATCAACACATGATCAATGGCGTAAATTGCTGCGGACGAATGAATACTGAATGGCCTTTAGAGCTTTAAATAGCACTGAGTGTGTGTAGGAAAAGCATGATAAGCGGTTTCTTTCAATAAATCACGGCAGACCGTTAATTTCCATAAAGGTTCTTTCATGGTTTGGGCGGGATGAGTTCAGATGCACGCATAGAGTTAGAGAGCTCAGCCATCAAATGGTAGTTCGATACACTAAAAAAAATCCTGCATGTTTTAGCATATTAGGTGTTCATCGAAAGCAAGAAATACGTTTTACTACAAGACAATACCGGATCACGCACAGCCCGTTCCGTCAAAATGCGTCAATTTTAGTAGCCCGCAAAGAGTTCTGGTTTAAATACCACTGTATGTCTAAAATATGCTTAAGAGGAATGTTAATATAAAAACTGTATTAGTAGCTTTTAATCTCTACCTGGGAAGGAATTCCACAAGTAAAACATAGTCTATATCTATCAATTTTTTTTTGTCGGTCAAACATACAGTGTATATAACAGAAAATTCAACATGTGTTAAAACTATGCACCATTATATTTATATAGTACAAGCTCTGCTTAGTTTGGGCTAGATGTAGTGTATGTGGTAAAATATTATTATTATTATTATTATTATTTACATGTTTTCGCAGATACACAACTAAAAAGCTTGTTCTATAATACTTATAGTTTTAGAAAATGGTAATGAGAGGCATACTAAACAAAACAAAAATTAACGATTAAAACAAATGTATTACAAATTATAAACGAATCAGCTTGAGAACCATGCCTTTGTTAATATTTTATTAAAATGATGTGATTTCGATTTAAATAAGGTTAGCTGAAGAAAGCCAACCACCTTATTAATTTCTTTTAGGTGTGACGAAAAACGAGTTCTGCCTATAATTTGAAGAACACAAGATATGCATGAAATCTAGTCATTCTATTTGGAACTTTAAGATTTATTTTAGATAAAAGGTCAGGTGAATCAATACCGTACTGGGAAATTTTTAGAAGACACGAGATGTCAGATAATCTCCTTCTTTCATACAGTGGTAGAATGTGGTGTCTTCGACATCTTGCCTCATATGATGGATCATAGATTTTGGATTTGTACTGCAGGTACCTCAGAAATCTACGTTGGATTGATTCCAACCTCTCCCTATAAATATTGTACCGTGATTCCACACTTGTGAGCAATACTTGAGGATACTACGTACCAATGAAAAATAGAGAATTTAAAAACTTTAAAAATATTAAATTATGAGCTCGATCTAAGAACGAAACCCATTGTCTCATTAGCTTTTTTTGCTATATGGTCAATATGCTTTTCATATTTTTTTACCTTAGAATCGTGAATAATACCTAAGTCTCGTACCTCTTCCACCTGTTGCAAGTCGTGTGCCTAATGGAATACTTAAATTGCGTTGTTTTAGCTTTGCGAGTAAAAGTTATAGAATAACATTTATTAATGTTCGTGTCTAATTTATTAATATAGCAATATTGTTTGAATCTATCCTAATCATTTTGAAGAAGGAGACAGAAGTAATTTTTGAAAATTTTCTTGTTGTCAGCGTAAAGTAGGAAGTTTGAATGTTTTATATAATGGTTAATGTCATTTATAAACAAGTTAAAAAGAAGTGGTACAAGTAATGACTCTTGCGATTCACCGGAAGGGACGTTGCACTAGGTGGAACAGAACCCATTTATCACTACTGCCTGCGACCGATTTTCAATATAGGATGCAAACCACCAGTAGAGGTTACCGTGAACTCCTGCGAAAAAAGCTTTTGCAATAATATTTATTTTATTTTTATTTTATTTTATTTTCAATTTATAGGAAAACTTACAGCTAACAAGGTTTGACAACAAGTATTATAAAATGAAGATGGCCAATTACAAGTTTTCACAAGCATTAAACAAAAGTTGTATATAAAAACTAAAACACCTTAAAATTAAACAATCAAACAATATACTCCTTGCGATTAACATTCTCTTTCTTAAAACTGTGTCTTATTCTCAAAGAACTGAGTACATAGGCTCTTTTTCAATTTGAAAACGCTAGATGTAAAGAGATCGATATCGACACACTGGCATGTGTTATTGTACGTACGGCTCGCTCTTAATATATAAGAATTTTGCCTATAATTAGTCCTAGCCGTGGGTGTAAATAATAAGTGAGATCTACGTAGATACGCAGATGGTACCCTCAGACCTATCTTACGTACCAGTTCTGATACATCGATTGAACCATTCATTATATTGAATAAAAACGATAAATCTGCTATTCTTCTTCGTTCATGAAGAGGGAGAAAATGAAATTTTCTACAGCGACTAATATAGTTTGGCAAATAACACTTTGATCGGAATTGAACGTACCTCAAGAACTTTCTTTGCACCCTCTCAATACGATTGATATATACGTCGTAACAAGGATTCCATACTTGACAGGCATATTCTAAGTGACTACGAACCAGGGAACAGTATAAGATTTTAATAGTCTTAATATTTTTAAAATCAGATGATATCCGCAAGAGGAATCCCAGAGCCTTTTTCCCTTTTTTAACGATATTATCTATATGGACATCAAATAAAAGTTTCGAGTCAAAGGTCACTCCTAGGTCCTTAACGGTGTCAACCCTGGCTATCAACGTATCATGCAGTTTGTAGACATAATTGGTAGGATTTGGTTTGCGGGTGAATGAGCACACATAACATTTAGAGACATTTAAGTCAAGCTTGTTAATAAAACAATAATCCTGAAAACGTTCAAGATCCTCCTGTAAACATCGAGCGTCTGTATCTGAAGTTATTGTTTTCATGATCTTCATGTCGTCAGCGTATAACAGAATTTTTGAGTTAATGAAACATGTACCTATATCATTCACGAAAATATTAAATAACAGACGTCCCAGTAAGGAACCTTGGGGGACTCCTGAAGGAATGCGCATCGCTCTGGATGAGTACCCGTTTAGTACGACAGTCTGACACCGATTGTCGACATATGATGCAAACCACCTGAATAGGTTACCCCTGATGCCGAAGGACAAGAGTTTTTGTAATAAAGTGCCATGATGTATTCTGTCAAAACATTTGCGATAATCGGTGTATATAACATCGACTTGGGACCGTGATGTCATGGACTCCGATAAATAATCTCCACAGAGTACTAGGTTAGTTGTAGTCGATCGACCTGTCATAAAACCATGTTGATATTCGCAAAAATTAAGTTTAAGTGCCGAAGAAACCTGTTTATGAACAATCTTTTCCAGAATCTTTGCGAATATACATAGCTTAGAGATCGGTCTATAGTTCTCTATGTGGCCCCGTGGTCCCGTCTTATGAATCGGTGTTATATATGCCGACTTCCAGATTATAGGTATTTCACCGGAATCAAGTGATCTCTTAAATAAAATTGAAAGGGGAGTAGTAAGGTTTTTAGAGCATGTCATTATAAAGAAAGGTGGCACATTATCAGGACCTGCAGATTTATTCAGGTTAACATTTTTGAGTAATGTGTGAACTTCATTTTCGCGTACCTCAACAGAGCCTATATCAGACGGGCAATTTACATGTTGAGCATGGATTTGCACATTATGTAGCGGGAAACTGGTGCTGGTGTCTGTCTCTTGAATAAAGTTTGAGTAAAAGAAGTCCCCGAACATATTGCTAATATCGTCACCGTTACTAGACGACTGTTGTCCGAAACGCATTACCGCAGGGTACGAATTAGTTTGTCTTTTCGATTTCACGTAACTCCAAAAGGCACGCGGATTGTTGCATATGTTGGCTTCAATTTTAGCTATGTAAGCATCAAATAACGTTTTTTCAAGATTTTTACATCGTTTACGTAAGATGGTAAAAGACTGGTAATCGGAGACATTTTTGTATTTTTTATATCTTGAATGATACCTTGACTTTTCCTTGATCATTTTTGTTAAAGGACTTATATACCAGGGTGGATACTTTGGATTTGAATATACTATTTTACTTGGTATATAGGATGTACGTAATCTATCTATTGTATTGTAAAAGTAGTCTATAGCATTTTCTAGTGATCTACTGTTTAACTCGGCATGCCAATCCACCTTATCTAACTCACACTTAATTGCATCATAGTTTCCTGAACGGTATAGTAGCTTTTTAAAAGGTCGAGTAGGTAGACTGTGAAACTCAACAAAATCCGCAGTGATACACAAAGCCCTGTGATGAGGGTCCTCAGGCACCAACGGATCATTACAGTGAGAGACAGAAATCAAGTCATTTGAAAGTGCCAGATCAAGTAGCCTGTTATTATTATTCAAATGACAGTTATATTGAATCAAGTTACTGATGTTAAAGTTGTCTATCAGAGTTGTTTGTGCATCACCCTGCAGATTACTAGGGCACAATGAACCATTTTCACCCGCGGGATGCCATGAAATGTTGGGCTGATTAAAGTCGCCAAGAACAATGAATTTATCCGCAGGATGTGATAAAATTAAATTTGTCAGGCTATTCGAAAAATTTATCAACTGTACCGACAACATGTTTCCTCGGTTCTGGTTGCAAATATATACAACACAAATGTGTAATTTGTAGGCTACTCTAGGTTTTTTCCGTTGTAATGTTAATGTAACCCACAAATCCTCCGCAGACGTGCACCACTCACTACGAACATCGGCAACGAGATCCCGTCTAACCGCTATCAGTACCCCCCCTCCCATTGACTGATTCCTAGTAGCATAATCCCGGTCACGTCTTCATATCAAGTACTTGTCGTCAAACAACTCACTATCCGAGATACCACTATTTAGCCACGTTTCGGTCAAGCAAATAACTTCATAATTATTGATGCACACATTTCTATAGAATAAACCTGTTTTAGTTCGCAATCCCCTAACATTTTGATAAAAAATATCAATAGTCGCCATCATAAATCACAAGTCACAAAGGTAATTAGCAGTTGAATAGAAAAAATAAACAACCCAACATAAAAAATATAAAGCATTAAGTAAAGGTTCATTTTTATAATTAAGCGAAATAAAACATTAGCGACGTACAAATACGGTTCATACATGAAATAGCAAATACAATAACTCAAGTAAGAATTTAAAATTATATATAAATATTTTTCTTGAGGCAGGCTAAATCCATCTCTATGTCGCAGCAAATAAAGTTTAAAGTAGTTATAGCAAAAATATACGAAAGGATTATTATTGAGCGATAAGCGAACAAGAAGCCGGCAAGTGTAGTTTGAATGGAAAGAATAGGTACCTACGGTTCTCAAACTTGTGTGGTGAATGTGAAGTAACAACATACCAGTATGTCGACTCGATGACCTTACGATAAAAACTTCTTTATATCTAGCTCTGATTTTATATGCAGAGGAGGAGAAGTGTAATTCTTGCGTATAAAAATTTTGCCTCCTTTAACCCAAGTATGTTCGTACCCGCGTTCTTTAGCTCGAACTTTGGTTTGGTTCAGTAGCGTTTTGTTCTTCAGTGTTAAATGCTCATTAACGTAAATCCTATTTTCACTCTGTAGGCCTAAATCGGAAGCTTTTAGGGTTTTATGCTTTTTTGCTGCAGCTACAAAGTTACTCTTAAGGTAATTGTTATGAACCGCGCATATGATGTTCTTGGAATTTTTATCGTTGCGCATTGGCACTCTTGTTATATAATTAATTTGCTCCTTAGGTATAGAACAACCAATCTTGTCCCCAATTTTATCTAGGATGGTAAATAGGTTTTCATTGTTTGACATAGGCACTCCTTTGACCTCAATATTATTCATGCGAGATCTTTGTTCGCTCTCGTGATACAGGGTCTCGAGTGTTTCGACCCGCGCACGTAAGCTTGTAATTTCATCCCTGGACCTTCTTAAGGATTCAATTTCTTTTTCAATAGAGGCGACCTTAGTAGTGAGACCTTCTGTCGACTCGTGTATGAACTCAATGGATGTCTTCAGTTCTGCAAATTCAGTTCTCATAGCTTTGATCTCGGAGAGTTCACTTTGTATGACCTTGACACTATCCATCAGTGCCGGCAGTACCTCCATTTGTGTTGAAAGCCTCTTCAGCTCAGCTATGATATCCGTGTCCGCCGATGAAGGCTTGAGAGAGACTGAGCGGGGACTACTCGCTGCTAGGGACTTGCAAGTAGTACATTTCCAAGTAGCTCTGCGATCGCCAAGCTTCCGCCAGCCACCTTCAGTGATGCCGGCACAAGGAAAATCAAATTGCCCCGAACAAAGTGAACATGTGACGCCATCTCTAGCCTCTGTATCGCATCGCTTGCAAGTAAACATTTTGTGGTAAAAGTTAAGACCGAGCCGGAAACTTTGAGAAACGTTGTAAGTCGGAGTGGCGTTAACAACTGAGTGTGTACGCGCGATAGGTTTGCTGTCTACAGACGCACTATGTCACAAAATGTCAAAATATTTTGCAAAAATGGCCAAAAATATTACAAAAATTCCCGTTGTTTCACAAAAAGTTAAAGTATATCACAAAAAGGCAAGGCATAGATCAAAAAGTCGAATTAAGACACAATAAATATATCAGAGTTCACTGGGGATCGAACGCGAACCACATGAGCGGAGCAGACACTTATAGGTAATGGACCACGCTTGCTAGTAGACACGACTTGTAATTAGTTATCTGTTGTGTTGTTATCGATTTGAGTTAGCACTATTGCTTAACTTTTGCTCAGTCCTAATGAGTTCAAAGTCCAGTCTATTGTTTCAAGTGAACACCGTTTTAAAAGTTTTTGAATTTTAACAGAATTTCGATGTCGTTTTTGGCATATAACACTTAACTGCACGGAAAATTCAAGTTAAAAGTTATGTCACTCGGTTGCGCGCTTCGTGGCGAACGTTCTGATATAAGATAGTCACTGCAACAATCACTTTTTCGACACTTTTAGAATTTTTTTTATGGGACTGATAAGTAACACGGATGACTGCTTCAGATGTCTAGACGGTACTCGACTTTGATGATCTATATGGTCGGATGCTTTGCTACAATCAGTAAAAGTTACATCAGCTTGTCGACCAGCGTCCATATTTGAAGTCACGAAATCAGTAAAATGCAGCAAGTTCGATAACGTTGACCGTTGTTTTAGGAAACCGTGCTGTTCTGCGATTATAGTTGACGATACCGTTTGATACACTTGAGTGTAGACAATTCTTTCCAACACCTTTGCAAAAATACATAGTTTGGAAATATGCCTGTAATTTCAACATCATTCTTGCTGCCCTTCTTGTGTATAGGGGTGATAAATGCTGATTTCCAAGTTCTTGATACAACTCCCTCCAAAATTGACCTTTTGTAAAGAATAGTAAGTGGTTCGGTTAAGCATGAAGCACATTTAACAATGAACGAAGGTGCAATTTTGTCAGGCCCCGTTCGATAGATCAAAGGATTGCAGTAGGAACAAAACTGAGTCAGCGTTGATTTCTATGTCACCTATACTATTTGGTACATCGCCAAGACACACAGGAGTTGTTAAAGAAGGTGCAGACGGCTCAAGAAAGTTGGCATGAAAGTGAGATGCGAAAAGATTACAGATGTCATCACCAGTGACTGACCATCGTAGCAGATTGTAGTGAGCCATGAATTAAGGCCGGTTTTATTTGATTTAATGTAAGACCAAAAATGTTTGGGACGCGTGCATGTTGCATCTTTTGAATGCTTTAGATATGAAGTTTAAAAAGTCTCGAAGAAGGCAGAAAGTAACGTTATCACTAGAATTACCACATCCTTGATGTTTCTTGTGAAATTTATATTTTTCTTTAAGTATTTTCTCAAAGAAGTACAATACCAAGGTAGGAAATATTTGGAAGAAACTAATTCACGGGGAATGTATTGATTTATGACGTCATATAAGTATGTATACAAAATAGCAATTGCGTCTTTAAAGTGTTGTTGTTTAAGCATGTTTGCCAATTTATATTATTTACCTAATGATGATTTGATGGCTTCGTAACCCCCTTTGTCATAGAAATATTTAAATCAGGGCTTACTTTTCAAAGGACAATCATTTGTGAAGCATTTAGTAATATCTAAGGATTTGTGGTGACTATCTTCAAGTACTAACGGATCGCTACATAATGTTATAGTTACTTCTTGATTACATATTACGTAATCGAGTATTTTGCTGTTTATATTTTTGCTAAGATTATATTGATTAAGGCAGCATTCAGATAGGTATCGAAAAAGTACAATTGAGGTTCACCGGTTACGCCGCTCGGCTGTAAACTACTCAGCTCGCCATACCAGTCAAAGTGACCTAAATTTAAGTCGCCCATTATAAAAAATAAATAATTTGGGTGAGAGTTAACAACGAACGAAAAGCTTTCACTAAAATTCGGCAGCTGTGCATTAAAAGAATAACCAAACTTTTCTTTGCAAAGATATATTGTACACACATGTAGTCGCGTCAAATTACTATGGGATGGTTTTTGTTTTAGTGTTATGGTAATCCAAATACCTTCTGCTGTAGAATGCCATTCAGGGCGTTCTGCCGCTGCGAGCTTACGGCACAAGGCCTAAAGCACTCCACCCCCGTACCTCTCACCCGTCGCCGCATAGTTCCTGTCCCGCCCCCAGACGACATATCTTTCATCAAATAGCTCACAGTCATACACACCCTCGATCAGCCAGGTCTCAGATAACGAAACGATATCATACGTTGAGAGAAGAAGGTTACGTTTAAATAAGTGCGTTTTAGTGCGTAGAACTCGAGTATTTCGGTAATATACATTTAAATTAGCGATAGGCATCGAAACGAAACAAACACACACTCGAGCGAAACATAATAATAATATTACAACAAAAGATAATTAATCTAACAGATAAAACCCCCTGGAATACAAAAAACACTGCACAAATATATAATTCAACGTTATAGCATACCACAACCACACCATCCGAGTGTAATTCATGCAATAATTTAACGCTAGACATGAATAATATCGGTAGTAAGCAGGTACGTAATGAACAACGTGCAAAATAATTCACAACCGTAGTAATACGTATCGTTTGCATAATGGTATGAAATAAATGAAAAATGAATACAACATTTTTTAATATTTAAGGTATACGAACAATGTCCACTAACGTCCATACCATTAGACCTATATAAAAATAAATTCAAGCTTATGCAAATAAATGTGCACACGATAATGAGCGTTATAACTATACCCAAGCGCGTTAATATACCTACACAAAAACATTATAAAGTGTCGTTTGCTTACGTGTGCTAATTGATTGGCTTGACCCCTCGGACAATGGTCATTAATCATCCATCCATCATAGGCACGTAAAGTGCAAATGGTTCTCAAACTGTGTCCATGTTTATAGAAAGAGAAATACAAAGTTTTTAATTTTAAATAACGTTTGGTCAGAATAATCTGGCTATATCGTTAATCGCAACGTATAAAAAATACCGGGCACCGTCTGCCTTCCTGGCCATGATTTTTGAGTGTTTCACCAAGATATATTGGAAGCCTTGTTCTTATGCCAGTGATCTCGCTCTACTCAATAGTTTCTTGTTCTTCTGTGTCAGATAAACATTAACGTAAATGTTGCCGGATAGTGCGAAGCCCAAGTTGGAAAGACTTAGTTGTTTACTTTTACGTGATGACGCAACGATTTCCTCCTTGATATATCAATTGTTAAAGGATATAATTATCGGTTTCTCAGCGTTAGGTACTAGAGTCGGTATTCGGGCAATGTAATTTATTTCAGACTTTCTTACGGAAAAATCACAGAGGTTACCAATTTTCTTGGCTAATACAGGTTTTCATTTCATTTCTGGGGAATGCCACGAATCTCGACGTTATTCGCTCTAGCCCATTGATCCTTATCATCGAGTTCCCGATTCAGTCGAGTTATGTCTACCTGGATAGTTGGAATTGCCGATGCTACTTTCTCAACTTGGGAGACTCTTTCTCTTTCTTCCAGGGACTTGATGGTACTTGAGAACGTAGATATGAGCTCATGTGCCATCTCCAATGACTCCTTGAGATTGTTGACATCAGACTTTATAGATTTGATATCTTCTACTAATAATGCTAGCGGAGTCAATTGTAACACGATCTTATTCATTTGGTCTTGCATTTTATCCAGCTGAGTCGGCATCGTAGAGCTTGTAACTGGAGAAGGTAATGGAATCAGCTTGCACTTAGAGCAACGCCAGTTATTTTTCCTTTCACCAAGTCTCCTGTATCTATTTTCAGTGACTCCAGCACAACCAAAGTCGTATTGGTTTTTACATACACTGATACAGTTAAACATCGCGTTGATAGTTTGAGAAACACTGAGATTTTACTATTTAACGAAACAATCACGAATGTACCACCAGCTTGCGATCTAGTAGTTCAAATAGTCAAACTCAAGAAGAAGCAAAACACAGCTAGACTTTATGATATTTTGAGCTCATTCTGCGTAAATAGAAACACCAATTATAAAATTATGTTCGGGTACTTTGAAATAATTACACTTAGTACATTGAGACAACCACCATCTTCGTCACCCCGTGAACATGGCTGCTGAAAAGCAACCGAAACGTCGGGGAAAATGTAAAATTAAATCTAAATAGTTTTATAATATACATATATATAGCTGAAATAAAAGTAAACAGTAACTAGTAAAAGTGTTTAACAATAGTAGTTTAAAGTTTGAAAATTTTGTAATATGTAATAGTGTTTTATACAAAATAAACATCACGATAAAATCTGTACAAAGTTGTTTAATTTCAACGAAAGCTGAACTTTTGTATATAAAGACTTCGTTCAAAACAAGTCGACAATGCGCAAAACTTAACTATTATAAGTTTAATTGTGTGCTAGAGATTTCTACCTCACTTCGTTCACAAAAGCTATGAAAGTAAGTACAACATAAACTATTTGTGACGTCAACAAAGCCAAATAGGCAACCAGTAAAGTGTGTCGTTCAATTCAAGATATTCTCAACTAGTCTTTATTAAGTTCGGCTCGCTGACGCTTATTAAATCATATCCATTGTGATACCATTGCTCTTTTGAAGATAAAGATAGCCATACAATATTATTATTGTTGGAAGTTTATGACGATTCAACAAATGGGTGTGATTTTCCAGAATATTCCTTATTAGATATTTCCAGCGGCTTCGCTCGCGTACATCTAGATTTAGTAAATAAATTGCGATTTCACGGGAGCTTAGTACTTTTTTTCTGGATAAAAGCTAGGTCCTTTATGTCCTTTTCTGTACCCTTGACAATATGTATAGGAAATTTCATCATATGTGAGAGCGTTACTAATAAGCGAACAAACTTCTTGTTAGCGTATCGTTGGCAAACACTTTTAAATTATATATTTGCCAGAAAGCAGCTACGCTAGCTGCGTTATCAGAGGCAGCCATCAGATCCTACTGCGTGCAAGTTGTCGGGCACGCAGGGCACGATGTAAGGTGGGACATCGTTTGTCTTGCACCGCCCAAGCCAGATCGGTACCGTCTGAGAGTTTCCACCTAAACATGTTTTCTTTGCACCGACCGACCTGGGTTCGGAGTCTATTTAGCGACTTCCAGACCGACCATGGCAATTGATGTCCAGGTGGAAGGCTCCCAGCAGGTGACACAAAAGGAGTAGGTGGCAACAAACTCACATTCGCATTTACAATATTAGATAGGATAAGCCAATGTCTTAATATTATTTTACTTTTACGCAAATGTTATTCATTAAAATTAAACTACTTTATAAATAGGTTTTATATTTATAAATCCTACATATAAAGTTGTTTAAGGAACGTAATAAAATCCGTATAAAGTGGCTCATTGCGTTATTGTCATTACTCCTAAGGAACTGTAAATATGTTTGTTTGTACCATGATAAAATTGATAAACTAAAAAGAAACGACTGAATAGCTAGTACAGCGTCATAACTAACTAACTTAAAATATAACTCTATTTAAAGAGCGTGTCAATTATTATGAACTAGCTGTTGCCCACGACTTCGTCCGCGTGGACTTTAATTTATTACCCAATACCTACTTTTAATTTGTTATCTAATTTTAATATATAAAACTACAACTAAAGAAATTAATAAGTCTAACTACACCTATATAGGTGTAGTTAGCTATATATTCAAAAAATACATATGGTATTGCGGACTTTTTTGTAGATATTGATACGTTCTATAATACTGTAGAACATTTTTTTGTTCTATCATCAATAGTTTCCGCAACGCACGCGATGACAGATTTTTTTACACCTTGGGTTATATTATTGCATTTTTATTAAGGATCCCTATTTTTTTTGAAAATGTAATGTAGCCTATGTCACTCAGTGAAGATGCAGCTTTCTAATGGTGAAAGATTTTTTGAAATCGGTCCAGTAGTTTTTGTGTGAAAACATTACAAACATACATACAAAAACACAAATGTTTCCTCTTTATAATATTAATTTAGAAGTTTAGATAAATCTATGTATGGTCAAAAGATCAATAAGGTAATAGAAAATCATTTTTACTAATTGATATAATGGACTTCAAATATGATTTTAGATCATCATACTGTCATCTATTATCCAAATGGCGGCGGTGTTGTTAAAATGTTCAGATTCGAAAATATCCTCGTAACAATAAGAACCGCATCTAATTCAAATAGACATGATAACTTACGTTGCCATTTTAGGACATGTTCACATAAATTCTTATTTGACACACTGACGCCCAAACTGATGCCCAAACTAGACTATAACCTGTATTTTGTGGAGACAGTGCTCAGCCAAAACAAAGGAACAATAGTCTCTACCGTAAATCAACCATTCTTCATTTTAAAGGTAAGTCAAGTACATATTTATGTTAATCTACGTTGTAATTATATGATTTTAATAATAAACCTCTTAAAATATTTTAAGAGCTTGTGACTTCAAACAATTTAATGCTGATGTTTTTATTGTATGCCTGCTATGTTCGTAAAACATAACCTCATCTCCATTTGCCATGCTGTATGATTGACGTATTGTATACCTACAAAATCGTTACCATAACTTAGCATCGTTCAATTCATTTGATTAATGATTACACCGGGCAAGAGATGAATTCCTTTTTGGCTAAGAAAAATAGGCCGTGAAGTCCAGACGCCGAAAAACGTTTCGGAACTTTTTCTTTAAGCAAAAACTCACAATTCGTCTATTTCCATCTTAATTGATTGTCATAATTTCTTTAGAGACAGATTACCCAGACTATGTTTAATAAAAAAAGTGAAGTAGGTATTGTAACAGGTTTGTGGAATGTTTATTATGAATGTATAGTAAACATTACATAGATAGACTTACATACATCTGAATAAGTCTACGTAGTAATTAAGTTCTACATCAAAGTGCCTCTTGCCGTTTACTGAACGTAACTCCAGATTCCGTACTGTTCCTGAGAATGTCCAAAGAATGAAGCTCAGCAGACGCTTATCTGACTTTAAACTCGAATCTGAAACCTAACGATAGGCACCAAATAAAAGTGCCTCGATGATCTCGTGGCTAAGTTTTCACTGCCTGTCACGGTCCACCGTGAAGACCTAGGTTAGATACACGGATTACCTATACTAATACTATAAAGCTGAAGAGTTTGTTTGTTTGAACGCGCTAATCTCAGAAACTACTAGATTCAATTGAATATTTTTAAAATGTTGCCACTTATTGAGGTTGTCTATAGGCTATATAACATCACGCTACCATCAATAGGGGCCGAGCATAATGAAAAATGTTGCAGAAAAGGGGAAAATTCTCTTATGTGAAGCAGACGCATTTGCGCGGGTCAGCTAGTTATAAATATAGGCAGTATTAGCACGCTCATTGATGTTGCAAATTGTACACTAATCGTTTTGTATCTAACATGTGAGCTAACTCTTCTTAGTGTGGACTTTTTAGTGGGTTTTGGTGTTACTAGTACGGTGAGAGTACATCTTTGGTTATTATCTTTGACGGCAATAAGATTACCTTCTACGATATCGTCAAACTAAACATGGCTAACAAAATGTGTATGCAATACGTCACTACATAACCCTTCACGGAAATACAGGCTTGATGCTATGTATTATATTACTAGCTGACCCGCGCAACTTCGTCCGCTTCACATAAGAGAATTTTCCCCTTTTCTGCACATTCCCACGGTAAACAGTTAGCTACCGTGGGAATGTCTTTGTTTCAGAGAGCCCATGGGATCTGTGACAAGAAACACCTGGACGCCGAGCTTCAACATGTCAAGCAAGTACTGCAAGACAACAAGCTCCAACAGCCGCGCCGCTGTCACAGATCCCGAGAAAAGCCAGCCACAGTCGAGCGCCAGCCTGCTATACTGCCTTATGTAAGGGGTGTCACTGACAAGATTGGCTACATCTTGAAGCGAGCTTCAATCAACACATACTTCAAGCCGCCAACGAAGATAAGTCAATTTTTACCATCCGTCAAGTGCCAACTACCTTTACAAGATGCAGGGGTCTATAAAATAGATTGTGACTGCGGACTCTCATACATTGGTCAAACCAAGAGAAACATAGGCACCCGCATAAAAGAACACATAGCTGATGTAAAACACCGACGCTCGTTGAAGTCTGCTGTGTGTGAACATGTGCAACAGGGGACCAACCACTACCTGAGATTTGACAAACCACAGATTCTCGCTAAAGAACACCGATTCCTACCAAGGATGCTTCGCGAGGCTATTGAAATCAAAAAAACATCCTAATTTTAATAGAGAAGATGGTTGGAATGTACCACCAGCTTGGGATCCAGTAATAAAAATAGTCAAACCCAAGAAGAAGCAAACCACAGCTAGACTTCATGATACTTTGAGCTCATTCTGCGTAAATAGAAACACCAATGATTAAATTATGTTCGGGTACTTTGAAATAACTACACTGGAACATTGAGACAACTGCCATCTTAGTCTCCCCGTGACCATGGCTGCTGAAAAGCAACCGAAACGTCGGGGAAAGTGTAAAAATAAATTAAATCTAAATAGTTTAATAATAATTTAATTAGCTTAAAAATTAGTAAAGTTTAATAGTAGTACTTAGTAGTGTAAAAATTTCCAAAATTTTGTAATAAAGTGTCAAATAAACAACGCGATAAAATCCGTATATAGCAGTTTAATTTCAATATAGATACACTAGCTTGCACCGCGGTTTCACCCACACTTATAATTATTTCTTCACTCTCGTGGCTCGTAACTTGATGCTATTTTACTTCTAGATGAAGAAACTTGTAAAGGAATGTTTAAAATAGTTACAGTATTTTTTAAGTTTATTAGATATTATTAGAAATAAATGTACTAAAGTACAAATATTTTCTCTTTATAATATACAACAATACTTATTATTGATATAAATTATTACGAACGTAACAGAAAAATACTTGGTTATAAATTCACCATCGCTGTTCGTACCATTTAGCAGTTAATGTCTTGGAAACATTTGAATCATTTCAGTTAAACATTTTTCTTCACGCGAAAATCAACGGTGGTCTATGTATAATTTGAAATTTATGAGTAATTTTGTAGATATTTTTTCGATCTTTGCGCTTGGTAAAACGTTAAAATGTCTCGAGTTAGGCAAAATGCTTATAGGATTTTCTGTCTGGAAATTTTAACAGACAAGGCCTATTCTAGAGGTACTTATGTAAACGAACGCTTTTGTGATCGTGAGCTTAAGTTGGCTATAGTGATATAAGGTGTGTTGTAGACATCAGTAGTTGTATTTTTTTAAGTACTAGATCTATATTAAGAACAATTTGTAAGCCTTGAGTACAAATAACATTATTATATAAAATCAAATTTATTTTACGTAAAACAGCACTTATAGCGGTGTCTGGTTGGTAAGTAGTAGTCGTAATAGTACTTCTATTTTGCAGGAGGAATTGTTAGGTATTTTATTCAGTAGTAAATATTTTAGTTTAGCCTTAGAACCTTGGCGTGGCTTTTGGTTGCAGAAGTTTGATAGTAGTCACTCTATGAAGAAACTAATATTCCTCTAAATATGTACGATATTTATAATTAACAATTAATTAGAATAATAGTGTTTGATTTGTTTGTACATTTATCACCTGTCAATGTGTGTCTTTATATGTGTTCGATCTCTAAATGGCATACTTTCGATGACTATCTATACAGATATATAAAGAGGAGAGTTTTTAATAAATAAGTAAGTTTTAAATCCCCAGGAGTAATTTTAAATTTTTTATGCCATTAGAAAGCTACTTTATCCAGAAATAATAATTATAGGCAATGTGACATCACGCGAGCTATGCGAGAGAAGCATTAATCATACATGTGGATGAAACCGCGGCGGACACTATAAGACTCTTCTTCTTCTTATTAAATCTAAGTGACTTGTCGGTGTAGCTTGTCTCTCCATATCTGTCTGTCTAGTGCCATTTCTTGCATTTCTCTGTACGACAAGGTGTCATGTCGTACTATAATACAAATTAATAAAAATATAAAAGGTATATATTGCACCAAGCTGTATCATATCCGTAAATAAAGTTGTATCAGTAGACAGATAACATAAAGTCGACCGTTTTAACACTGTATTCTGTTCGCGTAAAATGACCAATACATGAATTCGATTTGACGAGGGTTACTATAAACCGTTCTTAAGTTAGCAACGTATAAAACACCGATTTGTTATTTAACCAGTGAATTTATTTATTGGCTGTGGATTTGTATTTTTATCTGTATCTAATAAAAAATCTACAATACACTTATGTTATGATAGTATTTTTGCAAGAAACCTTTTCTTTTGAACCACCAGTTAAAGATAATAAGATTGGATGTCTTATGATTGGTATTATTTGAAAGACAACTGCTGCTTTTATTTATATTTGTTAGTTAGTATTTATTAGAATAGCTGGTGTTATTTTGTTATTCTATATTTTTCTCGTCAGTTTATTTTTTTAATGTAATTTAGTATATTTATGGCGAAACGTAGCATACTGCTCGGACAATTTAGCAAAAATAACTTTTATAGTTTTGCTTTGTTGTTGTTGGTTTATGTTACAATAAATGAAAGTCAATGCGACCATACCAGGTATTTAGAGACTTTTTTGGCACTTGATGTTCTGTATATTAATCGTAACCAATATTATAAATGCGAATGTGACTTTGTTTGCTTTTACGATTTCTCGTCTTAACTACACGTCCGAACATCATGAAATTTCGCACACACGTTATCAGGGGTACAGAAAAGGACATCTTCTCTCTTAGTCTTTATTATTCCCAAGTCACTTGGGGTCGGCTTTTCTGGTCTAACCGGATTTGACTGGATATCAGTTTTTACACGGAGCGGCTGCCACCTGACCTCCGCAACCCGAAGGCTAACGATACCCTAAGGCTAGACCAGTGTCAGAATATTAGAGGGTACTGACTTTCCCAATAACGACTGCCATAGTTGTTCATGGCAGCCGGGACCAACGGCTTAACGTGCTCTCCGAGGCACGGAGCAGGCGATAATTGTCAATTAATACGCACATAATTTCGAAAGGTCATAAATCTTCCGAAAGTCAGAGGTGCGCGACGTGGGTTCGAACCCGTTATATTATAGTACATTTAATCTATAAAAAAGTACTGTTTTAACTTAACCTAACCAAACCTACATTTACGCGAGCAAAGCCGCGGGCAAAATCTAGTAGTATATGGTTTGAAGTTTCAGCCAGGTGCTAAAGAATTAAGATTAAGAATTTCGTAAGGAAATAACGAACTTCTTAGTTATTTGCCTGATTGTTGAATAACAAGACACAGGAATAAATACTGCTTGCGGTGGCCACGTAGTAGTAGCACGAAGTCTAAAAACGACCTTAAACATAGATAACGAAATGTGAGTGTGATTTTATATAAATAATTAATTTTAAAGAAAGACAACTCCAGCACTAGAAATAAATCGTAAGATATTTACAAATATTCAAACAACATTACCGTGGGAGAGTCACTTTTCGGGACGAATGGGCCGGCTCGATCGGAGTGATACCACGGCGTCACAAAAAAGAAGCGTGAAATAGCGCTTGCGTTGTGTTTTGTCGAGTGAGTGAGGGTACCGGAGGCCGAACTCTGCCCGTCTCCCCTGGGGAAGGGGCAAATTTAAAAGGCCGGCAACGTACTTGCGACTCCTCTGGTGTTGTGGGTGTCCATGGGCGGCGGCAATCGCTTACCATCAGACGATCCATCTGCTCGTTTGCCTCTTATATCATAAAAAAAACATAGGACACCAAACACAACTTCTGGCTGTGCTTACGAAACAATTAGCTGTGTACATACAATTTTATGTCCCCTGTGGGTTTCAAATCCACAATACCCACCGCAATGGCAATCGCGAAGTGACCACTTAAACCACTACGCCATTGGAGCAGTCAAATATTAATTATATTAAGGCCTTAGCTCTTCTGGAATATACCAACTTTAGTAATGGTATTGTAGCGACACTGCTGACGCTTTATTTTTGTAAAGTCAGTCGCAAGTATGCAGTTCTTTCTGCGAGGTAGTAATGTTCGCTAAGGAGGTGGCGGAAAGGGAACGGGAGACGAACACCAGCCTCCCGGCCCGCAGTCGACGCACCGTGCGCCGAAGGGCGCTAAACGATCTTCGGCCCCCATGAGCGCTGGCCTGGGGCGACAGACTAGGGCAGTCTGACGCCCGTGCAGAAGCAGGTCCGAGTCGGCGCGGCGCGTCGTGTTCCGCGTGCGCATGTCAATGAATGAGTATTATAAAAAATGCGACGAGGCTGCCACGACTAAGTGGCGCGGGCGGCCCAAATCTGCCGTGGCTGCAGGATGAATGCGCGAGTAATCCCTGCGCCCCAGTCATAGATTGTGAGAAGGAACACCGTGGTAGGTTTTGTCGGTATTACCGCGATATCCCCATCTTTTCCCGGGTGAGTCCAACATAACCCCTCCGCCCACCCCCGCGGAGGGGTATGGGCCAATGCATTCACCCATGTTAAAAAAAAGAAAACGGCGCAAGTATGCAGTAGCGCCGCGCCGCGCGATATTCGTCTCCCCGCAGCCACTGAGTTAGGTCGTAGCTGAATAAGTATTTATTTGATTTGTTATTGGTACCAGTAAATACATATCTATATCCACAATGAAATATTTTATTTGACCATCTACAAGAATACATGAGATTACACAGTTTAGAATTTACCTTAAACCTTGAATAATAATATTAGTTACTAGACTGTAAACTCTAGGATCGAATATTTCAAAGGCATCTAGGTGCTTCAACTTTTAGGTTATTTCTCAGTACTTTAATTCTCTTAAACTTAACTGCCTCCGTGGCGCAGCGGTAGTGAACGCGACTGCTGTGCATGAGGTCTCGGGTTCGAATCCCGGGTCGGGCCAACAAAAAGTTATTGTTTTTTCTGTTAAGAAATCTCAATAACAGCCTGGAGTTAGGAAGTTGGCGGTGTTGGACACCCCCGTGCCTCGGAAAGCACGTAAAGCCGTTGGTCCAGCGCCTGATCTCTCTCCGGTCGTGTCGGATTACCGTCCCATCGGATCATGAGAGTTAGGGAACAGAGAGTGCACTTGTGTTTGTGCACACGTTTGTGCACTATAATATCTCCCGCGCATATGGCCAGTCTCCGTTAAGATTGGCCGCCGTGACCGAAATCGGTCTGGAGGACATTGCATTATTATTATTATTAATTCTCTTAAACTAAAATTAGCTAAACCTTTAGGTAGGTATTGATTTTCTGCGTGAAATGATAGGAAACAAAACTTTTGAACTAGAACCGGCAAATAATTTCCGAATTCATGAAGCGATCCAAGCCTTGAAACTGCGATCGAGTATCTACCTTAAATTTTACATAGATTTTATCGTAACCTATCGAATTATTATCTACTGGAATATCGAACGTTGAATAGCTATTATGTTTAATATTTATTAGAGAGCATAGTGAAATGTCGTGTTTAAAGCTCGTTTCGTAATGCCCGAGTAAAATTTAGATTCTTTGAGTCGACGAGACCGTATGCTTATTAGGTATTTCGTGATGGTTCGAATGAGCCTACTCGGAGAAATACTTTTGATATTTATTTTTATAGATACAACTAAGGTGGCAAACAAGCATACGATGGTAAGTGGTCACCGTAGCATATGGACGCCTGCAACACCAGAGGCATTACTTGCACGTTGCCAACCCTTTAGGAAAAGAAGAAGAGATAAAGGAAGTGGGAAGCAGAAGGAGCGGGAAGGGGGAAAGAAAGTAATTGGGCCCCCGGCACTCTCACTTACCGAACGAAACACAACAGTAGGAATACTGCTATTTCACGTCGATATTCTGTGAGAGGGTAGTCCTTCCCCGGTCGAGCCGGCCATTCATGCTGAAATCAGTGAGGCTAATTTTTTATACCACTAAGTTGGCAAACAAGCTTACGGCACACCTAATGGTAAGTGGTCACCGTAGCCTATGCACGCTTGCAACACCAGAGGCATCACTTGCGCGTTGCCGACCCTTTAGGAAAGGAATTGGGAAGGAGAAGAACCGGGAATGGGGGAAAGAGGGTGGTTGGGTAGAAGTAGGTATTCAAGGTAGAAAAAAGGTAGTCTAATTCGACTCTTCCTTGTGACTTTTAATTAATCTTAACTTAGTGATGTTGTGGTAACATGGAATTAACATGTACCTACTTATCGACAACTTAAGTATATATTAATGCTATTTATGTATTCTGGTCGTACGTAACTAGATATTAATTAAATGTCGTAATAAATTGTTATCTACACTAATATTATAAAGAGAAAATTATTATTTTCAGTTATTCTAACTAATATTATAAATGCGAGTGTGTGTTTGTTTTTTGTTACGCTTTCATACTTTAACTACTCAAGCGATTATCTTGAAATTTTGCATATACGTCGTCAGGAGAACAGGGAAGGGTATAGGGTACCTTTTATCAAGAAAAAGGTACTGCTACTATCATAACTTAACCTACATTTACGTGAGCGATGCCACGGGTAAAATTTAGTTATGTTATATTTTGTCTTTACCCAAGAACTCGCTGACCGTGAATATCTACGTAGACAATACTAATGTTTACGTCTAAAGAAAAACAAAACTATTATGAATTATTGTTTGCCTGTTGTATGAACAAGAAGTTTGTATGAATTGACATCGAACTGCGTTGCTCTGATATTTCCGATGAGTCAGGCTTATTAATACTGTTTGTTGTTGACTACCTGGATGGCAATAAGGGTAAGTAGGGTTACCATATTATATATATATCTATACCTACCAATATTATAAACTGAAACATGTTGCAAAACGGGGAAAATTCTCTTATGTGAGGGAAGACGAAGTTGCGCGGGTCAGCTAGTTTATGATATTAGTATGGATAGATATATTTAAAGCTTTATAAGTTACGTCTGCCTGAAGATTTGGTAGATATTTGTATTATAGCCACATTGATTAACTTTTTATAAATTAAGATGCAAGTCACCGGCCCGTTTTCCAAACTCGTCTTACTAACAATCTTATCTCCAGTAGACAATTCGGTTTTAGAAAGGGTAAGTCGACGGAAGGTGCTGTTAATCTCTTAACATCGAAAGTGTCAGCCCATCTTGACAGAAGTAAGGCTTGTTTGGGGGTGTTGCCCGACCTGGCGAAAGCCTTTGACACCGTGTCAATCCCAATAGTAGTGAGAAAATTGGAATGCCATTTTGGTGTCAGAGGCTTAGCCTTAAAAGTTGGTTTAAAAGTTATCTAACAGACAGGAAACAAAGTATAAAGGTCAGCGGCTTTAGGAGTGAAATACGATCCACTAATTTCGGAGTACCACAAGGTAGGGTTTTGGGACCGACTTTGTTTTTGATGTATGTAAATGATATACATGAAAATATCAATGCAGAGGTTATTTGCTATGCAGACGATGCTGTTATCATTCATCATGGTTCCACTTGGAAGGATGTATTTTCTGATGTGGAAAATGATATGATAGGAGTGACTACTTGGTTGCAACAAAATTTACTTACCTTTAATGCTAGAAAAACTAAATATATATGTTTTCATAAGACTAAAGTGTCGGCCCCAAGACAAAACCTAAGCATTCGAATCCACGAATGCAAAGATCCAAAACAATACTGTAGCTGCGACGAACTGACAAAGACTAGTAGTATTAAGTATCTTGGCGTGATGATCGATCAAAATCTTAATTTCAAAGAACACATAAGTTCACTCTCATCCAGGATTCGAAAAACTGCAAATATATTAAAGTTACTTCGGTCATCTGCGAACACAGACATCTTAAAGACTGTTTGTTACGCATTGAGTCAATCTCTAATTACATACTGCATAAGTTGCTGGGGCAGTTCACTAAAAACAACAATGTTACAAATAGAAAGAGCACAACGCTCAGTACTAAAAACAATGTTTAAGAAGCCATTTCGGTACCCAACAACAAAACTGTACAAAGAAAGCCAAGTTTTGAATGTTCGCCAACTTTTTGTTTTAAAATCTGTCCTTTTGGTGCACAGAAAAGTGATAGCATCGGCGGATTATACAAATCTACAACAGCTTAGAGTATACAGATTGCCCTTACCTAAAATCAAAACCAGTTTCGTTAGACGCTTTAGCCCGTTCAAGGACATATTCATATATAACAAGGTGGCAAGTATTTGTGACTTGAAACAGTGCACAGTGAGAGAGGCAAAGCTTAAAATCATAAAATGGCTCGCTTCCCTATGATTCGATTCAACAGAACGTCTTCTAGTACCCATATCATAAAACGTACACTCCAGCAAACGTATATAATAATAATAATAACAACAATTATATATATATATATATATATATATATATATATATATATATATATATATATATATATATATATATATAATATTTACATAACACAATAATAATAACACAAATTTTAATTTTTAGTAGTTTTTTAATAATTAAATTAGCTTAAAAATTTGTAAAGTTTAATAATAGTAGTAGTGTAACAGTTTTCAAAATTATGTAATAAAGTGTCAAATAAACAACGCGATAAAATCCGTATATAGTAGTTTAATTTCAATAATACATACTACTTTGGCCGACATGAGATATAAATCGCATGCGTATCAAGGAGGCGGCAGTCAAAATACCTGAGCCCTTTACATTTTAAATACTCCGGTAAATTTATAATAACGTAACTCCTAAGATAATTTATTGATACCCAAAATAACTACAGTTTTACTGGCAGTTTCACATAAATTATATCGCTCTACTAAAAAGTAGAATAGATATAATCTAATTCAAATCAGTACGATGTTTAAATAGAATAATAGTGTTGCCAGACCGTAAAGTTCGCAAGAACATAGCTTTATATGCCTAATTATGTATCCGAAAACGATAGAAGATGACTCAAGTAGATAAGTGCCTTCTGCGCATAAATTAGGTAAGTGTAAAATGGAAATTAGGCCTCCTGATTCGAGTTCTGGTTTGAGCGGCATTTCTGGTGTTCATTTTCTTTTTAAGCGTAAATGTATTAATAAGCTTTAGTAACTCCATGGATATATATGTTACAAAGTATCTCTATAGGTAACTAAGTTGTTAAAGTAACATACTGTGGGTTCAATACAGTACAGGCTTGCTTTAGCTGAAGGCCTAGTAGTAGCGACACGTGAAAGTTATTATACGCTGATGTATTGGGCAAAACCGTAATTTACGTATCCTAGGCAACACCGGACTGTTGGTGACCCTAGCAGAGTACAGTACTGGCTATATAGTTATGTTATATTTAACGGGCAGAGAACGATGACTTATAGTGTTTTGTGATTGTTTTTTAGGGAGTTGCTGTTACCAGGTAGCTGTATCATTAGTCGGGTTAAATAGTATATTAGGCCTACGATTTTAGAGTTGGAGAAAACTCTTATACAATTGCTTTGTCCGTCCGTCCGTCCGTCTGTTATACAACTTTCAACTCAAGAACCGTAAGAGCCAGAGACTTATGGTCAACGCCATTCGACTCAACGTAATTGATATACCCCAAAATGACTATGACCTTTGACCTCTGACCTCAAGGTCACGTGATACCATCTTTCAACTCAAGAACCGTAAGAGTTAGAGACTCGCGGTTAACGCCATTCGACTCAACATAGTCGATTTACCCCGAAATGACTATGGCCTTTGACCTCTGACCTTAAGGTCACGTGATACCATTTTTTCGAACTCTGAGATTTACGGCAATTCATTGCCGTTTCTCACTTGTAACATTATATTATTCACCCTATAGATGGTCACGTGCTACTTCTTAAACTATAACAAGTTGCTATTGTGTATAGACCCACGTAATAGGGGTTAAGGCCAATGCCAGGAATAGTTCCAGATTCAGTGCTGCTTCTGAGGATTTCTTGATAGAAAACCCGATAACACTGCCCCATCCGGCAAACAAACCAGTGATCTCATGCACCGTAGTTGCATAAACTACTGTTACGCCACCGTGGCTATCACAATACATTGACAATTCAACACCAAATTCTTTGCGTATACATACACATTAAGTATGTTAGAGCAGCGATAGCTCAGTGGGGAGACCAATAGACTGCAATGCAGAGGGTCTCGGGTTCGAACCCACGTCGCGCACCTCTGACTTTCGGAAGTTATATGAATTTTCTAAATTATGTGCGTATTGATTGACAATTATCGCTTGCTCCGTGCCTCGGAGAGCACGTTAAGCCGTCGGTCCTGGCTGCCATGAACATCTATGGCAGTCGTTATTGGGAGAGTGTCGACACAAAAGATCCCACTGGGTCGAAGTGTCGCCGGTCTGCACTGACTAGCCTCCACATAAGATACATACATACATACACATTTCAGCTTTACTAAAACGACTAGACTGGGTCTGGAGCTTTGTGATTTGAGAAATTAAATACAATAGTAGCTGCCTCATTGATTCGGTGAATATGATGGCTCTATTCTATATCTATCAGAAGATTGAAATTAACATGATGTAATTAATTTTATTTTTTATTTTATTAAGATTTAAACATCAGTCAGCCACACTACATAAACAGCCACACTACATAAAACAGCGACACTACATATGTTAGTATATATGTTTTATCAATAACCGCTTAAAAGAAGGACGGTATAGACACTGCGCCGGGCTAAAGCTGTGAGTAACTTCTGACATAGGCAATGAAAAGCTTATAGAATGGGTCTGTGTTATAACTAATTAGTATGTATGGTAAGCAGCGAATCTCGCTTTATTTTTATAAAACCTAAGGTTTCCATTGAATTTAATACTCCATATTAACGAACCGTTACAAATGTAGTAGTGTGTTTTTAGAGGCAATTTAAATATATTTGCGCTAAGTAAATACTCACCAAGCTAATATTAATTGTTAACTTATTGCCTAAAACTGGCTATAAAAATAAAAATAAATTTATACACATAACTATATTGTTTATTGTTCTTTAACGCTCCCAAATTAAAAGCTATCATTCGGATAAAATATTCTGTTGAATTTCAAAGGGTTAAGGCGCGTTCCCACTATGTCGTGACGATTAATTTATCGTTGGACGATGGATATCGACTGTTTATCGTCACTGTATCGTCGTAATATTTTATCGTTGAACGTGTAAACGACGAGACGATATTTTTATCGTGGCTACGATGGATAGTTGCAATAACGACACACGATTTGCCGTCATGATTAGTCGTGACGTTTTTTTATCGTTTTAGGACTGTCGTGCTAGTAGTTCCCATTGACTTGATAATCTGCCGTCACTGCAAAAAAAAGTCGTGGACGATAGTTAATCGTGTCGTCCTGTATGTGAATACCTCTATTTAAATACACAAGCCACGACGCTTTAAACGACACCATAATCTATCGTCACGACATAGTGGGAACGCGCCCTTAGATTATATAAAATCTCACAACACACAAGCGAGCGGGCGGTAATTATAAACGTTGGCAAAACCGCTGGGTACTAGCTAGTTATTGATGTTATACATAACTGTCTCGAACTGCCTCAGTGGTGTAGCGGTCGTGAATGTGATTACTGTCGGGGGCCTGAAGTTCGATTTCAAGGTAAGGCAAAGTATTATTGAGTTTGTCTGTTAAGGAAAGTCTCAATAGCAGCATGTCTTAAGACTGCGCCCAACGGAATGTGCCAAACAGGCGGTCACAGTTAGGTGAATAAAATCAACACTTTTTGTTTAATACAAATATAAAATATACATTTACCATAACAATAAATGTGTTTACAATTAATCCGTGTAAAAAACTTTAAATAATTAATATTCTCACCTACAAAATTACGTAAATTTGCACGTAAAATGCAAAAACGTAAGCTCGTGTTACGTGATTTTCTGATTATAACAATAGAAATCTATCCAATTTTGCAGCTTAAACGAAACCTAACCTAAATAGGTATATTACAATTTGTCCGTCTCAAATATTTAAGTTATTGGTTGACAATAAAGATACATATTTATCAAAAAAGCACTTCAAATCCTCCCTACAATTTTACTATGGCAGCCGCGCGCCGATTTGAATATGCGCCGCACAAGCTCTGTCAGTATCTGTCTTACGTTCGGCGCAGTCTTAAACTTGGCAGAGGGCAGTTGGTTCGCTGCTATTGATGTCCTCCAGACCGCATTGCGGTCACGGCGGCCAATCTTAACGGAGACTGGCCATCTGCGCAGGAGATATAAAAGTGCACAAGCTTGTGTGCAAACAAAAGTGCACTCTCTGTTGCCTCACTCTCATGATCCGATGGGACGGCAGTCCGACACGACCGAAGAGAAATCAGGCGCAGGACCAACGGCTTTACGTGCTTTCTGAGGCACGGGGGGGTCTAACACCGCCAACTTCCTAACTCCGGGCTGCTATTGAGATTTCTTAATAGAAAAACGCAATAACTTTTTGTTGTCCCGACATGGGATTCGAACCCGAGACCTCATGCACAGCAGTCGCATTCACTACCGCTGCACCACGAAGGCGTATTACGTAGGTCCTAAAACCATAACTGGGAATATGTTGTATGTAGTAGACTTCTGGCTATATCTTCTAGAAAATATATTTTAAGTAATTGGTATATATGTATGTTTAAATCCGTAGAATCGAATACAATGAAAAATATCTAGGCCTTAGGTAATATAGTTTTTTTTGTATAATGTTCATAGAATTTAGAAAAATATTTTTATATAATTTTGTGACGAAATTTATCATACAGTTCGGTACCAATTATTTATTTGGCACTTAACAGAATTTTGGGACGGACCGTTTCGAGTCGACGATGAACGGTGTTGGTCAAACCAAGAGAAGCATAGGCATCCGCATAAAAAAACACATAGCTGATGTAAAACACCAACGTTCGTTGAAGTCTGCTGTGTGTGAACATGTGCAACAGAGGACCAACCACTACCTGAGATTTGACAAACCACAGATTCCTACAAAGGATGCTTCGCGAGGCTATTGAAATCAAAAAACATCCTAATTTCAATAGAGAAGATAGTTGGAATGTACCACCAGCTTGGGATCCAGTAAATAGTCAAACCCAAGAAGAAGCAAACCACAGCTAGACTTCATGATACTTTGAGCTCATTCTGCGTAAATAAAAATACCAATGATTAAATTATGTTCGGGTACTTTGAAATAACTACACTGGAACATGTAGACAACTACCATCTTAGTCTTCCCGTAACCATGGCTGCTGAAAAGCAACCGAAACGTCGGGGAAAGTGTAAAATTATATCTAAATAGATGTATAATTTAAATAGCTAAAATTGAAGTAAATAGTAACTATTAAAAATGTTTAACAAGTAGTTTAAAGTTTCAAAATTACGTAATAATAGTGTTTATTAAAAAATAAACAACGTGATAAAATCCGTATAGTTTGTTTAATTTCAATCTGCTGTACTACTCAAAACTGGACATTATTTTTAATGGGGCAAGATAGCTATAAGCTGTTTTGTTTTGCAGTTATTTCTGCCAAAGTCAAGAACTCAAACCTATTGATATAATTATACGTTATTATAAACGGCTTAGTTTTATTAAGCCTTGCGTAACTACTTTATGAGATTCCGTAATGCTATTTTTAGCGGTGAGAATTCTTCCATATTTACAAGGATGTTAGCTTAGCTTAAAGGCTTAACAAGAATACTTTGATAATCCTAACTAATATTATAAATGCGAATGTGAGTGTATTTGTTTGTTACGCCTTCACGCCTTTGACCAGTCATCAGAAAATCTTGTATACACGGTGTCAGGGGAACAGAAAAGGACGTTAAGCTTCCTTTCATCCAGAAAAAAGTACTGTTACTAACTTTTATTTTCTTCTTTTAACGTAGGGAAATGCTCCTGATGCATATCTCCTCACCACAAGCGGAGGCGAGATGGCTATTTCGGGCTCTCCCAAGACTTCGGGCCTACCGACTAAAACCACCACGGTGTGCCACCTCGCTGCTTTGTAAGGTGAGTGGGTCGCTGAAACTAGAACTACATCAGCGACCCACCCAGCAGCAGGCCAATGCAGAAAAGAAAAGTTCTGCGGGCGACGACTCCTGGGCGACAGACCGGCACGTGGCTGGCGAGCGGGAGATCCCCGTTACTAACCTAACCTAACCTACATTTACGCGAGGGAGGCCGCGGGCAGAATATAATTATCTTATAAAAAAAGTAAAACAACGAACACATATTATCTATTCAGACAGTTTATGAATATTTTATCATATACATTTTATTGTCTCTAACGAATTGAAACAGTATTTACAATTTACATTCGCAATTACTCTAACTGTTCAATAAAATATATTTCTATTATATTAAGGAAAATCAATATAATCAAGAGAACTAGAGAATATTTGATGTAATTTACGATTGTTTTGATCTAGCAGCGAAAGCGTAAGTATCGGCTCGTAATTCAACGGGAATTTACGATTATGCCGTTTTTACGTTACTTTCTCGTAGATTTAGTACAGGTCTTAAGAAAATGTATATCTAGCAAAATGAAAAGTGAAAAGTGAAGGTGTAGCGAAAAGGAATACAATTTCTGGGTCTGCGTCTTGTGTTTTGATTTCCTAGTCAGGTAAAGTGTTAAAGGTTTTCTTTCAGAAAATTCTTAGGAATCACGGAATCAGGGCCTAAAACATAACTTGAGAAATGGTGTAAAACACCTTTGCAAGCTCCTTCGGGGCAATTCGGGCGTGATCTAATATGTTAACAATATTTAGCTATCTTGGATATGTAAGCGTAGTAATTAGAGGTATTCTTTTTATTTTTACTGCCTTTGGTGGCAGACGAGCAAGTGGCCCACTTGATGGGAAGTGGTAGCCGCTGCTCATGGACTTCATCAATGTCAGGACACAGCAAAGCCGCTGCCTACAGTGAAACATATCTATATATATAAAACTCTTCCGTTACTGAGTGACTGACAGACAACGCACAGCCGATACTACTGAACGCAAGAAGCTGAAATTTGGCATGTATGTTCCTTGGAGAGTGTAGGGGAGCACTAACAGAGGATTTTTGGAAATTCCACCCTTAAGGGGGTGAAAGGAGTGAAACCCGATATTCACACGGGAACGGGACTTACGCGGGTGAAACCGCGGGAAAACTACTATAATAGTAATATATAAAATACAGATTTCATTATAATGAATGATAGCAAACTATTAAAAAAAATCTATCACGAGTTCCTGCGTTCGAATTGCGTAAAGAGTAACAAAAGTGCTATATATTATGTTGCTATTTCAAAAATGCCAAGTTTCTGTCTCTGGCATGAAATTTTGTAGCACCGTTGACAATCAACTCATATCTCGAAAAAAATTCTAAAGCCGTCAGTCTTGGATGTTATGAATATATGGAGGAACTCAAAACATGTAGTTATCCATAAATCCACCATATTATATGTATAATGTAATGATGAAATGTTTTGAGAAACGTTAGCGATGAAAAGCGTTACGTTTCCTAACTAATTCTGATACTGTTTTAAAAAGTCACGGCTCTAGATTACCTACAGCCAAAAACGAAGAAAATGTTTGTTTAAAATGGAACTAGGTTATAGTAAACGAAAAAAACTAAATTACTATCATATTTTCAGACCATAATTGGACAAAAATGGCGTGTCTAAACAAATTACAGCATCGTGTTTACGCCTTCACAATAATAAATCATTCGATATAATTTTATGTCTATCGGTAGGGACATTTTTCGGTTTATTATGACATTACAGTTTATTATACGCCGTTACTTATTTTATTTATTGAGACGTATTAGTTATGTTTCGTTGGGCTGTCAATTAACTAATATAAATGTTATGTTATTATTTTGGGATAGAATGTTGGTGATACGGTCAGATTTTCTTAAGCGGTTACTAGACTTTTCTGCGGTGGCAAATAAACTTGCATCCCGTCTGATGATTATACTTTTTCTTCCGGTTAGCGCTCCCATGGACTTTTAGTTGGTCGAAGCAGAAGCACATAACTTTAAAAAGTGAGAGGTGATTGCCGTGGGATCGAATTCGGGACCTCTACGTAGAGTCCAACAGTTATTATTACTCTGTGTCAATACCAAATATAAATGTATTTTCGCTCACATAAATAAAAGTCAGCAATGTTCGATTTCTGTGGCGTATCCCCTGAGAGACATTTTGACCGCGGGCCTTTTTTTTCTGTTTTTGTAGTATTTTGCTATATTGGTGATTTATTTATCTGTGTTACTCTCGAAGCTTTTTACAAGATCGGCAAAGCGCATGTGATGCCTCTGGTGTTGCAGCTGTCCATAGGCTACGGTGACCACATACCATCAGGTGGGGCCGTATACTTGTTTGCCACTATAGTAGTATAAAAAAAAAGATATCTTAATTATTTTGCTAGGCTATGTGTGAAGTGCATAGTCATAATCAGCGCATGCTGCGGCAGAAATGTGAAGTTTTTTCAAGTAGTTAATCGATGGTATTATATTGTACCTAAACTGTGCAGTTGGTGTCAATTTTTCAGGTTTCCTTAAGCGTCCTAAAAATTTGCACAGAGAAATAAGGGAAAAGTAGCAACATTACCTTTAATAACGATATTATCTAAATCTAAAAAAAATGCGGTAAAGCGAGTTCATACAACAATATGTCTTACAACTAATGATGCAGTTCCATAAGCATAATTCAATTAAGACAAATATATAATTTCTCAGACTAATTTAAAATCTCAAATGAACAACTTACAATATCTATTGAATTGATTACACTTAAACGATAATTTATGTGATAAGTTTATCATTTTTTTATTATGTCACGTGTTGTTGGGTCGCAAGTTTCCAAAAAGTGACGCGCAAGGAAGTTCAAGTTACGTTACTACGATATTCCCTACGATTTACCGTAAGAAGACGGTTAGCGATACGCAGGCTTTAGCAAGATATACACGACTGATAATTGCGGAAAACACAATACTCTCAAGTACCTCACCAAACTCATTTTTTATGGTTTTAAAGCTAGTTTTATAATGAATTCCATTATTTTAACTTATTTAACACACGTTTCACTTAAATTCAGCCATGGATACGAATTAATGTTTTAAATATATTTATATTTTAAAAAATAACATAGTATTTGTATAACATTATTTGACATTTCCAGAATAGTTGTGACCGCTGGGCGGTGGACTTTTATGCACATAGCGAATACTGCTGTTGTACCTTTAACTAACGTCGCTGAATTCACCTCGGATTACGATCTAGAGGCCAATTGTCGTAATAAATCAGCTTAAAATAGAGTGCCGATGTAGTTCCAGTTCGATTAAGTTCGTTTGATGTTTAGCAGACTAGATTTTAGCATAATTTGCAGATAATTACCGCATAATGCGTTACTTACTTTGAAATTAAACCACTGCATCGCGTTGTTTATTTTTTATAAAAGACTAGCGACCAGTCCTGGCTTCGCATGGGTAGTACAAAACTTTAACTAATTATACACCTAAAACTTTCACATTAATCACTCCGTCTATTTGTGAAAACCGCATGAACATCCGTTAAGTAGTTTTTGAGTTTATCGCAAACAGACGCGGCGAGGGACTTTGTTTTATTATATGTAGTGATAGTGAGTATTCTTTAGCTCAGTGGGGAGACCAACAGACTGCAATGCAGAGAGTCTCGGGTTCGAACATTATCGTCTGCTCCGTGCCTCGGAGAGCACGTTAAGCCGTTATTGGGAATCCAGTGCCCTCTAATATCCCGACACTTGTCTAGCCTTAGGGTATCGTTAGCCTTCGGGTTGCGGAGGTCAGGTGGCAGCCGCTCCGTGTAAAAACTGATATCGATAGACTAGAAAAGCCGACCCCAAATGACTTGGGAATAATAAAGGCTAGGGAGAAGAGGAAGAGTGAGTATTATTAAATATTTTATTAAATTATTAATAAATTATTTTAGGTAAATAGTAAAAGTGTTTAACATTAGTAGTTAAAGGTTTAATAATAATAATAATAGTGTTTTATAAACGATAAACAGCGCGATAAAATCCGTATAGAGTGGTTTAATTCCAATGTACCAGGCCACACAGAAAGTATTGCAGAAAAAAGTTTTTATCTATGAGAAGCTGCCGGTTATAATCTATTTTGAAAATATGATTATTTATAAGTATAAAATAGGTGCGTTCCAATTTAAAAATTTCTACCCAAATTATTTGCAAGCTTAAATTAGCTTGCAAAAAATGTAGGAGGAGGTTATCGCGTCTCATTGATAACTGGACTTTTTTTTGATTTCAAATGTCGCCTGAAACCCGAGGAATCGTATGATAGACTTTAAATGGCATTCATGGTTGAAAGCCCTTACAAGGCAACCGTGCATAGTTGGTATCACGCATTCAAGCGCGGTCGATTAACTTTGGAGGATGAAGAAAAAAGTGGTCGCCCTTTGATGGCTGTTACGGAAGAAAACGTGCTAGCAGTGAAAAATTTAATGAATGACTATAGGTGAGTTACTTATCAGGAGATTCAGCACATACTGCAGATTGGATCGGGAAGCTGTCACGAGATTCTACACGTGCATCTTCGCGTGACGAGGATAGTTTCACGCTGGGTGCCGCACAACCTCACCGATGCTCACAAGCAGATCCGGGTGGAACGGTGCCGTGATATGATAAACCAATTTGAAATTGAATAATCAATATGATCCAGAAACGAAGCGTCAGTCGACGGTTTGGGTGTTTCAAAAACGAATCAACGCCTACCAATGTGAAGCGATCTAAAAGATTTTGATCGCGAGCTTTTTCATTTTGACTGGCTACTTTGTGTCAATTCCTTTACGGAACCAAAGAAGCATTAACGCCGAATGGAAAACTACCAAATGCTTGACAGAAGTGTTCTCTGTTGTGAGTAACAAGCGACCAAACACCGGGCTCCGCGGGCTACTGCTCCACCACGACAACGTGCCCGCGCACACCGCGTTCAAAACGAAAGACTTCTTGGACAGCACGCCGGTCAAACCACTGGCTTACCCTCCTTATAGCCCTGACCTAGCACCGTGTGACTTAATTTTATTTTCAAAACAAAAATCAACTCAAAGGGGTACAATTTTCCTCGCCGGCAGATGCGCAGTCAGTGTTCAAGCAGGCTGTAAAGGAGGTGTCTGCAGCGGACTTGAAGAAGTGTTTCGAAAACTGATTTAGGCGCATGAAACTTTGTATAGAGGCTGATGGAGAGTACTTTGAAAATATTTAATTAAAATAATATTTACCTATAGAACACTTTTTTATTTTCGCAAATCTTTCTGAGTGTCCCACGTATAATATTCGCGTAAATGTAAGAAAATATTGCGTCACTTACTTCTAAGACTGTATTAAACTATCCCACTGCGTGGCACGGGCCTCTTCTCAGCGTGAGAAGATGTTAGACTGCATACTGGCATTATAAGCTTTCACTTCCTTTTAATTGAAAGTTCTCCAGATCGATTTTTGGTTAAGTGGGTTTTTTAAAAGTATACCTATATAATGTTAAGTAGACGCCATAAGGTCTGCCCAACATTCAGACAGTCATTAGCAAATGTAAACGTCGCCGTAGTGACTTTGGTCGCCAGTGTGTAGACGTCGTTAGTGTTGTGTGTCGAAATACCGACAGTGCGAATATAAATAATAGTGACCAAATGAGGGTAGTTGCCGAAACCACCACTTCACGAAGGCGCCGCTGAGCTCACATCAGTCAACCCGTGACCACGATCGAAGCAAGTCGGTCGAAACGTCGGGCAATCAATAGGTATTTATTACCTTTTAAATAATTGATCGTGAGTAAGACCCGTTGCCTAGCATTATGTTAAGTATACATAGAAGAAATATATAAAATCTTTTGTCGATTAAAGACACATAAAATAGTTTTAAAGGTCTTTAGCTAGCGAGAATGGCATTACTAAATTGGCAGAGGGTCTTGGCCATCCTAACGTTCTTCCGCACATTACATAAAACTTGCTAAACGATTTGTAACGAGCTTTTGAACAGTTTAAGGGCTTAACTCTCAACTATTATTTATGTACTAAAATCCGGTATGATATAGAGTTTAAGTTTTCAATAACTGTTTAATATGGCTGTTTAGTTAGAAGTAGCCATAATATTTTCACATAAATTTCTAGCTAGCTTTTAAAATCCTGTTTTTGATTGTAGGCCAGTTTTTGTTGAGGTCGTCTTAAGTGACGTAACACCCTTTTACAGGAAATCGGAGTAAGTATTAGTGTTATTGCATTTCGCGTGGTAAGTAAAAAATTCAGGGGCTTGTGATGTGCAAACTTAACCTAGTGCTTTTGAGTGGCAGAGGCTTTCGCTGCCTATCTTTTGATGACAGTATAAATATATGCTGGTACCAAACTCCTATGGGAACGTTACATGAGCGCAGTAACACCGCTACTGCGCTTAAGCCAATGCAAAATGCTTAAACGACTACGAGGATGGAGTAGTGGTTTATGTGGTCGGCTCGCTACTGCCACTGCGCCGTGTGTTATGGGTACGAATCCCACACGGGATAAAATTTTGTATGATCCACAAAAGATAGTTCCGAGTCTAGATCTTCTTTGTGCCCATTGTTTGAATGTTTTTAAAGTTTTACGCGACACAGGATTTACTCAGAGTGTGAAAAAAACATGATTAAGAGTTTTAAAGGTAACTATTATTTTCCTTTTATCTTATTTTTTAATTCTTATTAGTCGGCAGTCAAGTGAGTACAACCAATTATGTTGTTTGGTAACCGCTTGTCACCAGCAAGTAGCGATAGCTCAGTGGGGAGACCAACAGACTGCAATGCAGAGGGTCTCGGGTTCGAATCCACGTCGCGCACCTCTGACTTTTGGAAGTTATATGACTTTTCGAAATTATGTACGTATTGATTGACAATTATCGCCTGCTCCGTGCCTCGGAGAGCACGTTAAGCCGTCGGTCCCGGCTGCCATGAATATCTATGGCAGTCGTTATTGGGAAAGTCAGTACCCTCTAATATCCTGACACTGGTCTAGCCTTAGGGTATCGTTAGCCTTCGGGTTGCGGAGGTCAGGTGGCAGCCACTCCGTGTAAAAACTGATATCCAGTCAAATCCGGTTAGACCAGAATAGCCGACCCCAAGTGACTTAGGAATAATAAAGGCTAAGAGAGAAGAAGGTAACCGCTTGTCACCAGGCAATTTACTACCATTTCTGTATAAGAGATTAGGTTATGAATCCTTCGACTATATTAAAAGCTTGATTGTATGGCATTCCGCGTACAATTTATCTAAACCTAACTAAACGTCTGGAAATAAATAAATTGCTAAACGAAATTGTTACCGCGAGCCCAATCTATCTTTCGGATGTCTCTATACCTTTTTAACAAAAAAAGTACGTATTCAAATTTCGAAGTGATAACCGAAGAACTATGGAGGTTTAAATGCGTGAGGTTGATGGTAATGAGCTTACAGTCTGTTACAGATAAAAGATCCTCTTTTCCAACTGCGCGACGTAAAGAAGGTAAAGTGCTTGTAAGCCTATATATGCAACATAACCTATTAACAAAAAGAATAATATTATCAGCCCTAAATTAAATTGTCCCACTGCTGGGCACTGGCCTTTTCTCAGTGAGAGAAGGGCCACCACGCTGACCCAGTGCGGGTTGACAGATTTCACATATTTTCAAAAACTTTAAGGAGAATTCTCAGATATGCAGGATTGCTCGCATTATTTTCCTTCACTGTTAAAGCGAACGTCAATTCGTCAACGGTTCTTCTATAACTATAGATTAATAGTAAGAAATAAATAAATAAAAACTTCGATAAGTCAGAGTGCGTGCCTTGGGATCAAACTCGAGACCTCTGCATGGCCCTCTAACGGCTAACGCTACGAACAAAAAAAGTAAATTAAAGAAATCAAAATACGCAACTGTTTAAAAAGTTGTCTACTTTAATTTAATCTTCTCCCTAGCCTTTATTATTCCCAAGTCACTTGGGGTCGGCTTTCTAGTCTAACTGGATTTGACTGGATATCAGTTTTTACATGGAGCAGCTGCCACCTGACCTCCGCAACCCGAAGGCTAACGATACCCTAAGGCTAGAACAGTGTCAGGATATTAGAGGGCACTAACTTCCCAATAACGACTGCCGTAGATGTTCATGGTAGCCGGGACCGACGGCTTAACGTGCTCTCCGAGGCACGGAGCAGGCGATAATTGTCAATCAATACGCACATAATTTCGAAAAGTCATATAACTTCCGAAAGTCAGAGGTGCGCGACGTGGGTTCGAACCCAAAACCCTCTGCATTGCAGTCTGTTGGTCTCCCCACTGAGCTATCGCTCATCATCTACTTTAATTTAATAAAAAAAAAAAAATATTACCTACGTCTGCATGAAATTGTTCAAAGTATTAAGTTTTAGGCTTCAGGGTAAACTATGGAGTGTCGGATTAGTGATAGAAATAGGTGATCTTGGTTCCATCTTTTTTAAAGTTCATTTGCCACTCATCTCGGAGTCTTTAATTTTTTCAGTTCTCTTCTTAATCCGTCGGATCTTCTGATTTTCAATTTACTGGTTTTATTAGGTTATATGTCATGGCTGGCTAAATATGGGTGGCAATTGTAGAGACACATATTGTGTAGATACAGACTGCTGACGCATTAATTCTATATACAAGGCGCGCAGTGTGTGCGCAGCGCAGCAGTCGTCTCCCCACACCCGCTCAGCTAGGTCGCGTACCTAATTATGTAGTTTATTTTTGTATATCTATTATAAGTTTCTGGTACCAGTAAACAAAGTATATATCAATATGACTATCATTTCTTCCACCTCGCATAGTCATACCACCCCTATAGCAATTTCTTTGTGTAATTATTTGCGGACATACAGTTTTACACATCAGTTAGTTATTGTTTCATTATTCTCATGCTAAGCGTATTGAGGTTACCCTGTGTTTTGTCACGCTGCCACTCAATAGATTAATAAGGTTTCACTTGTAGCACCTAGCTTTTCTCGATCCAGGCGATGTATAAATGTAGTTATTATTACCACGATATTTGTAACGAAATTTCTAGGAAATTACGCAAGTAATTAACCTAACTTTCACAACACAATATTAAACATTATTCCGGAAACTAAATAAGCAATTATATTAAAGCAAGTATCTAAGCAAACCGTAACTAGCTCATGAGAACAACGCTTTGATTACCTAAGTAATTAAAGTCAGTCTACTTAACTAATCTATGTATATACTAACATGTTAAAAGAAAACTTTATACCTCTTTCTATCCCTTCACTTAAATTCACACACTCCTCCGTGTGTGAATTTAAGTGAAGGGGTAGAAAGTGTGAAATATGGCGTGTAGAAAACTAAAATTTATAAATATCTAAGGATAATTTAATAAGTTACGATCGAACATCGACCTTCAGTTAAAATAATTTAGAAAAGTTGCTTTGACAGTCATTTTATGTAGGCGTCAGCGTTAGCAGCTAGACGATTATGTGGTCTGATATTCGATTATTTTAAAGATGGCAAGGACAGTTCACCTCTCCAGACATCAAACAATAATTTGAGGATCGTACATATAATAGTCCCGTGTGGAATTCGAACCTACATCACTGGACTTGGAAGCAGCACAGCTGCAAGGCGATTGGTTACCCGCTACGCCATACGTGCGGTTAAAAATACTAATGAATACTTCGTAACAATCATACCCAGCGGTAGCCAATCTTGAGATCCCAGATGCGATTCTTGTTGTTATTAAGTTTGCGCTGCAATATAAGTATGAGTGCAAACTTTTATTACCAAAAAGACAACCATGCTTTAAAATATAAATATTGTTATTAAAAGGGTTTGATACTACCATCATATAAAGCATTGTCAGTGCGTACAAAGCTACACTCTGCTCAGAATAATACGTAAAGTCATAGAAACCATGTTAAATTTAAAAACCGTGAAACGTAATTTTGTTCACATTTAGTAATGAATAAAACAAAAACACTTAATCCTAACTAATATTATAAATGCTAATGTGAGTTTTGATTATTCATTTGTTACGTTTTCACGCCTCAGCTATTCGACTAAACACCATAAAATTTCGCTTGTTTTCATTATTAGAGGCTCAGAAATAGACATACGAGGGGCGTTCAATGTATTCTCGGTATCGGGATGATATACTAATGATGAGAGTAATTAAATTATCTCATTAGTTAAAGACACTCTTTGAGGGTATAAATATAATATTTTATTTAATTGTCATCATTAGTATTCAAGATATCATTACTAAAAGGCAAATACGATGACTGATGCGATAATGTTGGAAAAAATCTAGCATCGCGCTGTGATAAAATTCCTTACAAAAAGACTCAAAAAGTTATTCACGAAGAAATGGTGACTGTTTATCAAGATTCTGCTCATGCATTATCTACTATTCAAAAGTGGTCTAGTGAATTTAGACGTGACGACGATGTTTTGGGATTCTAAGCTAAGGCTGCTGTGCGGGAATGCGGATTTGAAGAAATCAATCATCCACCCTGCAGCCCAGAGCTGGTCCCTAGTGATTACTTTCTGTTCACAAACCTTAGGAAAGATGTTCGAGGTAAACGTATTTCCGACGATGAAGAGTTAAAGGCGGCAATTAATTAACATTTTTCAGACAAGGAAGAAAAATATTTTTAGGTTGTATTGAAAAGTTACTTTCCCGCTCTAATAAGTGCATTGAGGTGATGGTAGACAACATAAAAAAAAAACTGAATTTACTACTTATTCTCTCATGCCTATACCGAGAATACATTGAACTCCCCTCGTACCTTTCAACCACAAAAATGTACTGTTTTCGAGGGATAGAAATGTATTGACAAAATCTAGATCAACGCAAGCACAGCCGCGGGCAAAATCCAGCAGTTTATATAATTTTGTTGTCACATATAGTAAAAAAGTCAAAAGGTTTTACTTGGTTGTAATTATGCTACTAAATTAAAAATACGCATCGGCTCTGACGTTTTTGCGACGCTAAATCAACTTGACATAGTCGCATTGTCATGAGTCTGGGCCTTTGTGGACGGAGTGACACAATTAACACCCGAACAAAAAGCAAGCTAGTGGCAAGCTTCTAAATTACAAAATAAGAGAATGTATATTTTTGCCATTCTTGTGTGTAACGAATAAATAAAAACGTTGTTTGAAATTTATCATAATTAGAGTCAAAGTCAAATTGCAATTAAACAAGTTTATACTGAATTTATCGCGTTGTTTATTTTAAAACACTATTATTACATAATTTTGAAACTATTAAATTACTACTGTTAAACTGTTTACTATTGAAGCTATTTAAATTATTTAACCAGGTACTTCTTTTGCACGCAACTTAAAAGTAGCTACTACAGAGCTACCAAGATCATAAATAATGTCTTCCAGACCGAATTTCGGTCACGGCGGCCAATCTTAACGGAGACTGGCCATCTGCGCAGGAGATGTTATAGTGCACAAGCGTGTGCGCAAACACAAATGCACTCTCTGTTCCCTCACTCTCATGATCCGATGGGACGGATAATCCGACACGACCGGAGAGAGATCAGGCGTAGGACCAACGGCTTCACGTGCTTTCCGAGGCACGGGGGTGTCTAACACCGCCAACTTCCTAACTCCGGGCTGCTATTCAGATTTTGTTGAAACCCAATAACGTTTTGTTGGCCCGACTCGGTATTCGAACCCGCGAACTCATGCATAGCAGTCGCATTCACTACCGCTGCGCCACGGAGGCAGTTAAAGATCATAGCTGAGTGACTGTCGTGGTCATTGTCTAAAGCTCCTAAAACGAGGACTGATATTTATTTTATTGTATACTAGCGACACGTCTCGGTTTCGCACGGGTAGTACAAAACCCTAACAAATTATACACCTAACCCTTCTCACTCTGTCTATTGGTGAAAACCGCATGAAAATCCGTTAAGTAGTTTTTGAGTTTATTGCGTACTGACGCGGTGGGGGCCCGTTTTTTAATATGTAGTGAAGCACACCAACAGTATAATTACACAAATCATTAAAAAAGTTTCTTTTTCTAAATAAATAGTAATTACACAGGTAATAGCTATGCATAGCATTGTATACATTTGCTTATCGAAGAGAGATAAAATGCATGCAATACTAAATACAAACTTATTGAAAATTCTGTTAAACAATGCAATAGGCATGATGACAGCGTTGAAATAAGTGGTTCTAAGTCGTCCATCTTTTAGATTAATATAAAATATTGGACACCTATTTTCTCTTATAAAATTTGTACCGTCAAGTGACATAACACGAAAGGCGTTGTACACACATCAACATAATCTAAAAGACTATGTTGATACCTTATATATTATATTTATACCTTATATACCTTATATATATATATACCTTACTCCTGAATTATTTACGACTTTGTAATTTAAAATCTTTTTAGTTGCCATAAAAAGTTTATATAAAGATTGAAACCTCTTAATTCCTAATTTAAAAATTTAAAATCTAAATAACAAAAACAAAATACGGCGCGAAACGCAAAATTGTAAGTAATTCGTTACGACAAGGAAAATTAAAATTGTTTTATTAATATTAATTAATAAAAAGGGATGAGATTGTTTTTCTCTTTAATTTAATACGCCGTGTATGCTTTAAGAGTCATGTCACGTCGTCATTTGAGTCGAGATGAAATGTTACGAGTCGAGGGCATGTTAGAAAATGGTGCTATTCAACACGTCGTTGCTGAGGCCGCACCAGTCAAAACGTGATATCAAGGTTGTGGACACGTTATCGCAGTACTAGGGATGTGGCTGAACGGCACACGGGTAGATATTGTATCACTACCCACAGACAGGATCGATTTCTCCAAATGACCTCCAGAAGACAACCCAATATCACAGCGATGCAGCTAGTACAAAGGCTTCAGGAGGACCACCAGCTGCTGGTAAGCGACCAAACTGTGCGAAGGAGGTTGCATGAAGTTGGTCTTCATGCTCGAAGACTGTTACGTGTTCCAGCATTGCAACGTGGCAATCGCAGTCGGCAGGTTTCATGGGCTCGGGAACATTTACCATAGAGTGACGAACAATGGAATATTAATTATTTATTTTTAAATCCTTAAGATAAAAGCCTGCCAGCACTCATATTTAACCTAACAAAGACATCATATGTTTAATCTTCCGGATAACTTTTACATGATTATTGATATTGCATAAAATAACTATTTGGGCTAAGTCTAGTCAGGTCACGGCGATGTGACGTCACGAATTAATGATACACGATTCACATATCACTACACGTGAGCTGTGTCCTATTTGAACTTCAACGGAAATCGTACGTTACGCAATGTGACCTGTTATAAATTCTTGTAAGTAGTAGAGCCTCGCTGATTTCAGCATTTTGGGCCGACTCGACCGGGTAAGGACTACAGTACAGTAGTCGGCAACGCGCAAGTGATGCCTCTGGTGTTGCAGGCGTCCATAGGCTACGGTGACCACTTACCATCAGGTCGTCAGGCCGTATACTTGTTTGCCGCCTTAATTGTATATAAAAAAATAAAAATAAAGGTATATAACTATTTTTAGTTGTATCGGATTGCGTAGTGGTTAGAGTGGGCCTTGCCATGCCACCGCGTCGAGTGTTGTGGGTTTGATACACGGCACACCCAGGATAAAAAAATATGGGATCCATAAATGGTGTGTTCCTTGTGTCCGTTGTTTGAATGTTTGGAAAGTCCCTCGCAACACAGAAATTATTCATAAAGCAGTAGATGTCTTTAAAAAATAATTGTCGTGCCATTGGCCTGTGTGAGTGAGCGAATAAAGAGTGAGTGAACTTTAACTAACTTTTGTTGTGGTATAAAATAATGACATAATGATTATTCATTATGATTATTATATTATGATTATGATTATTCATAGCCATTATTAAGCACTAAAATGCATTTTTAGTTCATAGAGGACTATTAGTGCCCACACTTATGTATGGAAGTGAAAGTTGGGTATGGCAAAAGAAGCATGAGAGCAGAACAAATGCTGTAGAAATGAGAGCGCTGAGAAATATATGTGGTGTGACTCTGAAAGATAGAATAAGGAATAGTGTGATTAGAGAGAGATGCGGCATGAAAGTTGATATAGTGACAAGATTAGAAAAGGGTATGTTAAGCTGGTTTGGGCATGTAGAAAGAATGGACGAGGAAAGACTGACTAAGAAAGTTTATAAGGCTAGTGTGAATGGAACAGTCGCAAGAGGAAGACCTAGGCGAACGTTTCTTGATCAGATCGGAGGCATTCTGGACAAAGGCCAGGTTAAGAGCACCTTGAACCGACGGGCGTGTATGAGGAATGTGATGAAAGTGAATGAAGCCAGAGAAGTGTGTCAGGATCGTAGCAAATGGAAATCGGTAGTTTCTGCCTACCCCTCTGGGAAACAGGCGTGAATCTATGTATGTATGTAAAATGCATTTATTCTCTACCATTCACATGAGGCAAGATTTACTATAGCGTTATTCTTGACCTACCTACCGAAATGTTTCAATGAATAAACCCTACCAACATTTATATTCCAAACTGGTCCATAGTTAATTGAACGGGGTTAAATAAGTTAAATAAGTTATATATGAGCTATTAAATAATAAATTGGCCATAAACGATTGTTGTACGGCGAGTTGTAAAACATTTACGATGTCATCGTTTACGAGTTTCAAGTGTATTTCGGATATATTACTGCTTTGTTGACAGAACATGTTTCATGAGTCCTTTTTTTTATACAACCAAGGTGGCAAACAAGTATAATATATGTATTGGCTGGCTACTGTTAATATATTTATTTATTTCTTAATTCTTAATTCTTCTTATCCATTGTTTTCATGTTGTAAATTGCTCGAATATATTGCTTGCCCTCTTCTACAGTACGAAGATAGTTTAAATGATGGCAGCATTGCCCCACAATAGAATACCATACGACATTACACTGTGAAAGTAGCTATGATAAACTAGCCTAGCGGTATCTATGTCAGTAAGTAGGCGAATTTTTCTGACGCTGCAGAGCTGAGCCTATTCGACAACTTACTAATTTGTGAAGCTTTCAATCTAGTGTAATCCCTAGAAATTGGGTGGTATCAACAAGGTCCAACACGTCGTCTTTGTAAAATATTGTTTGACATTTGGTCTTTCCCCTATTTAAAAGTAGGTTGTTAACATCAAACCAGTGAACTACTTTGGAGATAGCAATGTTAACATCTTCCAGAACCGTTTCTTGGCATTTTAATTTAAATAATAGTGAGGTATCATCCGCAAACAGTACTATCTCATGTTTATCCCTCACGAGGTGAGGTAAGTCATTAATATAAACTAAATATATAAACGGGCCGAGGAACTCCCATTTTGACCCCAGAGAGAGGAGATCACTTACCATTAACATCAACTTTCTGAATCCTGTTATACAAATAGGATGTAAGAAGATTCAGTGCTGAATTTTTACTCCATAGTGATTCATGTTTCATGAAGTATACAGTCAAAAGCTTTCGACAAATCACAGAAAATACCTAGCGTATCTCGTGATTCCTCCCAGGCGTCAAGAATATGTTTTACAAGCTCAACACCGGCGTCAGTGGTGGAGGGTCCCTCCTTCTTGTGAAACCAAATTGTTTATTGTGAAGTAATTTATTATTATTAAAAAAAGTCTGCAATTGATATAAATATTGAAGGGAATCCAGACATTCTGAAGAATGCCTCTTGTTCCTGTAGCAATGTGTAGTTTTCTGTAAGATTGCCACGCGCAAACAATTTCTTTGGTATAACAAACATTCTCAGGCTACGGTTACTGCTTACAATCAAGCAAATCTTAAAATACGTCCAAAATTTTAAACTAAATTCTGCTATTAATAATATTCTCTTACGTTTACGTGAATGTTATACATTGAAATTAAACTACTTTATACGGATTTTGTCCGTACAAAGTTTAATTTCAATGTTCTGCTATCTAATTTGCTGCATCTGTAATCCGAGTATTTTTCGAGCGACATCACTAGTGCTTTTTTAAACGAGGCTTAATGAGAGTTTTATGATCACAGTGAGATTTGCATTCTTTTACATCATGTGATCAATTGCTAGCAAGAATTTTCCAACTACAGCAAATTACTTAAAATGATTTCCATTTAAAGTACGACACCCTTTGTTTGCAAATACAATCTAGCTTTATTCGTTTTAAATCCAAAGATATCAAAGACAAACTATTTTATAAATTGTGAAAGTTTTAGATCCGCTTCAGCAAATACGAGTTCTAAAGGCAACGTTGCAATCCAACTTGTGTTGTAAATATTTGATCAACAAGTTGACGCATAAATAAGGTTGCAAAGCGACGCGATGTGTACTTGACCTTTCTCGCTTTATAAAATAAATGAATGGTCGTTTATGTTATGTTGAGATCTTTATTTTTATCCTTATTTATTTAGAGGCTTTTATTACAGAATAATATCTTAGCCCCATCGTGGCTTATTCTAAGATACTAACTTACTATGTAATGATAGGAGACAGAGGAAGTCGTTGTTGTACATATATCTCAAATAGGTCTAACGCCGCATTTGAAGTAGGGTCACTTGGAATATTAATGAAAATTCGTACATCGTACACGTTAAGATTATATTTGAACATCAACGAGTTCCTTTAGCGCTGGTATTTGACACAATCCATCAGTAAGTGTTAGACATCATCAAGGACTCCGCAAGTATCACAATCGGGCGTATCGACTTTTTTCATGAGATGTCTAAACTTTCTAGATGGATAGTGGCTTGAGCGCAAATATGCGCTATAACAATAATATTTCTATTTAAATTACTATTAATAAACCGATGATCCTAGTAGGCTGATGTTGAATGGTTTTATACCAAAAGCCCTTTTCTTTACTCCTCTCGTTAAAATATTCTTTGTAATGTCTATTACATAGCTTTTTAATGTTACCAAAGTATTCAGAGTAAGACTTTTTAACAGCGTAATTCATTCCATCTGTACACGCTAACTTAGCCAACGTGTCAGCCTGCTCGTTACCCTGGAACCCAATATGAGAAGGAACCCATTGCAATCTCAGACTTACCAGATGAATTTAATTCGTGAATTTGCTTAAGCACCACATAAGCTATAGGGATATAGGGCTATAGGGACCAGAAACAATAGGTTTTCAATTATGTTTGGTATTCCAACAATTGATAGGTTAAACATTTTTATGTAAACCCAATTAATGTATTTGTAAATACTCGTTAATAGGGTGCCCGTGTAACTTGTGATGCAAATGCAATATTAGGTATATTGACCTAATAGTATTGCATTTTGTAACGTCGATTACGCGTTCCGTAACGATGGACATCGTCGGACCGGTTATTTGACCAGCATTATAGAACAAAGCACACGAATAATCCTATGCAACTAAACATACGAAGGCTATAAGCATAAAGTCCCTTGGTGCGGACGAGTGCCGTACTTAGCCGGGTACCAACGGTCTTCTGACAAAAACGGCCACGGATGCCTGCGCCATGGCGATCGTACTCGCTGACGACCAGGGCAGATATAGCCGGACTTTTCCATCCGTTGGAAAAGAAGACTTTGGCTTGCGAAACGCTTTATTGTCATGGCTGATATAACACAGGAAGCGACTAATATACTATCATAATATATGTTGAAGCGTCATATCCATGTCACAGATACCCGTCAAGAGAAACATAACAAAGATCATTGACCTACGGGTGGTCCAAACATAGTTTCGACAAACAAGTAATAAACGTCGACTTCATGTGTTACAATGAAAGGAATAACAGGTTGAAATTACATAGTACTGAATCTGTCTGAGTCCAACTAATGCCAGAACCTTGCAACTAACTTAAATGTAACTTAGGTAAGCTCTTAACTTTGACGTTCTTAAGTGTTACTTTGTGACTTCGACTTTAACTTGAAATAAAATTCAAATAATTTGCATATTCAACTGATTCGAATTTTATTTAACCGTGGCCTGTAGTCATTACATGTGTCAGTTGGAAGGTAAGGGGGCCATGCCACCTTTTCAGCCACTCCTCTAACACGGGTCTTACCGGCACGATAGTGGCGTGCCCGTTCTTATCAGTGCTTATCTTAATCAGACCCAATTCCTTGCACGTCTGTCTTTAAACAATAACTGAATTAATCCAAGACATTAATATTCCAAAGAAAGCATGCTATTTTAATATAGATTTTGGAATGCGAACATTCTTATCATGTCTGAATTCGAGACAAAACACATCTGGTTCGCGACTAAACAATTTAATAAGTACATTCATGTATGATTCTTAAATGTATATCTATTCCAAGTATGTGGAATTTTTTATACCTAAGGTATCGACTAAAGATACGATTTACCTGGGTGCCTAGTGCGAGTTGTTTTTACGTTAACGGGATCGAAACGTTTACTGCGTTTGGCTCTCTGATTTGTTAAGAGCTTGGAGCGAGACAATCGGAGCACTGAACGTCATAAACGTGTCGGTCGCGTTTACGTAAAATAAACACGCACTAGGCACGCTGATTGTAAGAAAGTGTTTGGATTGTCATCTTAAATAAAGCGCGATTACACAACTATTAAGCAAATTGATTGCACGAACGGTGTAGTGGTTTAAGTGGTCGCCTCGCCACTGCCGCTGCGTCGAGTGTTGTGGGTTCGAATCCCACAAGGGGCAAAAATTGTGTGTTCTACAACTGGTTGTTTTTTGTGTCTGTTATTTGAATGTTTGTAAGGGGGACTTTACATGCATGAATTATTCCTAGTGCGGGTTAGTCTTCTAAAAGAGAATAAAAGGGAAGAGAATATATGTATGTGTGCTGCAACTAATGCACGTTTAGTGATACAAATGCAGTGAGAGCACAAGATTTATGTTATCGTTAACGAGATTATACGATACATCCATCTAATTAGTTAATTAGGTGTATGTATGTACGCGTGAGCGCTAGCATCTAGATCTGTTCCTGGTAAACTGCTAAAGCTTAGCTTTCTGCTTCAGAGTTCGCGTAATAGTCACGTCAGACGTAGTCATAACGAAATATTTTCTATGATATTGGCAATTGAAGCTTGGATCTTATATAATTTTACAATTTTATTCTAATGCAATAACTAAATTATTATAGGAAAATAAAGAAAAGTATACATCCTGATCTTAGTTTCTTAATCTAATAAAGTATGAAATTTGTACTGAAAAATTGAAACTCGTTTTTTTCTAAGATGTACCATATTTATTTAATCGAAACATTTACCCTCATTATCTATACATTGCTGTCATCTAAACGGAAGTTAATTTATGCCTTTATGATAGAACTCCGGGGATCTAGATTCGACAAACTGTGTATGTGCTGCCTCCTGGGAAGATTTTTTTTATCACGTAGCAAATTGTCCAAATCATGTAAAAAATGGTAGTCCGTTGGAGCAAGGTCTGGTGAGTACGGAGGATGACCAACTGCAGCTCCTGTAGAGTTACAACGGTTTCTCATGTATTATGAGGTCTTGCCTTATGATGAAGCAATAATGGTGAAGATCGATTTACAAGTCGGGCTGTTTCACTGCCAGTTTGGCCATTATTTTTGACACAGTAAACATCTGCTGTTATTGCTTGACCAGACCTGAGAAAGCTATAGTAAATAACACCATGAAGAGACCACCAAACAGTTACCATTACCTTTTTATTGGTAAGCTTTGCTTTAGGGCACTATTGTGGCGTTTGACCTGGGGTCAGCCATTGCATTTTTCGCTTACGGTTATCGTAAAGAATCCACTTTACGTCACATGTCACAATTCGAACCAATATTCCTACATTTCTGTACCAATTCAACAAGGTAACACAAGTTTCAACACGTATTTCTTTCTGCAAATCAGCCAAATCATGAGGTATCCATTTTACATATTTTTTTATCTTAATGATTTGATGCAAATGAGCCAATATTGTAGGTAGGGTAACGTTAAACCATGCCGCTAATTCCTGGATAGTTTGACTCGGATCGGCTTACAACATCTCCTTCAATTCAGTGTTATTCACCTGTTTGGGCGGTCTTCTCCGTGGTTCGTTCTTCAAGTCGAAGTTTCCATTACGAAAGCGTTTAAACTAAAAACGCACGGTGCGTTCATTAGCAGTCTCCTCTCCAAACGCAGCGTTGATATTGCGAACCGGTTCTACCACGTTAGTTCCGCGTCGGAACACGTATTCAAATATGTTTAAGAGAAGAATCTTATAGGTATCATGTGAAAAAGTTTCACTCGAAAATCTCACACCGTAAAGGTTTTATGTCAATTCAAAGTATCTTTTACTATACAACGGCAACTTCATACTTTAACCCCTATTATTTTGCAGCAAGACGTCGCTAATATTTCTTGATCATGTTTGCCAGTCATTCATAAATATTATTATAACAAACAATACCTAAAATTATATTTTAGCTATATAAAAGAGTAATTAAATTTTTACAAATCCTCTCCTGTCAGTTGTTAATAGCCTTTTTCCCAGAAAAGACTATTTACTATGAAAGTATGCAAGTCAAGTGCGCCCAGTAAAGCTTGCTGGGCACCTTCTTATTTTCTAAAACAAGCGAGCAGCACAACCATTTTGTGAAAAGAACAAATTAATAATAGCCTATTTCTAATTAAATGTTCATTTTATTTCAGGGTAATAGTTTTGAATTAGCAGCAGTCAAGCGGTAATGAACTGTTTAAATACAATTTGTATTACAATGAACTCATGAATGAACATTGTAACGTTCAAACTTGTAGCAAAATGTGTAATATACTGAAAGATAAATTAGTTCTCGGTGTACGTGGGATGTTCGTATTAGTACAACCTGAACTGCTACTAGGAAAACATTGTTATTTCCTAAGAACAGGTTTTGTTAGTTTGGAATTCGCTGGCATCGAAATTTCTGTATAGACGGTAAGGTCATGAGCAAAAAGAGCAGGCGAATTACTTGGAACGTATACCTAGTCTTGCCATAAATATTGTTAGAAGGAAAAACCTTTTTCTTTTCTATTGCATAAAACATTTACTACTGTAATGTGTGTTAACGGCCTCGATGGCGTAGTGGTGAGTGTAACCGACTGCCATGCCTGAGGTCGCGGGTTCGATTCCCGCACAAGTCAAACATTTGTGTGCATGAACATGGATGTTTGTCTTCGTTTGGGTGTTTCTATGTATAATATGTATGTATTTACAAAAAACAAGGTATGTATGTATGTTTATCCATTGTCTAGTACCCGTAGCACAAGCTTTGCTTAGTTAGGGCTATTAACATAACTGTTAACTGTAACTGTTAAGGTTATTAACAGGCTTAACGACCTTGTCAAGAATCGTATCTTGATACACTTGTGCCAATGTTTTGATACCTTTTCCCAAAAATATGACTCAGTCACTCCTTGATAGCTCCCACCAAGCCATCACTGAAGTCGGATAATGTCCACGTTGTACTCTGCTGACTAATTGGGAAGCTTCTATAGAGCTTTGAACATAAACTTGGTTATTCTGCTTGTTAATACATTACTCAATAGTGAAAATGTTCTCGTCAGTAAATAAAAATATTCTGTGATCTCCCTTTGCGTATCGCTTAAGAAGTTGTTTCGATTTTACCACCCTATTCATTTTAAAATTATCAGTTTAATAATAACTAGTGCGGCTCTTACAGGCTCTAGAAGTTATATGACTTTCGAAACTATGTGCGTATTGATTGACAATTATCGCCTGCTCCGTGTTTCGGAGAGCACGTTGAGCTGGTGATCCCAGCTGCCATAAACATCTATGGCAGTCGTTATTGGGAAGTCAGTGCCCTATAATATTCTGACACTGGTCTAGCCTTAGGGTATCGTTAGCCTTCGGGTTACGGAGGTCAGGTGGCAGCCGCTCTGTGTAAAAACTGATATCCTAGTCAAATCCGGTTAGACCAGAAAAGCCGACCCCAGTGACTTTGGAATAATAAAGGCTAGGGAGAAGAAGACTATGAATATTCATATTATAAAAATGACAGATTCCAAATTCAAATGAAATATTATGATTTTTTTAAAATTTTAACTGTATTTATGGCCAAGCTTAATATTTCAAGAATTTTTAGGTCGCACCTATAGTTTGTCACCTGTCACCTTTAGTTGTAGTTTAAGGCCTCATTCATATGAAACGTATTCTTAACCGCCTACTGTGGCTGCAATCTTCGATGGTGTAGTGGTTTAAGTGATCACCTCGACGCTGCCACTGCGCTAAGTGTTGTGGGTTCGATTTTTACATGGGACAATAAATTGTATGTATAAAAATAGTTGTTCTGAGTCTGGATGTTCTTTTCTTTGAATGGATTTATGTTCTCTGCGACACAGGATAATGAATACCCGTATCACGACTTTATATAAAAAAAACTAATTTTAATTCGAACCATATTTTTCATTTACATGTTCTGATAATACGCTGTAACTTACCATGTGTCACTGCGGCACTGTTGTGAACTACAGTGTTGGCTTATAGAATAATATACTTATACCCGTACGTGCTCAGGATTGCGCACATATAAACGTATATATCTATATCCACACCTTATTATTGAACCAGCTAGCCGCTATTCCTAGTCTATCCAGTACTTTTTCTTGATGAAAGGTGCCCTATGTCCTTTTGCCCCTGACAAAGTATATTCGTATTTTCATGATGATAGATCGAGTAGTTGAGGTGTGAATGCATAACAAACAAGCAAACAGAATTAAATTCGCATTAATAATATACCTAGGATTATAAAGTTGTAAGTATGTTTAATATTGTCTTCTATTTACGCGAATATTATCTATTGAAATTAAACAACTATAATTTTAGTTTCAATCATTAATATTCGCATCACAAAAACTCCATTAATTTTTAAGCTAATTAAATTATTATTAAAACTATTAAATCTATTTATATTTAAGTTTACACTTTCCCCGACATTTCGGTGGCTTTTCAGCAGCCATGGTCACGGGGAGACTAAGATGGTAGTTGTCTCAATGTTCCAGTGTAGTTATTTTAAAGTACCCGAACATAATTTAGTCATTTTTATCATCATAGACTTTAATAGTAATATAGAATTTCAGTACTAGTACAATCTAACATTTCTTTTTGCGTTAGAGGGCCGATTTATTGAGTATATAACATTTAGGGGCGGAGTTGTGACCAGGCCTTCATACAATTTAACGCCTATGAATCCACGGGGGTCAGGTAGTATACTAGTATACTACATATTGGTATCTACTCACATCTAAAAATAATCGCTACCATAGCATTTCATCCTACTGGCTGGAAATGTGTCAAATTCTTTAGGTAGAAATATAACCTACCTTATGTCAAATGTTCAAGAACTTATCTAATGTTTAATGTTCACGGCAGTGATTGCCTAAATTGCTAAGAACTTAACTTAGAGATAAGTACTGGCTAAAATAAATTACGCGCTCTTAATTTGCAAGAATGGTACTAATCTGGCTCTGTACCAAAAATAACGGTAAGTACTGTTACAAAATAGTTATTACTTGTACTGATATTTGATATTTGGTCATATTTTTTTTATGTCGTAAACTATATAGTGGTTGAACAATAAATTAAACCAGAATTATGATGGACATGATAACTGTATTTTACAACACGTTTTAATATAAACTTATTATTCTGTAATTTATCAAATGGGTCACACACAGCACAGATATGTATTATAACCATTTTTCTCAAGCCAGGACGATCAAACATTATGCGATGGTACTGTCTGTTAAAAATAATATGAAATAAGAGTACTAAACGTAAATTATCATAATATCATTAAGTAATTATTGTTATCTTTTAAGTGTTATATAATCAGATCAGTTGTATAATACTGAAATTATATTTATTTGGCGTCAAAACGAGTGTCTGTGGTTTTCGTGCAGGTATCTTCTCAACGGCTCAATCCTTTTCATGAACCTAGCAACTAACCTAAGTAGCTTCAGTATCATAGTTAACTCCCTAATCAATATATTTTGACGTTCATGAGTGTTACTTTGACCTAAATAAACAAATGATTTTGACTTTAACGGAGATCGCTCTCGTTTGCCGTGGGACTACTTATTGCTGTCTACCGGAACTGTGTTCAGTAGTCGGCAATAGGCTCACCTCACGTAGCACATAAAGCTATAGCGGTGAAATGTGAAAGTAACACACGTCTGACTACCCTGGAAGGTCTGAGAAGCATAATAATATGTATGTAAAAATCGTGTTAATTACTTGATGTTGCGTTAATATATATACTAGCAATATTTCTGGTATACCGAGAGGCATTACAGACTTTTAAACATCGTACACAAATAACACCCAGATTCAGAACAGCTATTTGGGGATCAGACAGATGTTTGATCGCGCGGGTATCGAAACCACAACATTCAGCGAAGTGGCAATAGCGAGAAGACTACTAAATTACTATGCTACCCATCAAGGTAACCTTTAGTAATATTATAAACGCGAATGTAAGTTGGTTTATTTATTTGATAAGCTTTTACGCCTAAACGACTCAACCGATTATCATGAAATTTTCGTACACCTTTTCAGGGGTACAGAAAAGGTCATAGGGTACCTTTAATTTAAAAAAAAGTACTCTTACTAAGCCGCGGGAAAATCTACATATCACTGAACTACTACGCCATCTATCTTGTTAATACATATATAATATATAATATCGTCACTAGGTCTCCAATTGTCACTGCCGAAAAAAATCATCTCGGTATTACCACATATCATGTACGTCTCGTCACACGAATTCTGCTGTAAATAGGCACCTTCACATCAGTTCACTCCCACACCGTAACACAAGTTCAGCGTACCGTTCGCTGAATTAGCCGAACGGTGAATAAAACATTTCGGGACCGGCCGTGGACGAAAAACAACAAGCGTAATTACGTTAATAAAATGTATTATCCTAGTTGAGTTTGTGAATGAAATGGGCTTTTTATGAATCAAATATTTCTTTAACGTTCTATTGTATGAAGTAGGTTTTATAAGGACATTAGCATTAGCGCGCGGCTTCACCCGCGAAGTACTTACATCTTATGTTCATTTCCAGGTTTTAAACTATCTCTGTATCAAATTTCATTCAATTCGTTTCAGTGGTTTAGTCGTAAAGAGGTAACAGACAGACAGAGTTACTTTCGAATTGTGGCATAAAATAGAGTTGAAAAACTATATATTCTGTTAAAGCGGTTGTAGCTTTGTCGTTAAATTCATAGTTTCTGTTCCAATGCAGTTTTAACAACAGTTTTGAATATTGAAGCGTGAATGTGTGAAGTTTTATGTAAAATAATTACGGTAGTAGATATAGTAACGCATTGTAATGCGACTCAATTCGTGTGTATTGTATAGGTACCGTTTGAGTATTTCAGTTATTTTTTTAAGTAAGATACATACTAACTTCATTTGTGTGAGAGTGAGTGAAAGTAAGTTTGAGGTGAAAGTTTAAATATTCCAGCTGGAATGAACCACTATTTTGGGCGTAATACAGTTCTAAGCGACTAATGCGTCGAGGCGATGGTTTAAGCAATAGCCGAAATTGTAGCGCCACTTTTCGACGGTATGACTATAATACAGCAGGTTTAGCCTCCATTTAAATCTGTTAATTGTCTGATTGTACGGCAGGCGTAGTGGTTTAAGTGGTTGACTAGCCATTGCGCCTAGTGTTGTGGGTTCGAATACTAAACATACACGTGACAAAACATTTTGTGATCCACAAATGACTGTTCCGAGTCAAGGTATTCATTGTGTCCGTTGTTTAAATGTTTGTTTGGACAATCAATACCGATATTTGTACATTTAAAATTAAGCGGCGACAAAAACGTGGGCGCTATCGTAAAAAGTATTGTGGAGGATCGTGTTGAATTGATGGTCGCCCAGATTGAATAATTTGATTCCATTGGTTTTCATTCATTTTCGTTAAGCCGCAAATCAGTTTAATACAATTTTTCGCCCACCCAAAAGTATTATTTTGTATGTATCAATTTTATTGTAAAACAATGGTGATAATGAATATTTTATCAAATTGTTATATTATTACTATAACATAACAAATTACTGTATAACAATTCGATAAAATATTCGTTAAGTGTGCTCGTAAAAACGTTCTCACCATTAAATTTAGTACTACTGTACTAAATTTATATCATAGTGATATAAAGCGCATCATCATTATAAATTTAGTTCATATATGGAAAAATACCCGCCAAATACTTATAATTAAAAAGCTTTATGGATTTTAAACCGCGATGAAAGTCGTATAAAGTAACTGAATTGTATACATAAAACAATATTCCAAAACGTCCATTAGTAGCTTATTTCAAACACAACACAGCGCAACATAGCTTCATGTATAAAAACAATAATAATTCTATGGTCAAAAGATTTTTTTTATCTTTTAATAAAGATCAGAACAATTTACCCAATTAGACATATGTACATACGTTACCGATATTGTCGTCCGTCGCCGTAATTGTCATCGTTACACATACGACATAGTACATAAGTTAACATAGTAATAAGCTTTACGTTCAAATTAAATGGTCTGATTCAGAGTCAAAATAAAGATGATGGTGAATTTAGTTTTAAACCAGCTAAGAATGATGTATGTCAAATAACAAAAAAATATTAAATACTCCTAGTAGATAATATAATTTACCAGGTATTCCTCGGAAACAGTACTTTTTTGGATGAAACTTTATGTCATGATGATCGGTCGAGTTGTTAAAGCGCGAAAGCGTTACAAACAATCAAACTCACATCCGCATTTATAATATTAGGTTAGGATTTCTTATTATCATCATCTTTCATCCTTCTTTTACGTTGACCAAGATTATTTAAAAAGGTTTTTATGTAATAACAAAGTTTTTTAAGGTAAGGTATAATATATAACCCTCACAATGGAATCATTCGAAAAAAGGCTTAGGATTGCTAACTAAATTAAATTGTGTACATCCTTAGAGCTTTTGATGGATCTCATTTCTGAGATAGCGTACGTCATGGAATGTTACGAGTATCATTACAGATTGCTGCATGTCACAACTGAATTACTTTATTAAAATACCACATTTGCTTTCTGACAGTTATATGTATATATTTTTTTAAGATTTATAATGTGTGCGAATATCGTCTGGATATGTTATAAAACAAATATATGGCTTTCAAATTTTCAATGTATTTAAAATCACTTTTAAAATGAAAGAGCACTGTCGCACGACACTGCTCTTTCAGCAAAGTATGTGACACATTCATAAAGTAATATTTCATTGCCATTCAGCTCTGAAGATACATATTTTCTTTATTTAACAACGTTCTTAACAACATAAAATTTGGAAGTAGGTACCTATATTTTTCTTTCTACGCATGTAAGAAGCTGATTTACATACATAATCAAGTACTAGGTGACGTATAAATATGATACATGCACCAGATAGACCACCAGCAATACAACTGTGAAAACAGCCTTCAATTTTATGTAGTAGTTTTTACACATGTCATCATGCAGATGTGCGTGCAAACATAAAGGCAGACAGACAAACAGAATTTCTAAAATAATTGTTTGGCCAGCTAAAGCTCTTATAAAGACCACTAACATAATATTTTTTAAGGGTATCCTACTAACAATCCCAACGGAACAGTATTATTTTCTGTATGAAAGGTATGTCTTTTTATAAATATCTGACACCGTGTATTTCGCATACACGGTGTTATCATCATCAACTCGACCGATCAGCATGAAATTCGAATACACGTTGTTAGGGGTACAGAAAAGGACATAGGGTATCTTTCATCCAGAAAAAGAACAAACAACTACAAACTTAACCTTTTTCTTACGTGGACCACCCAACCTTACCAACATTGACGAGAGCAAAGCTTCAAACAATATATATATACCTATATAGGTAAGATCGTAGTTCACGTAAACTATAATTCTTTAAGCTAAAATTACACACACATTGCTTAACTTTTGTACCTGTCATGTTCGCTTTACAATATGTGGGCAGTGTATGCTCCGGGCACTTTATAACTACTTACTATTTAAGCCAGCAACATCTGTGCAGTACCGCACCAACTTCAATTATATCCTCGGGTAGTTGCGGCTAAGACTAACTAAGTAAAATGTTACGAAAATATTTGGATGCAGAATGTCCGTGAAGAAAGGCTTATTTTATTAGCTCTCTAAGGTGTTTCAGGCCGAATTAAGTTATAGCGGCCAATCTTAATGGGGACTGGCCCTCTGCAGGCAATATTTATAGTACACAAGTGGGTGCTCGAATGTAAGTACCCTTTTTATTGACTAAGGCCCGATTTCTCAATCGCCAGATAATATTTATCTGGAGAATAAGTTGACGCCTTTTGTATAGAAAATATATCAAACCACCATATTTATAAGATTTTTGGCGATTGAAAAATCGGCCTTAAGACTGCGCCGAACGAAATGTGCCAAAACAGGCGGTCATAGTTAAGTGAATACAATCAACACTTTTTGTTTAATACAAATATAAAATATACATTTACCATAACAATGAATGTATTTACAATTACTCCGTGTAAAAAACTTAAAATAATTAATATTTTCGCCTACAAAATGACGTAAATTTGCAAAAAATGCAAAAACGTAAGCTCGTGTTACGTGATTTTTAGATTATAATAGTAGAAATCTATCCTATTTTACAGCTTAAGCTAAACATAAATAGTTATATTACAATTTGTTCGTCCCAAATATTTAAGTTATTGGTTTGACAATAAATATACATATTTATCAAAAAAGCACTTCAAATCCTCCATACAATTTTACTATGGCAGCCGCGCGCCGATTTGAATATGCGCCGCACGAGCTCTGTCATTATCTGTCTTACGCTCGGCGCAGTCTTAACTCTCACAGTCCGATTGGATGGCAATTTGACACGACCACGGACAGAGATCAGGCGCGGGACCAACGGCTTTACATGCTTTTTGAGGCATGGTGATTGGATCTGTAACACAACCATCGTCCGAATTGTTATTGAATTTGAATTGAATTGAACTGATTGAAACTAATTTGAATTGAATTAGTGCATCGAACTCGAGGTTTCATGCAGCCGTTCACTACCGTTGTGCCGTTGAGGCAGTCAATATTATATATTACATTTCCCCGCGGCTTTGCTCGTTAATCTAGATTTTATCAATAAATTGCTATCCCTTGGGAACAGTATCTTTTGTTGGATGAAAGTAACCACAAAGGTACTTACAGGTAAGGATGTTATGTCGTTTTCTGTTCCCCTGACAACGTGTATGCGAAATTTCATGATGGTCGGTCGAGTAGTTATGGCTTGATAGCGTAACAAACGAAATCATTCATATTTATAATCCACTAGCTGTTGCCCGCGGCTTAGCTCGCGTTAATATAGGTTAGTAGTAGTACTTTTTCTGGATGTAAGGTACGCTATGTCCTTTTCTGTTCTTCTGACTATGTGTGTATTAAATTGCATGATGATCGGTCGAGTAGTTTAGTCGTGAAAGCGTAACAAACAAAGTTACATTCATATTTATAATATTATGTAAGAAAGTCTTCTTCTCCCTAGCCTTTATTATTCCCAAGTCACTTGGGGTCGGCTTTTCTAGTCTATGCCATCTGTGTCCATCTTCTCCCCCCCCCCGCATTTATAAATGTCATATATTAGATACTAGCGACCCGCCCGGCTTCGTACGGGTAGTATAAAGCCTTAACAAATTATACACCTAAACCTTTCTCATGGATCACTTTGTCTATTGGTAAAAACCGCATAAAAATCCATTCAGTAGTTTTTCAGTTTATCAGATAAACGCGGCGGAGAACGTTGTTTTAAAATATGTAGTGATTATTGTGTGGGTTAGTATAATAAGCCCATTTCTAAAAAGACAATCCGATTCATAAGGCTTCTTCTTCTCTCTTAGCCTTTATTATTCCTAAGTCACTTGGGGTCGGTTTTTCTGGTCTAACCGGATTTGACTGGATATCAGTTTTTACACGGAGCGGCTGCCACCTGACCTCCGCAACCCGAAGGCTAACGATACCTTAAGGCTAGACCAGTGTCAGGATATTAGAGGGTACTGACTTTCCCAATAACGACTGCCATAGATGTTCATGGCAACCGGGACCGACGTCTTAACGTGCTCTCCGAGGCACGGAGCAGGCGATAATTGTCAATCAATACGCACATAATTTCGAAAAGTCATATAACTTCCGAAAGTCAGAGGTGCGCGACGTGGGTTCGAACCCGAAACCCTCTGCATTGCAGTCTGTTGATCTCCCCACTGAGCTATCGCTGATTCATAAGGCTTATGAGATTAAAAAAAGAAATATATAAAACTATTTACAAAAGTTGCAAGTACGCACATACTGTAAAACATTTTGTTGTGCTAAATTCACTTACTGCCTACGTGAATTTAACTCGGCAGCATTTTTGTCTAACGCCTCTTTTCTCATGCTCGCGATAAAATGTTCAAAATACAGTATCGATGTATCTATCTAGTCAATGTTATAAATATCACAGGCATTTTTTCTAAATTAAAAACATCAAATAAATAGCATAAAATAGCCTTCTAAAATATAAAATATTGTATTGTAATATAAAATAGCCTTCTATTATATTGTATTGTAATATAATAATATATGATGGCAAGCGGGTATTTCTATTAAGAGCTATCGTATTTTATGCTCTTGTACGGCACTCTAAAACACACCAGAACTTAATTAAAATAATTTCTGTTTTAGTATTAATTTCAACTATTAAAACAAAATGAACAAACTAATGCTGGCAGTGTTTTTGCTAGACCGGGATGCAAAAATAATGGTGTGGGCAAATTGCGGCCATCATTAGTGGACTTAATCCCAGGATAATAATGAGACGCATAATGACTAGTACGCAATATCCAGTTACTGTTTTAATGAAAAATTTACGGCCTAACGACGCTAGCTGTTGCAACAAATAATTTATGAACTAGAAAATGTTTTGTGGGTAGGTATAAGTTACTTGATGTTGATTATAATTTATAAATATTACGACATAGCTAGGGAAATCTAGTGGAAAACCGTTGGTCTGCCACACAGATGTCGAGTTCGATCCCAAGGCGCGCATCAGGGTTAATTATTGCTCGCTTTAACGGTAAACGAAAACATCGTGAGAAAACCTGCATGTCATAAAGTTCTCCATAATCTTCTCGATATGTAAAGTTTGCCTACTTGCACTGGGCCAGCGTGGTGAACTACGGCCTTACCCTTCTTACACTGAGAAGAGGCCCGTGTCCAGCAGTGGGACAATTTAATTTAATTTCTATTTTATTTGCAGACTGTTAGTTCCATATGATTAGTATTACAAAAGCAACTTATTAACTATTGTTAGTAAATATACATACAATAAACACAGATAACAATAAAATACAGACAAACACAAATCACGGGACACTCATGCAGACATAACAAACAATATTTGTTATCTATATCCTAATTGAGTGTGCAGTCTCACCCATCGGCCGAGCATGTGACAGTCCCACCGGTTTGTCAATGCTCTCAGCATACTGTGGGAGCTGGCACATGTTAATACAGGGCTGATATTATTTTAGGGAATATTATAATATTTATCGAACGAACGACTGTGCTACCATCGATGCGTTTGAGGCGTACCGTACACTTGCGTGCTAACATGTCCGAAGCAAGGGGTCAATTTATAAAAGAAAACATTTAGGAGGTATAATAATTATTATAGTGCTATGCTAATGTAGGTAGGTACTATGTAGTTTGTTGCTTTGCGTGTGTGATAATTCTTAATTACATATCTTTAGATGAGATGAATCTCGTCTAATCTCTATTAATGAAAATAATCTGCCAAGTACGAGTCGGATACGTGAGTCAGCTAAACTAGAATAATGGAGTTATAAAAATGTAAGTACTCGCTACAAAGAAAATGTAGGAAATGTTACTGAAAGTAAAGAAACCACTAAGACTAAACAAATTCTGGTAAGTTCGAAATACGAGCAGCCATTAGCGATAGCGGCAGTATTAAAAAGTATATAAGACAAGTGCCCCAGCAACAAGAACGAGTTATATAACTTTATTTCGTCATGTGTACTAGTTATTTAGTGGAATTTCAATAAAGTTTTAAACATATTATTTATTTTTTAAACGCTTACCTTGTAAGCCATTTTGGCTGGCGCCCAACATGGGGCCCGAATAAATACTAAATATGCAACTCTATAGAATATACTAGTTTGTGAACCACTTCTTCTATCTATCTTCTATCTATATATATAAAAATCAATTGCTGTTCGTTTGTCTCGCTAAAACTCGAGAACGGCTAGGCCGATTTAGCTGATTTTGGTTTGAAATGTTTGTCGTAGTTTTAAACGGTAAGAAAATATGGCAAAATTGCGAGGAAGATAGTAAATGGATGATTACAAATGATGATGATGATTGATGTCTTTATTTAGCGAAGGGAGAGTTTTAATGTCGTTAGGATAGGTGATACGAAGTACACCGGGTCATCTAGTAGTAAATATAAGCTTGGCAGAATTGATTACGAAAAAGAACTTATTGTTACATAATCTGGTGAAGATCTTCTAATACTAGTTCCAGAAATTAGACTTTGATGAACATGTGATATTGGTCGAAATGCAGCCCATTCATATCATTGTAAGAGGACGTATGTTTTATGATAAGTTCAGAATAAAATCTTCAGTACAACATAACCTACAATCTTAAGATATTGTAAACAGAATTGCGTCATAACCAAATTATAATATAGATAATATAAAATGTAATAATACATAATGCCTATGGCGGCTATTCAGGGGGCCCATCTAGTGAGTCAGCGAGTCATCTTCTGCCATTACGACTCTGTACTAAGACAGTATATCAGGCAGAAGCCGTTTTTATCTATAGTATGCATTATACCAAACGGTTAAGCAAGACTATGGGGATGTATATCCCAATAGTCCCATAACCCATCTCACTCTAAACTATAAATCTCCATGGGCCTTTGCATGTTGGACCCATGGCCCGTGTAAGCCTCCCAAAAGGCCTGGTAGTTTCCTAACGTATTAGGGAAATACCCGTGAAAGAGAAAATATAACAATACATATATTATATTCATACTTTCTTAGATCATGTAATCATATATAACTATATATATATATATATATATATGTATATATATATATATATATTCTACCACATACACACAACACCATCTAGCCCAAACTAAGCAGAGCTTGTACTATGGGTACTAGACAATGGTACTATAATTATATTGTTTAAACTTATACTCATCAGTTTGAGTTATTTTGCGTACCAATAATTCTATACATCGAACAGCTCGAATCGCATTTGACAGATTTACCTATGTATATTGTTCGGCCTTTAAATTTTTAATTCTACATTTTAATAATTTTAAGTTTGAAGCTTTTAGAATTCTTCTTCTAAATCTTTTCCTATTTTACTTTTTGCCTATAATAACTCATATTTCGTAAAAAGTAAAGCTAGCTACTTACCTGGCTTACGGTTTAAAATATAGAGACCATTAAAAATAGGACAATGAGACAGATGGCCTAGCCTTAGTAAACGATTCTTTGGTCCTCTATAAATGCTTCTTCTTCTCCCTAGCCTTTATAATTCCCAAGTCACTTGGGGTCGGCTTTTCTAGTCTAACCGGATTTGACTGGATATCAGTTTTTACACGGAGCGGCTGCCACCTGACTTCCGCAACCCGAAGGCCAACGATACCCTAAGGCTAGACCAGTGTCAGGATATTAGTGGGTACTGATTTTCCCAATAACGACTGCTATAGACGTTCACGGCAGCCGGGACTGACGGCTTAACGTGCTCTCCGAGGCACGGAGCAGGCGATAATTGTCAATCAATACGCACGAAGTCATATAACTTCCGAAAGTCAGAGGTGCGCGACGTGGGTTCGAACCCGAGACCCTCTGCATTGTAGTCTGTTGGTCTCCCCACTGAGCTATCGCTGCTCTTCCTCTATAAATGCTTACGGAACTCTATTAAAATTTAGAAATTACCGTTTTAGGGTTTATAAGCTTTGGGCTTCGTGCTTCTAAATAACACTTGAGAAACATACATTCATACTCTCTTATCCATATCCCGAAAGTATTCTAACACATACACACAACACCGTCTAGCCCAAACTAAGCAGAGCTTGTACTATGGGTACTAGACAATGGATAAACATACTTATATACTTTTTTTTTGTAAATACATACATATTATACATAGAAACACCCAGACCAAGACAAACATCCATGTTCATGCACACAAATGTTTGACTTGTGCGGGAATCGAACCCGCGACCTCAGGCGTGGCAGTTGGTTACACTAACCACTACGCCATCGAGGCCGACAATAAATATATGTAGGTATGTATGGCATCTAAAACTGTACCTGTCGAAATGTAGACACAGCTACAGTTCACGTATTTGGGGGGAGCCTATTGCCGTATACTGGGCACAATTCCAACTGAAGACCTGATTCTAAAATTTCATAATAAAAAAGTTCAATGCGCAGAAATGCATGCATTGTCACTGCGGCACCGAGGATGTATCCTCCAACACGCCACCTTTTTTTTTTAAACTATTAAAAATAAAGGTGCTCACACTACCCCAACTTTTTTTTAATAGTTTGTAACTAGGAATAATTCCTGTCGCGGGGGTCTTTACAAACTTTCAAACAACGGACACAAAGAACACCCAGACTCGGAACAACCACTTGCAGACCACACAAAGTTTTGTCCTGTGTGGAATTGGAACTACTCGGCGCAGTGACAGAGGCGAGGCGACCACTTTAACCATTATGCCATCCGTGCAGTAAAATATTAATACACTTTGCTTACCCTAAAAATCGAACCAATGATCCCACACTTGTAATTTACTCAGCTGCTCACACTAATGCCACTTTAACAACAAGGCAATATATAAAAATAATTACATGTGCCGGTTTCTTTCAATTTATTTTCGTTGTGTATTTTCGTTTGGTTAACTTAGCAGTTAGTAAGATCACGAATTAGTCATTACGTTTTATGACTGGTTTCTGTCTGGAAACTGTTTTGAGGAAAACGCTTTCGTAGGGTTTCGTAATCCGTCTAGAAATCTATGTTTCGTCATGTCAGGCGTTTCGTCGACACCCAGATTGTATTCTTATTTTTGCACCTACTGAGATAAAGTTTGTTTTGAGACAGATAGTAAAGTGTTTGTCCCAGTCTGATTAAACTAGCCAATTAGTTTGAGAATATTTTATGTGTTTTTTTGTCGGATTGTATTAAGCTTTTTTACCAAGAACTTTTGTAGTTAAATAGTCGGACCAGATAACTAATATAAAGATGAAATATAAAACGGACAAAAGGGATATAACTTCCCCTTTTTGAAATTTATTAGGGATTTGTACTCCCACCACTCTAACACATGTCACACTCTTAATAAAACAGAGACTTATCTCAGTATTTTGGATTAAACAAATTTGAACTCTATTGCAATGATTTAACACAAACATAATATTAGAATTTAGCATATACAATTAGAGTCCAAATTGCCTTACTTTCAAATTTCGAGTTAAGTCGCTGTTTTATTAAGAGTGCGATGTGTACCAGGCCGCTAGCAAATTATTTAACAGTATGGTCACAGTATTCTGAATGGTAACACATTTAAAATAATATTAAAACAAAAAATAAAGCTCATTCTGCGCAAATAGAAACACCAATGATTAAATTATGTTCGGGTACTTTGAAATAACTACACTGGAACATTGAGACAACTACCATCTTAGTCTCCCCGTGACCATGGCTGCTGAAAAGCAACCGAAACGTCGGGGAAAGTGTAAAATTAAATTAAATCTAAATAGTTTTAATAGTTTTAATAATAATTCAATTAGCTTAAAAATTAGTAAAGTTTAATAGTAGTAGTAGTAGTAGTGTAACAGTTTTCAAAATTATGTAATAAAGTGTCAAATAAATAACGCGATAAAATCGGTATATAGTAGTTTAATTTCAATGAATAATATTCGCGTAAACAGAAGACAATATTCCAAAAAATAAAACAGCAGTCCTGGATTTTATGCAGCGTAGTACTGGGATAGTTTTCTTGTTAACCTCTGAGTCTTCCTCAGAGGTTAATGAAAACACTATGTGGGTCTGTGTGTCTGTCTGTAAGTGACAGATTGGTGTTAGTGACAGGCATAACTCCGGAACCACTGGACCGATTGACTTGTAACTTGGTGTGCAGACACCTTGAGGTCATACCTCGGTCGAGTTTGAATATGGGCCCTGTGGATCAAAAGACTCCCGAGTTACAGGGGTCACAAGGTCACATGATGTACAGGATGGAGGATGTCATTTAAGAGGAAGAGGTTGCTGGGTTTTTACACCCATCTCGTTAGTATTAAAATCGTCTTGTTACTTAATTAATACTTTGTCTTCATATAACTTATAACTTTGACTGCACATGGCGTAGTGGTCGGCTCGCAACTGCCGCCGCGCCGAGTGTTGTGGGTTCTTCCTCCACACGGGAAAAAGAATTGTGTGATCCACAAACAGTTGTTCCGAGTCTGGCTGTTCTTTGTGTCCGTTGTTTGAATGTTTGTACTGACCCCGCGACACAGAAATTATTACTAGTGCTTATTATATATAATTAATATGTCTTTATTTACAAAAACATACCAATGTCGTTCCGAGTCTCAATATTCTTGGTGTTCGTAGTTCGAGTGCTTTTACAGTCTCCCGCCACACAGGAATAATACAAGGGATGAGAGTAGTATTACTAAAAAAATTAAAAGTAATTTCTAATTCTCGCAGTGGAAATAAGTAGTTCCGAGAATTCATATTCATGTCTGTATTGTAATTTAATTTATTATTATAAAAGCTTTTGTTGTTATTGTCTGGGCTAAACTCTATAATTATCCCTAATGTCCTAATGTAAATAATAATCCAAGTTTCTATATAGTATAAATAATAATAACGGACTCCAAGAGCACCTACATAACATCAAATTAGCTATCAAACATGCAGCGATCGAGGTCGACATTGTAATAAAAATAATTGCAATGGCAGTTACTCCTTCGGGAAAATGGAAATTGTAATGTTTTTTTACGATCAAAGTGATGTTGAATCTCATTAAAAACTTATTCATATTTTATGCTTCGAAGTGCCACGGAGAATAAAATTTATTGTAAGTGACAGTATTTTGTTTACGAACAAAAAACTATCTACCCATTCTTTATAAACAACTATTAACTCAAAAAAGTTAAATTGTTTTTATTTAGTGGAGAAACCTGACTCGAAATTTGGATATAACTTACATTTTATGTTCAAGAATTTTGTTCATATTGTATAGATAAAATATCGAATTACCGTTTTCTAGAACTTTTTTGACCTTGCGTTGTTTGGCTTACAGATTTAAAGACTTACGGTTTTTTGATTTAGGTGCTTAATAAAACAAAGATGATTAACAGAGAATTAAAGCAGTACAGGTATATTTTACTGCGCGGATTCGCAGAAGTATAAGACAAGGGATCTCATCGTCACTGTCATTGCTGTGTGGTGTGGGTTCAACACACACACAGTTTCAATAAATTCTTAGTATAAGAAATTATATCAAGAAATATAGGTATATTTTCTCTCTTTCTCTCTTTTGTTAATCAGTACACTCTATGTACAGTCCCTGTGGACTTAACAAATGTACACCTATTTCTAGATATTGTAGTACATCCTACACCAAATTTAATAATTGTTAATTTTAATTTAAACCACCAAAAACAGATTGAACTACCTACAGCGGCAGTGAATGCAACTGCTGTGCATGAGGTTTCAGGTACGAATCCCTGGTTGGGCCAACAAAAAGTTATTGGGTTTGCAGTTAAGAAATCTCAATAGCAGCCCGGAGATAGGAAGTTGGCGGTGTAAGACACCCCCGTGCCTCGGCAAGCACGTAAAGCCGTTGGTCCTGCGCCTGATCTCTCTTCGGTCGTGTCGTATTACCGTCCCATCTGAGCATAAGAGTTAGGGAACAGAGAGTGCACTTGTGTTTGCGCACACACTTGTGCACTATGATATCTCCTGTGCCTGGCAACTGGGCAGTTTCCGTTAAGACTGGTCGCCGTGGCCGAAATTTGGTCTAGAGAATATTATATTTTTTTTAGTAAAGTATTTTAAATGAGTGAAGTCTGAATTGTAGATTGGTGTTCTGTTGATATTATTACTAACTAGATTTTTCCAGTGGTTTCGATCTCAATGTAGGTTAGGTGAGGTTAGGTTATTAAAAGTACTTTTTAAAGTTCGAAAAACTCTTATACAACAGCTTTGTCCGTCCGTCCGACTGTCTTTTATACAAATTTCAACTCAAGAACCTTAAGAGCTAGAGACTCGTGGTCAACGTCATTCGACTCAGCATAGTTGATATACCCCCGAAAGGACTATGACATTTGACCTCTGACCTCAAGGTCACGTGGTATCACGTGACCTTTGCATATTACTTTGACCATTTTTTCGAACTCTAAGAGTTACGGCAATTCATTGCCGATTCTCACTTGTTTCTAGATGAAAGGTACCCTATGTCCTATTCTGTACCCCTGACAACGTGTATGCGAATTTCATGATGATCGGTTGAGTAGTTAAGGCGTGAAAGTGTTGATACACTATTTTTTTACCAATTGTGGAACACAAAAAAATTACCGTGTGGGGATCGAACTCACAAAACTCGGCGCGGCAGCAGTGGCGAGGCGACCACTTAAACCACTACACCATCCGTGCAGATAATTCAAGTAGTTCCGAGTTTGTATATTTTCTGAATTCGTTGTTTTAATCGTTATCATGACCCTTGCGATAATCCTTTAACAGTAACCAGCCTCAGAAATTCTTCCTCGTTTTAAAGAAGCTTATTTCCTCTCCCAAAACACACGCTTTCTGCATACTAAATAACATCGTTTCAACGCCCGTAAAAACGTGTAAACGTGTGGGTGAGCCAATTCCTAGTACAGAAATAGTTTTAAGAAATGCGACGTAGGATGGATGAAAATGCGATGTTAGTACATGTCCTTGAAAATAAATATATATTGTTACATTAGTGTTTAATAAAACGTATAATGATTTAAATTTATTGAGTTGCAGCGGCACACCGGCAGCCAGATACAATAGATTTTCAATTATAACTGGTATTCTAAGATTTGTCAGATCAAACACAAATAATGTTTACTGATGTGTAGTACAGTTTACATTTAAACCTTGAGATGTAGGCAGTTGTTACGCTCTCCCGTTGTTTAAGTGTATTTCTAACTAATATTATAAATGCGAATGTGAGTTTGTTTGTTTGTTACGCTTTCACGTTTTAACTAATGACTGATCATCATGAAATTTCACATACAAGTTGTCAGAGATACAGAAAAGGACATAGGCTACCTTTCATTCATAAAAAGTACTGTTCCCGATAGATAGAAAATTGACATAATCTACATTTATGTAAGCGAGGCCGCGGGAAAAATCTAATCTAATATAAAAAATACTGTTATGTCACTTTGCCATATGTGGCAGAGAATTACCTAACAGAAATACTTAATAAAATAACGCTTCAACCCGGCATCAAACCTAACTCACGATTAACAGATATGGCATGACATGTGCCATTCTCATATTACGTGGGATATAATATATATCTGTCATGTTATAATTTGCTGTTCGTTGCAGAACGAGGTGGATTTATATAATTTTGAATCAGATAAGTGTTGATATTTTTCTTGACATGAGCAATATGTTAGTAAATATTATTCATTAAACTATTTTTTGGTCCCGTGGCTTAAATTTGAGTTTCTGTTTGACCGAGTATAAGGTCCTGGGTGCGATTCCTAATGACTCCCAGTGTTGCCTCCTGCCTTTTCTGTAATTATTTCTGAGTAGTAGCACGTAATCTGCATTTGTGCCGGCAGACAATATTAGACTCGCCTCACAAAGACTTTAAATATCTTAAAATTAGTAATAGTACTTTACATGGTGATTATAGCTTCCTAATGGTGAAAGAATTTTTGAAATCGGTTTGTGGTTTTTGAGTTAAATCCTTACAAACAAACAAATTAAAAATCAAATATTTCCTCTTTATGATATTAGTATAGATATAGATTAAAGTATCCAATAAAGCATTTCCCATTTAATACGTAAACGAGAGGCGAATGTAGTATGAAGAGTTATAGTAATTATTATTTTTCATCTCTGTCTACCCTATAAAGATATATTAGATTTATTTCTACATTATGGCGAGTTCAAAAGCTAGGAATTATACACCCAAATGTAAGGGCCGTATATCAGCATCTTGTCTCTAAGAATCCGGGTCTTTATAGACTAGATGCCACTCGTATTATACCGGTGTAATATAAGTATTTTCACCAAGTAACCATCAGCTGAACTCAAGCTGAAAAAAACAATAGCTTAAAAAACTAAAAAAACATGCTTTAAAAAGTAGAAAATGTTTTAATAATTTTAATGTAAAAAAGCGTGGGGTTATCAAAATATCTTAGAAAGCACCCCATGCTCTTTTACATTAAAATAATTAAATTATTTTCTAATTATTAGTATTTTTTTAAATAAAGCGTGATTTTTAGTTATTTTAAACTATTTCTTTTATTATACTTTTTATTTTTTTCTAAGTTTTTATATTGTCATCGGTCCTCGATAAATGTGCAAAGTTTCAAATCAATCCGTCAGTTTGAAAGGGGTGAAAATCACGTTCAAAGATTCCGTTACATAGATAGGCACATACATACCAAGCTAATAAAAGCATGTTACTAATATTATGTAACCTAAATCTCATAGAAACTATACCCATCAGTACAAATTACCTCTAAAACCTTGTGAAACTTATATTAAACTTTGAACATCCGCATAAACTGGGTTGGCAAGTCAACTAATGATATTACTGGTACTGAGTTACTGCGCATTCGTGTAATATAATCCCATAATGTTAAGACACTCGTGGGATGCGTTCGAACGAAACTTAATGAAAGTTTGTGAACATTATATTGATAGGTTTAATAATAGCTACCATAACTACATGTTTTCAAATGTAATTTTTTAATAGTTTTTATAGTTTAGCTGCCTGATTGCTATTTTATAGGAGACTAGCTGTCCCCAGTGGTTTCACCTACGTTTATGATTACTGCTGCGCTCCCGTAGCTCGTAGCGTGATGTTTATAGCCTATGGTACTTCCGGTTAAAGTCGTTTTTTATGTAATATTGTCTTCTGTTTACGCGAATGTTATTCATTGAAATTAAACTACTATAT